>JAVKLF010000011.1:11651571-11662767 GCA_034783495.1 Millerichthys robustus | reverse complement strand
ACTTTCTTCCTGCTTAATTTGTTGACATTTGCTTCCCATGCTGACTGCTGTCCTGAGTTTTCACCAAGCTTTTAGGGGCTCTTAATTAAAACCTAATTAAATGCAGGTGCACTGAAAAGGTTGACCAGTTTAGCTTAAGTTCAGGACATGCAGACGAAGTGCGCATTAGGGGACATTTTCCAGGGAATTCATCAGCAAACAACCACTTAATGCCATGTCAACGCCTGAGAGGATTTCTATATAAAAAAAAATTTATTAAAACGAAAAAATTCACTTTTTTTTTCTTGTGATTGTGAACTTAAAAAGAAAGATGATACTACATCCATTTATCCATCCATCCAATGGAGGAGACCAGTGTTGTACATGTCTGGAGAAATGTTCTGCTATTTGTAGAGACTCATGTTGCTTTAAACCATCTCTTTAAATTCGAAAGTTCATTGCTGTATTAAGGTTTGATATTGTCTACATGTATTCATATTAACACAGAAATAGCTTAACTAAGAAAAAACACTGTTTGGGCATTGGTAATGTTTTCTGCTTTATATAAAATACCTTTTTCTACCATAATAACCAGATAAAACATGCTATGGTAACAGAAATTAATGTATATAATGTAACTTCTGTACACAACGGGGGATAAATCAGATTAATAGGGGCACATTTCAGTTCAGACAGACATTTAACTAACAGATGGCACATTTTGTTTGGTGTGGCTTCAAGGGCAACAATGTTTGTGGCACTAAATTCCACAGAGCACCATAAAGAAGCATGATGGAAACCATCTGGCCATCTCAAGAGATAGTTCAGCACTGGAGCGCTATTTGATATGGGACAAGGACATTTTTTGTTATGAATATCATTCTGCTTCTTGTTTCTTATTTGTGAAATGTCTCCTTGGGCATATATCTGGGACAGCTGGGTCCTTTTTCTGGTTCAAAGCATTGTTGAAGGATTGAGGTTACCGCAAAGAAATGTGGTTATGGATGAGAACAGTTGGAATATCTAAAGACTTCTTTTTCTAACAATGCATTTAAGAGGTCTTTAGTTGGAATGTCTAAATACTTCTTTTGAATGCATTGTTAGAAAATGATAGGGAAAGGTGAGAAAGAAAATTCATTGTAAAAAAATAAATAAATAAAAATCAGGGACATACACATCTACACACCTAAACACTGTATGTTTTATATGTATTTTATATGTTTTATATTTCTTATTTCATCCATGTTTTCAATTGTTAGGTTTAATGTGCCAGGTCATGTTCAGCAAACGGACCAAATGAAGCTGCTACAGTTTGTGGTACTGTCATGGGGCTCTTATCACTGAAGGGGTTAGCGCCAGTTATTTCAGTGCCCTCGGTGTTTTGTACAGTTGTTGCATTTGACCACTTCAGTACCACCCCTCGTGGGTCCTTCAGCTCAGGGTGCGAGACAACTGCCTACCTGCCTGCCATATCCTGACAGCTCTGATTGCAGGTTGCAGTGAAAATACGAGAGGAAGGTTTTCCTGTATGGGACACCAGTTTGGTTGAAAATACAGGACATCCCAGCTAATACAGGACAGTTGGCAACCCTAACTCTAGGAAACATCTGAGTTGAGAAGGTAGGTCATGTCTTTGAGAAGGAAAGGAGAGAGGGAAGACATGAGATGGTTCTGTTATTAATTGTCAACTAAGTCTTAAATCCTGAAAGCCTGAACTCTAATTTATCTATATTTGGAGGTTTAAAAGTCTCCCAACCTCTCTTGTCCATCCTGCCAGACACGTTTTTTTCATGCCATAAATTATTATTCTTGTCTGTATGTAAATTATGTCTTAAACTAGATTACAAACCATTGATTAAAGTGCAAAGTTATGAATCTAATGAGGCAATTCAAACTAATCTCATCCTAATATTCATCAGTAGTAGATACAACAGCAGTGCAACACAGGATTACACAATAACATATTCAGTGGAACACATTCAAACACACAAGTTGTTTATCTGGAACCAGCCATTGAAGCATTACTGACAGCGAGGGCAATGTGTCTCAGCGTAGTGAAGCAGGAAAGACGGCACACTCCACAATTAGGTAACCCAAATACTATTGAGTTTGCTCTTTCTTTCCTGCTGTCTCTCAGTTTCTCTCTGCCACTGCACATCACCATGAGCCATGACTCTAAAAGTGGTATCTCTCTTTATCTATCCCTGTCTTCATCTCTCCTCTGCCAGGTTTGAAAGAGCAGTGATGAAAAATTAGGGGGCTGGGGAGTGGGAGAGCAGAAAAAAAGGTAGTTTCATTCAGAGGGACAGAAAATGAAAAAGACAGCGAAAGAAAGCAGGTAGCCATGTGAAAGAGGCAGTTTAAACCATCGCTGATTCTTCTGGTTCTTATCTGTCACCGCTCTGCTCCTCTTTCTTAGCACAGCCAGAGCTCCCCACAACCAGCAGTTCATCTTCAGCCAACGCTTGAGGGGACAGAGAAAGAGAGGTGATGGAAGACAAGGGCAAAGTGTAGCAGCCAAAGCCAAAACATGCAACATGCAACAAAGAAGACACGAGCAACTAATAATGAAAAGAAGGGCAAACAGCAGAGTATTGATTGATTTCATTAAGGATGCAATGAGTGAAGGTGAAGTGAACTGATATGTGTCGTGGGATGTGCAGTGTCTATATTTGAATCCATTTGCTGTTTAAGTTTAATAAACAATAACTTAGAAATTAGAGGAATACTAATGCTTATTTAATGTCATACACAATTGAAGCTGCATTTTTTTCCTCCCATTTTGTTCACACTCCCTTTCGCACATGCACACAGCACGCATGCTGCTGGCCTCTTCCTTGGGGCTAATAGTTGATGTTTACTTGCAGCAACAGAGGGGATAATGATGTGACTACTAACTGCTCTTCCTTTTCTAATGATGCAAACAAATTGTGATGCCAGTCATTTTCCGCTATGGCACTGTTAATCTCTTTTCTACAATCTGTTGGGATGTTACAGCCCTCCAGTGGGAAAACCATGCCCCTCCACTTGTTTTCAGATTTTTCAGAAAGAAAAATCACAGTAATACAAATAATCAGCCCTTCTGGTAACTAAAGCCTTCATTTTTCTATTTTGGTGTAGCTGATTGTCCTCAAGGAGCATTGCACCGTCTTACACCATTATAAAATTCATCATTTTATTGAAGGGATAATCAAACGTTAACAGTTTCAATGGACAATGGCTTAATAAATGTGAAAACATTTATTTATTGTCCTTTTTTGGTCTCGTTAACTCTATTGTTTTGTTTTCCCTCCATAGTTGCACAATTGAATGACTCACAGCTGCCTGAATCAGCCCAGTCAGATCCAGCCCGAGCTATTTTTAGCCTGCCCATTAAGAAGTTTTGGAGTGTGTCTGCACTCCCTCAGAATGCTTAAGCATGAACGTTGCAGCAGCAGCCAAGACTGACATGAACGGAGAATTTGAAAGAGAAGGGTAGCAAAGAGAGGTGAGCAGTTAGAGGGAGATGGTGCAACGGTGTGCAAAGGGATTTTTCTAAATGGAGGGAGTTAATTAAAACAATCAAGAAAAATAATTTCTGACTGGTACATATTGGGTCTGTCCCCACACTACTGTACCTACTCCAATGCACTAAACCATACTGCTTTTGTCAGCTGTTTAATCAATTCATCTGGACTGACCTTTAGCACAGGCTCACTGGCAAAGTGGTAGTTGTAATACTGTGGTGGACCCTTTCACTTTCATTACCTTAAGCTAGCCAACAGGTGAGCATGAGCGTTGAGGCCATTTGTCAGATGTCTAAGTTGAGTGGTGTTCTTGAAACCAGTGTTTCTATACAGAAGAGCTGTGGCAGGAAGGCTGCAGATGCGTTCAGAGAGGCAGTTTCATGGGCAAGATCCCTAGCTCCCACTGCATCACATGCTGTGCCAGCCTAGGATCTGCATCGTCATCTCTGAGTGTTGGTGGCATCAAAAACACCCCTAGAAAGTTTCAAAATCCACATTTTAGTCAGCTCTGATTACATCAAGAGTGACAGACCGGATGTCAGTATGGATCTGGAAAAAACAATTTCCATGATACTTTATTGTCCTGGTTTGTCTGTTCAGGGTGCTGCTGAGGCTGTTGATTTCTCAACCGTGGGTGCCCTCCTTGTGGCTGGATGTTCAGCATCATGTCATTTGTACGGTGATATGTTTAACCTCTTGTCTGGCACACAGCTTGTGTGTGTTCTCAGTTTATTGAACAACAAATCGAACATACTCTCCAGGGAGAAGCCACTGTACCAGGAGTAGAAATTCAACATTACACACTCTGGGATATCCATTTTGAGTTGGAAATAGGAAGATATCACTGGATTGTGCAGAAGTGCACAGAGCTTTAGTAAGAAATGAGGATCGTACAATTTGTGGATTTGTACATCTAAGAAGAAAGTGCTATTGAAAGGTTTCTCTCTGCTCAGCCTACCAGTGTCATTACTGAGCTTATTGTAATGTCCTCATTGTGTTATAAGCACTCTCAGGGCAATCTTTTCCTGTTGTCAGCACTGACATCAGCAGGAAAAAGAAAATTTAACAATGCATCTGTGTTATGAGCTCAATGTCATTTTGGATATCTTCTGTTCTGCAGTAAGCTTCTCGGCATTAGATATAGGTTGTTATAATGTTTTTTGTTATATACATGAATCACAAACAGCCTTGTACATATGTTTTGGTTGAAAAGAAACCAAAGTACACCTTAAATTTCTAAAATTTGGCCCAGAAGGAAAAACTTATTGATAAAATGTTCAACGTGAACTCTGTTTTACACAATTACAAATCACCATCTTAGGATACAAACATACGACTTCCACTTCACCGGAACATCTTAACTGATTGAGCTGAACAGCCATGGTGTTTCACAGAATCACCCCCACTTTTGAATAACTTTTCATGATAACAGTTTAATGTACCATCCTTTATGTTTTATTCCCAGATTTAGCAGATTTAGTTCCATTTTATATATAGCTCTAGATACATATACTGTATTGTATTTAGTTCTGCAAAAGAGATGGCGCCTCATATGGAATTGGGACTGTTGCTTAAGGTTGGACCAATGGTTTAACTGAATTCTTCCTTAAGTATTATAATTCACTATAAAAATGATTTTCATTCAGTAAACTTTGTAGTTTTTGTTGGGTTTAAACACATAATGTTGCATGCCTGAGTTGTAATGGTCAGTTGTAATGTTTTTACAACTTCTACCAGTTCCTTTTGTGTTTCTTCATCAACACTGTTTGGGGATTGAAACATCATCAACTACAAAATATATTTAGATAGATCATTTATAAATGCTGGTCTACCTACCTTCACCACCTTCAATATCTTATGATTATTTTAAAAATGCTGTTTCTACGTGTATCATCAATAGTTTTACTTGAGAACAAACAATTTCAACTTTTTCAGCAGGAATCAGTAATTATGATGAAAAAAGCTAAAAATAAAGCAAAACGGAGCTGGCCACATGCAGCCTACAAATAGCTGTGTGCACTTTTTGCCCTGGGTAGTCTGAATCTGAATTTCTGAACAGTATTCCAACTGAAGGACTGAGAAATACAGATGTAATCTATAAAAGCAATTGTTAAATTTAGCTAACACTGTGTGTGGGTTCAAAATTGTTAGCATTACTGGGACCCAAATAATCAAAGCCAAAATGATATGTAAAAAAAGAATAGCAGCAAATGTGTAAACATACATATAGAACATTTGGCTCGGTGATTAGAGTTGTAATTTTATAACTCTGCTAATGACTGTTGCGGTTATAAGGACCGTCATGTTGCAGTTCATCTGAACACAAGCTGGTATGTCTGTGTTGTAATCAGAGGGAGTTTACAGAACCATTCTGTAATCACTGGCAAAATGGAATCATATTGAGAAACTGAAGGAATTCTGAAAACAAACATTTTTTTTTGATTGTAAAATAAATACACTTGATGAAAGATGGAAAGATTTATTTTGTGATGACTTATTTGCGCCATTTAAAGAGCTGTTCTTGAAGCATCAGTGTGAAACAAAATAAAAGGAAAGAACATCAAAAAAACCAGAACCAAATCAGAACTGAAGCCACATGAGAATGTTTAAAAGGACAATCAAAAAAGAAATAAAGAAATAAAGAGGAAGAAAGAGAGAATCAAACAATGACTCTGTTCTGTATTAAAAGCAATGAACCTCGCTGTAATGGGTTTTACATTTTTATTTGATGAGAGTAGTCACCAAAAAACATTTACTGTAAATTGTATTTATGAAGTATTTTCTCTAGAAATGTTCCTTCTCTGTAAACTAAGTAGGGGGTGCTCAAAGACCGCTGCTGCTGAGCAGATAAGTACAGTACGTCCTGAATACCTATCCTACTAAATCTGGCTTTGTAACTTTTCTTTAGTTAGAACATTCATATGCACAATGTTGGACACACATAAAATATATACGGTACCTTGTTTATATTTGTGAGGGATTATTTTAAAGACTTAAGATTGTTTACCTGGTGGCTTCAGACTATTTCTCCTTTCCTTTTGACTTTATTTAAAAAAAATCTGTGATCATTCACTTGTTTCCTTTTCTCTTTTAGTCTTTCCATTGTTGTTTTTTAGAGCGTCATGCTATCTACATTTCAAGGACAGCTTCTGTCTTCATCCTTCATACCTACGCTCTCATGCAAACAATGAATAATGAATATGTGTTGTGTGTTTGTGTCTGTGTGTGTGGGGTGGGGGGGCTGCATATGTACGTGTGTGTTAGCAAGGTCAACTGCAAAGAAGACATCGGTCCCATTTTTGTCCTTATTATACTTTTCCCTCTGACTTTTTCATTCCTTGTTTGTTTTATATCTTTAGAAAAAAAAATGTTTTTCAGGAAAAAACTACATCTACATAAAAAGAGTATCTATAAAGTAGAATTGAAGGTTAGTTTAGATTCCCTCAGTCATCATTTTCAGTGTTGCCAGTTTTGAAATAGGTAGGTTGAACAAGAATGCAGCATTCATTGACAACTTGTTTTAGTTTACCTTCTTGCAGGAATTAGCCTGCTTCTAATAGAGATTCTGAGTCAGTCATCAGTAAGCCTCCAGTGCTGACATGTAAAATGCAGAGCGAGTGTGAGAATAGAGGCGCAAAGGAGGAGTACATGTGCATGCAAATAGACTTTTATTTAACTTTATGCTAATACAGACACACACACACTTTACTTATTGTCCACATTCTATGTGGAGTCAGCAGATGGATTTGCATAGCCAACTAATCCATCTTATTAAAAGGAGAGACAGAGAATGAAAAATAATAAGGCACAGGTTGTGAGACATGTCTTTGGCATTAAAATATAGCCGAGTCAGTGAAATGATGCCCTGTCTTATAACACTTAAGAAAAAAAAAATCAACACAAAAGGGCATTAAGTAACTTAAGTAACATATCTATCAAGAGTCAGTGTAATGTTGTTGTTGAGGAGGTGGTGGTCGTGGATGGGGGTGTGGGGTGGAGGGATGGGGGATTTATTCACTACAGAGTGTTGGCAGTTATCTGTACCTTTCATGAGAAGTCAGTCGAGTGTGTTGAACCATCTCATTCTGCGAAGGACAGATCCATATCAAATCATAACAGATGTCAATTCTATTTAAACAACGAATCAGTGCTGAAACAGGTTTGACAGTTGAACAGACATTTAACAGGGGCTCCACTAGAAGACAGGGGGTCCCGTGCATGCACACTGTCTGTCTCCGGAAGTTCATTTGCCTTAATTGAACCAAAACGTATCACCCTCTGAAATGTTGAGATGTCCTTTTGAAGCAGTGTTTAAGAACTTAACTATTACAGCAGTTGAATGATGTCATATTTACCTCTGTGTTGCACAAACTGTTTTACTTTACATTAAGTTCTGAGAAAATCAAATTAAAGAACATTAAGGATACATTTAACCCACTTTTTTATAAGTCAAACTTTACTAACATGCATTTTCTCTGCTGTAGCAAGGTTACTCTTTGTTAATTTCTAATCTTAAAACATGCACACAAGGCTCTGAAACTGGAAAGTAGTGTATTTTTTACAGATATTTTAGGTAAAGTTTCAACCAAAAAAACCTTTTTTGAGTTGTATATAAAAATGTACTTTCTGTCTGTACATATATGTACATTTGGATTATTACAGAAAAAGAAGATTTTTGTTTTCTGTATTTAAACAGAAATGAACTAAAGTCATGAGGAGTCTCAGTGATAGCAGAATAGATTAACTTGAAGATCCACTGATCAAGTTGCTTCTTCCTGCTTTTGTTCCTTCAGAGAATTTGTTTGAGTGCATCTTTGCGCAGCTTGACCTCAGCCTCAGATGTGAGCCATCTCTATTTGAGGAGCTTGTAACGCAGTTGCTTCTGGTTGTTCAATTTTAATTGAATTATTCAAGGCTTTTTCCTCTTTGACAGAGCTGAGGTATTTATAGGCGTCGGTCTTCTGCCTCTGATACTTACATGGCAACAACAAGCTCTCCAAAGGCTCTTCAGCAAACGAACCAATTCTGAGAGAGGAGGAGGAGAAAGGCAGCGGAAAAGCAGAAAAATGACATATGTGCTGGAGTTGTTAGCTCAAGGCTGGAAGATAATTGGACATTAAGGCCACAAACAGTGACACACAATTTTAGGCTACTTGTCCGCCAAGTCTTTTGGAGATGGAGGCCAGTTTTGGAGTGATTCGTGCTGGAATATGGACAAGTGGCAAAGAGGAGGGACAATGCCTTTGTCAAAGTCTTAGAAGAAATTGAAGCGTTTGAAATGGACTGTTGTTCAGTCATGGTCTCAGGTCTGCCTGTGATGTGTAGCAGGATAGACAGAGTAGTAACAATTGTGAAGACTGAGCCGACCAACCTCATTCATCATAATCTGTACTGGGGTAAGTTAGTCCACGATCCATCATGTGGCAAGATGAACGTAGTGCTGTAATGTAGATGTGCATTTGGCTGGACTATTAGCAAAACATCTAATGAATCAGGAATTAATCAGTGGATGCTGATTATTTTTGCCAACTAAAATTACCGTAGCTAACTGAAAAGTATAACTCAATTTTACAGGTATTGAGCTACAATTTTGTGTGGTCCCTGAAAGTCATTCACAACTTGTTCTACAAGCACTAAGAGATTATATGCAACATTGCAGAACCACATAAGATTTTGTTATATTCAAAGTTTGACAAAATGAGTGTAGTTATAACTTCATTTCATGTGTGAACATAGTTTAAAACTCTGGCATGAAAAGTGGTGGGTGATATGTAATACCTTAAAGGCATGCTGAGACATATCGAGTTCTGCCTCCTGTTCTGTTTTATTAAAAACTTGTCTCTCTAATGAACCGTCAGCATTTGCAGTTTTGTTTAATTCTGTGATCAAAGCAGCTCGTTAGACCGTGACTGAAAGCTGAGCATTAAGTTCACACCGAACGCCTCACCTCGTTCTTTCTTTTTCCTTTTCTGGGCAGTTAGTTTTGCTGTTTATAGAGCTCAAACTTTAAAGTAGCCTACTTTTTGTGGAGCCTGTACTACACAAACATGTAAGTTTATCCAACCACTCTCATTTTGACTTGTATTGAAAGTGTGAACATTTATTTTTCCTCAGAAGCAAAAAATACAACAATCTGTTGATGAGCATTCCTTTTGAAAGTCACGCCAAATTATTCATATCCTGAATGTTCCCACTTTATCAAGTCTATTTTTCCCCACAAAGCAAGTACAGAAAATAAAAATCTCTTTGTGCGTCGTATCTCTAAACCAAATCCTTGCACAAGTCCAAATGTAAATAAGTCTGCAGATATTTCCTGCATATATTAAGTTGTTGCATCATCATTGCTCTTATTCTAATAAATCAGAATGTCTATCTAAAACAAAACTTTTTTGAAAATGAGGGCTTGTGACTCAACCATACTGTATAAATAAAAGTTAAATTAAAAAAATCAAATCTGGCAGATAAACAGGAAATGTGATCACCACAAAAACAGTCAGTTGAACAAAAGGATTACAAATCTCCTGCAGTAAAATAACTTTGCACAAAGTTTAAAAATACATGTTACTTGTTACAAAAATCAACTAAATCTGAAAAAAAAAGAAAAAAATATTGTTTTATTAATTTTAAAAATATTTTCCTAACAATTACTCTCAACAAAAAAGATCAATTTTAGCCTAATACATGTCTTTAAAAAATAATTCTCATTATCCTAGTTTTTAGACCCATTACTTCACTTTTAAAATGTTCTGTGATTGTCTCATCATATACAATACATATATCATAGATAAATATTTAAAAGTAAAAATATTAGTGTATTGTGGACTAAATACACGGTTTCAAACGTATTGTTACTTTCTAACATGGAAAACTTTCAGGACATTTAAAATCGTATTTGTGGTTTAGCTCAGTTCCCTTTAAAGATCAAACTTATTCAAAGTTTGCTTTAAGTCTGTTTTTGTTCTGAGTTTTTTTTTCCCTTCAGTGTCCCCTCTAACACATTGTCATATTGAAAGTATGACTAATTCTATCAGCAGTGGGGGGGAAAGAGGGCACCTATTCTCGTTCTTATGATTCATAAGGTCTGCAACATATAAGGGCTAGATGAGGGGAGATGAAGAGGAAAATGAAAATAAAGACACTGGTCTGTTCTTTTTGATGTGTGGAGGTGGGTTAGCCTTGTTTTTACCTGCACACCCCAGAATCTCTCTGTTAGATATTTGGAACAACTGGCACAAAGGAGAACAAAGCAAAAAGAGGATTTGGTCTTTCTCCCTCCATTAAGCCAAACAAGCTTCTTATAGGTTACAGATGATTTCATTTTTCTCTGATTGCATTAAACACAGTTTTAATATTCAATGTGTTTGCAGGTCTTTGGGTTCACAACACTCTGTACGTTGTCTTCTATCTGGGATAGATATAAACAAGGAGGCAGGGGGAGCGAAAAGAACGGGAGAGAAAGTGGAGATGTGTGGAAGGATAGGATCAAAAAGTCAATGAGGCCCACTTGATAAATGTGTGTGTGTTTGTGCTAATCTGCGTGCATGTTTGTGTGCAACTTTATCAGCAGTGAAGCAGCATAGGTTAATTCTCATTCAGCGGGTTTCTCTGTGTGTCCGTTTTGGTTTGTGTTTCCATTCATCTGTGTGTGTGTGTGTGTGTGTGTGTGTGTGTGTGTGTGTGTGTGTGTGTGTGTGTGTGTGTGTGTGTGTGT
>JAVKLF010000011.1:11622434-11644760 GCA_034783495.1 Millerichthys robustus | reverse complement strand
TGTTTTCACTCACCATCAGCAATCAGCACACCTGTTTTCACTCACCATCAGCAATCAGCACACCTGTTTTCACTCACCATCAGCAATCGGCACACCTGTTTCCACTCACCATCAGTCCTCACTGTGTACAAACTCTTTGGTTCTCCTCAGCCAGTTTAGAGATCATCCTGTTAGATACTGTTAGTCCCTGCTTTTGTCAAGTGTCAATATGCTGCCCTGGATTTGTGTATTTGATTTTACTCAGAGTTTTGATCCTTAATCTAATGTCTGTTTTTGGGTTATTACAACTGCATGACATCTGAGCAGTTAAGCATTCACTTTTACCATTTAGTTGAAGAGCACGCAATTTGAGTTGCCGTGCCATATCAAGTTCTATTCATCATCTGAAATGTGAGGTTTTTAACCGTTTGAATATTTCTCTCTAGCAGTGTTATTCTTTCTTTGCAAAGCACCAACTCTTTAAAATTCAAACCTAAAAAGAGCTTTAGATCACCTGTCTTTATAATACTGTGTTTGTAGTTTGTAAATAAAATCCTTTTAATAGCTGCTTTCAATTTAAGGTACAAGTGCAATTCTAACAATTTCAAGCTTTTGTGATGTCAGTAGCTGGAAATAATAAAGGAGTTGCAGATTGTCTACACAAACTGAATATGGCTGTGTGTAGATGCTGATAACATCTACATCTGTCGTGTTTATTTTCTAATGTATACACAAAATATGAAGTATAGATTGCTGAAAACTGACCAGATAATCTGCTTTATCTGTGGTACCCTGGTTCTTCTCCATCAGAAAATAAAAACTGTGAAAAATGTGCATTTATATCATTCCTTGTTGTGACATATCCAACCCATTATGCATAAGTGAACAAAGACCTAATGAGCTGCAAACATACCTGCTGTAAATTAGAACAAATGTCGTACAATATTTCATTAAAAATATTTTCTCAATATTACAGAAAGGTGCACGCAAAGGCCAAATATTATTGTGCACACTCAAGCATTTTTACTTCATACAGTTCTTGGAAAGAGGCATGACCTTTCTTTCATCTACTCTTTACTCATGTTCTGTCAGAAATATACCTTCACTTTACATTTTTGTTTTCTCTGTCAATGCTGTTTGGGTAGTTTATTAAGAGCAGGAACTCTTTTTCATCTGGGGATACAGTCACAGTCCAAGTATTCTTGTCTTCTTAACAAAAAGCTCTTTGTACTGTACTGAGCAGTAGTTTTTTAAAAGGAAAATACAGGTTGAGCCAAAAGTCACAAGTCAAAAGTCATAGGACACGCTTTTATTTCAGAAAGAAAAAGGACGATGACATCTGAATATCCCAACAAGTGGCCTAAAAACGTGCCATATGGCAGCTTTCTAGATGGTGGCCAAGTTCTTGACATAGCCTAAAATATAGGCCCTCTCACCCAGTGCTTGCTGGGGTATTCAGATATGTCATTTTCTTTTTGCTTTCTGAAATAAAAGGGTGTGATATGACAATTGACTAACCCTATATTTATTTTATACTTCTTTACAGATCTTTTAAAAAGTAAAAACAACTTCTGGTTAACAACTCCCCATGATATTTTAAAGATTGAAACAATTTATTAAGCAAAAACTGAACTAAATTTCAAAAGTAGTGCATGTAGAACAACTATATCCATACATACTTTCTTTTTCCTTTTTAAAGGAGAGTATGGACTTGCTATGTTTTACGTATCTACACACTCTATAACAGATTATCAACTGGTGGGAGCAGACATTTTACTGGGCTGCAGCATTCCAAACAAAATGCAAAGAAAACAAAAAGTTAATTACTAATGACCTTAGACTATATTCACACGTTGAAAGAATTCAAGAGAGTCATTGAGTTTTCCAGGAGTCCTAGCAAGTTTTTCTGGAGTTCAAATTGTGAAGAGCTCAGAAAATAAAATCCCCAGTGCTTCATTTCAGACTCTGCAGGCCTCAAGCAAGAGGCTGATTTTTAAAACTGATGACAGTTCAGTTAGTGGAAGAGACAAGCACCTTGAAAGTGTTGCCAGTAGAGCCTCCTCTCTCCAGCGATAAACATGGCAGTAAAAAAACAGAGCGATAAGACAAAAGTGAAATTTTTTATTATAATCAAACTTGTTTTTGTTAAAAATAAAGACATCATTTCAACAGTACCACTTTAGCACAACTGTCAAGCCACAGAACCTGTGCACTTTGCAGTCAAGAACTACACCATGAGCTTTTCTGCTTATCAAAGTATTCTGAAATTAAATATGAAGCTATTATGTTTTATTTAACACAAAAGTGGCATTAAGCACAGCAGCAATGTTACAAGAAAGATAAAAAAAATACAGAGAATAACCAATGGGTTACAGCTCAGATAAAGGTCTGTCTTCATCCTGATAGAAAAACTGTGGTGGTAGATGTTTGCATAAAAATGTTCTTTATGAACTAAAAGTGTTTTGTAAAGAGCCAAAAATAAAAGTACCTATTGCACACTGACTACATTTTTGTTAATATGAAATATATTTGTTCACATGCACATTTAGTAAAAACATCATGACAACTCATTTTTAAGAGACACTGTTCTTGTTACACCACAACTTCCTGTTTCATCCCTGCATTCACATGGATGTTAGTCCGACAGTTGTCAAGTACCTAAACATCCCATCACTAACCCACCACAATTTAATGGACCTAAAAGGACTTGCTTAAAATCAGACTTAGACAAAATGCATCTTGACACCCAAACACATTCTTTGTCCATGAACAGGTTTAAAGCCAAAAGGACTACCTAGTCATTGTTTTACAGTGGTCACGATGTTATGGCTGATTGATACATGTACAGTTAGTGTAAGATCATTAACAGGAGTATTTATCCTACAGTAAAAGCCCTATGTCTTGTCTTTTGTTTCTGTTGTGTGTCGAGTGTGTGCGTGTGTGTGATGGATGAAAGTGGAGTTGAGGTTATCTCTGCTTTTAGATGCTTCTGGGCTGTACAAAATACATGACAGTTGTGATGAATGAACTACATTTCACAGTATTAAACTGCGTCTGATTTCACCCACTACACACATACACACATGGGCTACACACAAAGAATCGCATGCACTACAAACACACCGTACTCATTTCACACAAATTCACACCCACAAAATTCCCAACAAATACAAAATGTGGTAAGCACCGTACATTTTCTTTTTTGGCAGTTTTAAGTGAGAATTTGTGTAAAATAAAAAGTTGAATGAACATGTGTGTGGAAAAGAGTTATCTAATCTGAATACACCTCGTCTTTCTTCACTGTTTCCTTTCACCTGTCCTAATAATGGTGTCATTCTGCCTTAGAGTGGACACAAATTAACTTAGAGTCCACATGAAATACCATCCAGCCCCTCTTTCCGTTTAATGATACCTGATTGTTTTATTATTTCTGATGATAATCTCTATTATTCTTCAACTTGTTTGACTTTACATTTCTTTTCTCTCTGATATTTTATCTACTCAACTGTACTTCTGACCACATTTTTTTATAGCATGAAGGAAATTTAGAAAAATCTCTCTGGCTGGAAACAAGGAACAGTTTACATCATTCATACAAGATTTTGCAACATACTGTGACTTTCACACCGTCATCCCGGTGCCCCTGCTCTCAAAGCCTTACCCAATTAGAGTTTCAGCGTGGACTCCAAGGGTTGTGGTGTTTAGTCAGCAGTTTGCTGTTCAGAGGAGATGCAGCTTGTATTATCAGGAAGGGAAGAGGGCATCGATCTCTATCAGCATGCACATAGGATAAATCCACAAACTGACTGGAACTGACTGGAAACTGACTCCTACACACGCTGCACCCAAACACACACTGCATTAACTGTGTTTAAGTTTCAAAACACAGCTCAGTAGAAAGAAATCTCAAGAGACTTTAGATTATTAATTTATTTTCAAGTCAACTACACTAATGTGTTGCTACATTAAAAAGTGTTTATGAAATATGTCAAGATTGTGATTTAATAAAACGTTATAAAAATGAGGAAAACTGCAATATTTGCACTTAATGGCTTGTCTTACGAGTTTCAAAAGTATTTGATTTGTTTCACAGAGACTCGGGAGGACCGCAATAAGAGACTGTTCAGACACTACACTGTGGGATCTTACGACAACTTCACCTCATACAGGTACGGCATCTGTTTCTGAGCTAGCATGCTGAAGCGATATGCAGGGCAGAGCCATGTGCGATGTGCAGCACTGAATCTCATGGTCATGTTAGAAACAAACCATTTTCTGCCCTGTCATGGTTAAAAACGTCCACTGGAAAAGGTGATGAAGTGCAGTGAAGCTGCTGCCATCTAAAGTAATGAAGCCGCCGGTGCACTCTGAATCTACAAAGCAAAGCAAACTCGTTGACCTGACTCAGCTTTAGTCCTTCTGCATGGGTGCAATTTGTAGACAGATACTTAAAGCATCTCTGCCAGCATCTCTAAAAAACATATTCACATTGCTGCTGCCATTTTTTGGCTTTTAGGTATTGATCTTTGTGTTTCTCTGACCTTCTGTTAAGATGGCATTTTTTTGTCTAGAGAGTAAGAATATTTCTTTTCTTCTAAATCAGATATGTTAGTGAAATGCGTAGAAGCAGTCTAAGGTTACATAATGAGACGAAGTCCCATTTCACTGCCACATGTTATCTGTTAGACGTAGTGTTTTCTGCTTGAGCATTATTTCCACCATTTATTTAAACTTTTCTTGAAATGTCAGCCTTATGCATTTTATTTTTTTCACAAAATGTAAGGGCAGTTCTGTTACTGGAGTTCCAGTCTTGATAAATTAGTCTCACTAAAAACTGAGATAGTCTGCCAATGTAAGACACGAAAACTGCATTGTATCCTTTTCTTTTTGATTTATTTGTTTTTAGAGGGGCAAAGAAGAATTGTAATCTGATCTGGATCAGTAAAGAAACTGGTACTGTGGCCATTCGCTGCTGTTTGAAATCAAGTTAAATAATAAAAATGGTTTAATATTTATGTGGAAATCAGGACAAGAATGGCTGGTTAAATTATCACCTAACTTATGTTTCACGGAGGTTTAAATTGAGTTGTAGTGTATATTTTCTCAAATGTAAACAATAGTCACAAAAATGTCAGTGCAGGTTTGTTCTGGTAAAACATTTACCACTTTAAAATGTGAACCTTACATGAAGGGTTTTGAAAGTCCTGTAGGCGGTTTCTGAACAAAGGAGATAAAGCACGTTGCATTAATGCAGCGTTTTGGATCATGGAGCTGAAGTGAAATAGGATGAAAAGCTTTAAACTGACCAAGTTACTTAGTGACGCTTCACCAACGCAATATTTTGTGCATAATAATTAGTGCAGAAGTGGGTAGATAACATTTTGTGAAACCAAACTTTTAACCTGCCTCCTGCAGAAAGGTTGGTTACGGGTCCCCTGTCTTCAGCAGCAGGTGCTCTGTATTTTTCAGGTAAGTTTAAGAGTCGAGTGTTTGCAGCTGAGCTAATGACAATACAGCGCCTGACCGAGCTGAACTCTAGCACTCCATACCTGCCTCGTATAAGAGAGAAATTGGCTGATGTAATGCTAGAACTTTCCCAATAATAAACACATATTTGTGGCTTTTATGAAGGCATTCAGGTGTAAATGTGTAATAACCCACATTAGTCCAAAATATGTTGCAATTTAGATGTTGCTTTTTCTGCACATTAGATTCTATAAAGCAAAATAGCTCATTTACACATTTTCAGGTATCAAAGAAAATTAAATGTCACTGTTCTGCGTTAGAAAAAAATATCTAAAAATCTTTTTATTTACACCATTAACTTATTTGACTGTTCCACTTTAGGCTGAAAATATTAATTTCACACAGTGGAGCTTAATGCTTTTGTTCTCTGTGCTGCTCTCAGCTTTTGTACTACCTCTGCTTTTGGCTTAGAGGCTTTTAACAAGTGCATTCTCGACAGGTTCACTCTGAAAAGTGTGCAAAACACCACAGGTTAACACCACCTACCAACCTCCTCCCCTGAACACTCAGGGAAATCAGACAGTGAAAACTGCCTCGCTTACATTTGCTTCCCAATTCTCTTGTTATTAACCAGGAAGAGATGCTGTATTGCAGTCATCTCTGTCAGTTTTCTTCAACAAAATCCCTAAGCACTCTACTCAGCTGAAGTCTGATCGGAAGGATCAGCCAGAAGGTTGATTCAGTCTTAGGGTTTATCCCACAGATACTTCAGTCACACACTCGCACTTGTTCTTTGTCTCTTTGTCACCTGTGTGTGTGTGTGTGTGTCAACTGAAAATACTCATACATCTCCTGGAAATCCCTAGCTGTAATCTTGGCTTTTGACTTGGTGGTGAGAGTAGGTACAAGCACGCGTGTGTGTGTGAGACTTTGCATCCATCTCCTCCCACTAGTCAACTCCCAACCGTCGACCTTTCTGACTCCCCTGCCCTCTCTCCTCAGCCTCCTTCTTTGTGTCTACAAGACTGCTGTTGAAATCACATGTGCTATCCCTCTGCTGTCTTTTTGACAGTGACTACATCGTAGAGGAGAAGAATGCTGTTTTACAAAAAAAGGACAACGAGGGGTTTGGTTTTGTCCTGCGGGGAGCCAAAGGTGAGTTATACACACAAAGACACACACCACTGCTGAAACATTCACTTCCACAAAAACCTTTGTTTCACGTGTGTGTGTGTGTGTGTGTGTGTGTGTGTGCGTGCGTGCGTGCGTGCGTGCGTGTGTGTGTGTGCGCGTGTGTGTGTTTTGATCTCATGAGTAGTTTGGTGATCTGAGTCACTGATTTTAGATCAGGCAGTAATGTGACTGAGTCAACAGCACAGCCTGCTTCGGTCAACACAGTTTATTTACTGAGATGTGCTCAGGCATGCATGTGCATGTACATGCCAGTGTGTGCACGCATGTGTGTGTGTGTGTATAAGTGAGAGAAGGAAGGAGCATGTAGACCTTCTGGCAGCGTCATCCTTGGCCAAGCCGTCAGCTAGCTGTCCCATCTGTTCATCACACATGGCATTGAGCTTGAGAAGAGAAACACTCCTTCTCTCTAATTCTTCTCATTTTTTTGCTCTGGCTTTCCTTTTTTATGGTCCTGTCTGTCTGCTCTCCTACTCTCCCTGTATTTCATATCTTTCCTGTCAATTATCATCTCTAAATGCTGTCATACCTTCCGCTTTTTGACCACGATCACCTTTCAGCTGGTTTCTGTAATCACAAATTCATTTTACTCACACACGTGCCAGTGCTCCTGCTCAGGCTGGTTACCATGGTAACCCGCTCCTTGGCAGCTTGCGGGGAGTCTGAGTGTGCTTTACTGCTCCATCACTCACTACTATGAATCTTGGCTCACCCCACTCACTTTATCAGTCAGTCTTTTTTTTCTTTCCAGTACTCTTAAATACACACATACACACACACACTCACTCACACACATACACACACATACTGCAGCTCACTTTGTGGTCCTCTGAGCGCTCTCATGTGTCAGTGAATTAGTTGCATCTGCTTCAAGGTTAAACGGTTTGTGATAGTTAATTTTTATTTTTATTTTTTACAAAGAATGCTCCTAAACTAGCTGCGTGAGTGTGTACAGGGAATTCTCCCTCCAAAATAGAAAAAATGTGAATTTCAGTAAAAGACAACAGTTGTGTGAACCATAAAATGACCTTTTGTACTGTATGTGTGTTACGTGAGAGCAACGTTACAAAGTTTTTATTAAACTGATAATTTACATCTACTGACATGTTTTTATGTGGACAAGACTACTGAAGTAAAAAAGCTAAAGGTAGCTTGCTCCTCTTCATTTTGACTTGACTGGGTCGTCACAGGTTTTCTTGCGGTTGCAGTCATTCTTGTGTCAACAAAACTTATTGAAAAGTTGTTCAGAGATGTTGTTTAGACGTTGTTCTGTTATGAACTTTGTGTTTACTGTCAGTTTTCATTTCTTGATGCGTGCAGGCTTCAGCAGACTTTTTCTTTTAATCTGAGCTCACAGTGCTCAGCTTTGTCACATTTCATCAACATAAAGTTAATGATCACTGGTTCACTGGTGATCTTACATATTTTTAAAGAAACTGATAAAAAGAAGATCTGGATCTAAGTTTGTTGGTCTGGGTGTGTATTAACCTCATCTATGTTTTTCCACAGCTGAGACTCCCATTGAAGAATTCACCCCCACTCCAGCGTTCCCTGCCCTGCAGTATTTGGAGTCTGTGGACGTAGAAGGAGTGGCCTGGAGGGCTGGTCTCAGGACAGGGGACTTCCTTATTGAGGTATTTAAGAACAGCTCATAACTTTCAACTTCATCTGTATGAATCTGACTGTTAAACAAGAGGTGGTGTCTTTATAAACAGAGATAAAACAACTGCAGAGCTATGTAAAGATGTATTATACTGGACGAGTTTTATTAAAAATATTTAATAAGGCAATCAATTTTGATTGTGTGAGAGGTAACCAGCATTTGGTAACTATGCTATTAATGTCAGCAGCACAGTAAAGAAATGTCTTGCTTCTCACTTTGTCTCGTTGCACTGTGTTCAGGTAAATGGGGTGAATGTAGTGAAGGTGGGCCATAAGCAGGTGGTGTCTTTAATACGGCAGGGGGGCAGCAGGCTCCTGATGAAGGTTGTTTCTGTCACACGCAAACCGGAATCCGAAGAAGTCGTTCGCAAAAAAGGTAAAAGCAGAAGAAATAGAAACTCTTCCTCCATGCCAACCTGTTTTAAAGAATCACGTGTTGATATTCTCACATGAATAAGATTAGCTGATATAGCTGATATGAAAAAAGATGTCTGAAATGCTGTATTTGTGATTTTCGCAAAGTACATCCATCGATCCATTAGTCTCCCTTCACACTTGGTGACATCCCCGCTGTGCTCTGCATGACCTACATAACCTCCTTAAAGTGGCTGCATCATGACAAACTTGGAAAAGTGCCTTAAGTGTGAAGGCATTCGTGATGCTGCTATGCTCTTAGTACTTGTCAAATAGATTTTCCTTGCTATTTTCCATGTCCCTTAACTCTTTCCTACACCATTCCAATGCTTCATAGTCCCACCCTGGCATGACTCGTTTTCTCAAACCACATCAGAAAGCAGCTACAGGTATCACATCTGCTGTAGGTTGTTTCCATGACCTTGTCAGTGATCATAGTTGAAACCTTGACAGGAGGTCTGCTTCACATTCTCAGTGTTCAAGTAAAACTGGTGTATGTTGTCCCCACTTGATAGATAGGCTGCCACGTTTGCCTCCACTCTCCACCCATAACCTCAATATGGTACCATTGCAATAACAAAACTTTCATTAAACCATCACCTTGCCTGAAGATTTTATGTGCAACCTCAAACATCTTGTGAAGGTTTAGCCAAGATCCTAAAAAATTCATCAATGTTCTGGCTGATTTTTTTAAATGTGCCGCGAGGTTGGCATTCATTGACAGGACAGTCTGACTCACTGTTCCTCTAAATTATGGTACCATGCCTTTATCACATGTTATTGCTTCCTCTAAGTCTGTATACTGTATGTAATTCCTTGAAATATATATATTTTATATACACAATAGATTTGATAACAATTAGATTGTTTTTACATATGATTGAAACTGATGTGTTTTGGTTGTGTTAGAGATTTTTACCACTTTTCACCACTGTAAATCCATTTAGTTTCCATGTCAACCAGAGCTTGCCATTCTTCTGCTCCCACACAGTCCTGGCACACTGACCTGCGTACTCTGCTGTTGTGTGTTTCTGGGTTTGTTTGTGTGAATGTTGAAATGTAAGGTAGAGTTATGTGTGCAGCCTCTTTGTGGCTATTGAGATAAGAAGACAGTTAGTTTGACAGAGTTTTATTGGACATTGCTCTGTCAGCTTAAACTATCTACTCTGTGCTTTGTGGTCTATGTTAACGTCTCTTTCTGTCTGTCTTCCTCAGTTCCAATAGTGATCGTAGACTTTAAGGGGAGCTCAAACAAAGAGGCCTATTAAAGCCCCATCGTGTGGCTATTTTTTTCATAATTCAGACATTTATGTTAGGTTAATGAGCGGTTTTGGAATTAGCTAAAAGTGGATGTTTTTTGTCCGTTGATCCTGAAATAGACTAATAACATCTAAGTGTAAAGCTTCTAAACAACAACAATTCCAATCCTTGCAAGAGTGAATATAAAGCAAATAAACGGTGGATGGATATCCCCCTACTGTTGTATAGCTGATGTTTGTTCCTAATGTGATTCCCTTTTTGTTTGCAGAGAGCAGAAAATGTGCAATATGAATTCTGTGATTCGCTACATCTTACATTACATATGTCTCTGTCATATTTTTGGGAATAGCAGTGATAAACGTTATAATTTGAGAGAATTGTTTTAATTGCAAAATGTGCAAAAAGGGCATTTTCTCAAAAGAGTCACACAAGACAAAACAATGTCCAAATAGGATTTTTTTTCCAGACATTATTTAGAGCTTGCTTGCAACTGTAATGAACAACAAAAGATTTTTAGTATGAAATACGTTTTCACTTATAATATTCTAGGTATCTTAGGGTCAAAAAATGATGCAAGCAATATCAGTTTAAATCACTCTGTTTTTTGTTTATCACACATTTGGAATGGTAGTTAAAGCTTCCATATAATTTATGATGATTGTATAAATGTCCAGTTTGGTTTGGTTTGGTAGACTGAAGAAAAACAAAGTTCTGAAACACAGTCAGTGCAAACAGCTTAAGACCAGATGGAGAGTATCTGGTGTTCCAGAGCAGTAGAAAATACATTTTCCTTTTTAGTTTTAAATGTTTCTTTTTTGTCTGTCACTTTCCACACCCTAAGCTGTGCTTAACACCGTTTGTTGCAACTCATCTTCTCTCCTCGGACAAACTCACCATAATGTGCTTCACTTTAGTCCAAAATGAGCAGTGACATGCTGACACACACAGACTCACAAGCAAACTCACTTTCTTTTCATCATGCCTGGCCTCACTACTGCCGCCGTTACCATGGTGACTACAATACATGTTTGAATTAAGCATTACATTACAGCAAAAGCAACACTCTCTCTCCATCAGAGTCTGTCTCTCTTTTTCCATCCTCTATCTCCTCTGCTGCTTGCTTTTGCACCTCAGTGTGCAGGCTGGTGAGGAAAGGAAGATGTTTGATCTGGACAGTACTTGGGATGGCGTATGTACACTGGATGTGCAGTTGCTGACGGCAGCAGGATAGTTTCACTCCAGTAAGGCGTTGGGGCATGTGTGCAGTTTAGAGGGTTATTGCTCTATAGTGGTGCAGTCAGTGGAAGATGAAGAGCGGAAATAGTTCTGTTGCTGAGTTTTGTTTGAAAAATTGTTATTCAAGATTGTACTGGGGCTTTGTTACTGTCTGATTGCATGACATTTTGTTGTTACTGCTGATTTAACAGGATGAAATATAGGATGGTAACATTTTCAGTTTAGCTAATGACACTATTTGTTCAGCGACTCTTTTGAAACTTGGAACTGTATGATTTGTTTTTGAATTCAACTTTTGGTTGGAATAATTTACTGCTTTAACCGGAACAGTAACAGCTCAGTTGCTTTGTGTGTGTGGCAGGACCAGAAGGCACCCAGGAGCTTTGGTAATGTAAAGTCTGCAGCACATCATTTTCCTTAGCTGTTAAATTTGCTGTCATCTCTTTGTCTGTCATCCCACATGTCACAATGTCCTCCCTCGAGGAGTTTTCTTTGTGGGATGATGTGCATGTGCGTGCAAACCAGTGTTTCTCTCCATTGCATG
Organism: Millerichthys robustus; assembly: GCA_034783495.1. NCBI lineage: Eukaryota > Metazoa > Chordata > Actinopteri > Cyprinodontiformes > Rivulidae > Millerichthys > Millerichthys robustus. Next base: position 11,633,008 of record JAVKLF010000011.1, on the reverse strand, counting down.
TCTGGTAAATTCAAGGCAAGCAGTATATTAAGGGAAAGATGAATGAGTCTCCTCTCCTTTCTGCACACGTTGTACTTACTCTGTCTACAGTAGCAGACAAAATATGCTGCTGTTTGTTTAATGGTGGGATTCAGAAGGCTACAGAGGACTTGTTTAAAAACTGCCAATGGGCTTCTCAACTGAGGCATGTTCTTTGCAGCACATAGGTTCCAAACCTGAAAGTCTTTCAAACACACTCCAAAAAACAAACAAAAGGAAGGAAACATGAAGAAGTTGGATTTTGATCAGGGCCTCAACAAGGTCATTTCCAAGCGTGAGGCTTCGACTTCATCCGAATTTGACAAACTTAAAGCAGCAAAGACTGGATGGGTTGGCCGTCTGGGAGATGCCAAGAGAGCTCTGAGTCGCAAAGCCAAAGCATTTTCGTCCCCCTCGACTTCTTCCTCAATGCCCTGCATTTTCTTCACAGCTCCTCCACCACCTAAGAGAGCTCCCAGCACCACCCTGACACTGCGATCCAAGTCCATGACTGCTGAACTGGAGGAGCTGGGTAAGTGCCAATAAGCTGGCATGCACCCTTAACTCTCTCTCTCTCTCTTCCTGTTTTTTTCTATCACAACTCTGCTGTCTCTTTGTTACTAAATTCTGGTGAGTGACTATTCTAAAAGTTAGAATAATCACTTTTGTTGGCTTGTTCTTGTCATTTTCCCTTCTCTGCTGACACTTTCTTTTTCCAACCAAGCTACTGCTCGGAGGAGAAGAGGAGGTGAGTCTGAGGCTGGAAACTTACACTTCTCCGAGCTTCGTAATGATAATTTATCTATGTTGTGTCATTATAAATGGTGTTGAATAGTACAGAAGACCAGAACAGAAGAACACTTGAAACACATGAACTCTGTCGCTATCCATCTATGTTTTTTCTACTTTTTGTCTCCTTTGACTTCAAGCACTTACTAGGAGCTTACAAAACAAAAACAATATATTGAAACAAGCAATGATTTTGTGCATTACCACAAAGCATGATTTCATATTGTGGTCTTAGATTTGCTTTTACATCTTCAGTGGTATTCATGTCAGAAATTACAAAACATTTCCAAGGTTTTATATCTTAGCATTTAGTTCTGGCTCATTTCCCTCTTAACAGAGAGACTTGATGAGATGTTGGCATCACAAGAATCTATGTTGCATTCTCAACCCCCGGAGGCAGATTACAGAGCAGCCACTGTCAAACAACGGCCTACCAGCAGGAGAATAACACCAGCAGAGATCAGTGTGAGTGCACCTACAGACAGCACATTTCCAAACAACATATCGCACCAAGCTGCTATACATAAAAGCTCAATCTGAGCTCAAAATATCTGGCCTACACAACAGGCATTAATGTGTACATTAACACATCTTTGTGCCACTTACTGTTTCATTATTAGTTGTAAGGATTTAGATGAATAACATTTGAAGATGTTAAAGGTACCCTTAATTACAGAGTGAGTTTGGGTTTTTGTGTTTCAGTCACTGTTTGAGAGGCAAGGGATGACTCTACATGGAGGTCTGCACCCAGGGATTGAGAGGGGTCACATACCGCTTTCTAAAGGCATGTCCAGGACCAAGTCTTTTGGTAAAACAGTCACCCACACTGTACTTACTTAAATAATGTAATTATTTTAGGATTAAACTATTTTTAATAGAATATTTTAGCTGCAGTTTAAAGAGAGCCAAAGGGGCATGAGATATTTGAATAATAAACCTTACAGTTGGTTGCATTCTAGTGCACTTTTTGTGAAATAACTGTGATCCAAGTACAGTGGAATAAAGGGTTTTTCTGTATTACTCCTTATTTCTGTGCTCTACTCTTCCCAATCAGGTGCCACAGAGGAGGACCGATTGTCTGCTCTTGCAGGAGAGCAAAGGTTTCCTCGCAGCTCCTCCATGACAGACAGCCTCCGTGACCACTCACAACCCCATTCCATCCCTCCTCCTCCACAAACAGCCCCTCCTCCACCTCCTTACTACTTAGACACTGGTCCTCCCCCAGCTTTCTGCCCTCCTCCTCCTCCATCTAGAACCCAGAGTCAGGGCCATGAGCCTGGAGGGCGATCCAGCTTCAAGCCATCCTCCTTGGACCTGCCTTACGAGGCCGCACAGCGACAGGCCACTCACCTTGAGAGACAGAAGAAAGCTCGCTCAATGATTCTCCTGCAAGACTCTTCCCATCTGCCTGTAGAACCCACAGAAATTCCCCGTCCCTCTGCTGCTACTCCTCCAGAGCGAATCAAAAGGAAGGGTAGAGTTATTGACAACCCTTACGCAAATGTGGGTCAGTTTAGCATTGGACTGTACACACCCACAAAACCCCAAAGAAAGAAAAGTCCTCTGGTGAAACAGCTACAGGTAGTTTGAATGTTGGGGATAATTTCTACAATGTTGTTTTCATTTTCTTTTTCACCAAGACACTTTGACTCTGACATTGCCATTTTTGTTTTTCCACTGCAGGTAGAAGATGCACAAGAAAAAGCTAGTTTGGCCTTAGCTACTGCCCACTCGCGAGAGAGCTCACCCTCAGGACGACACCCACATACCTATGGGCACACTCACACCAGTCGTGTCGACTACTACCAGCAGCAGCTTATGGCTGAGCGAGAACGTTTGCGTGCCCAAGGAGAGATCATCTTTCAGGGTAAAGGCCCCTTTGCTGCTGCAATTGCTGGGGCAGTGAAAGATCGTGAGCGTCGTCTAGAAGAACGAAGAAAATCCACTGTCTTCCTTTCTGTTGGGACCATGGAGGGATCATCCCCGACAAGCCCAGATTCCCCCTCTTTGACTCAGTCTCATTCTGTTGATGAACGGATGCTAACCCGAGAGTTAGGACAGCTCCCTCCCCCTGCCTTGTCTCTGAGCCCCTCACCTAGTGGGACCACCTTTATCCATCCACTAACAGGAAAGCCTCTGGACCCAAATTCACCATTGGCTCTTGCGCTGGCCGCAAGGGAGAGAGCACTGACCTCTCAGAGTCAGTCCCCAACTAGCAGCCCAGAGCCTCGGACTAAACTAGAGCGAATAGGCCAGGGTGTAATGTTCGCTGACACTCAGACCAAAGAGTCTCCACATGGGGATGGGGTAACATCATCTCCTCCTTTTTCACCTAAAAGCGCCAAGGCAGCAGGGAAGCTAGATGAAGCTAGATCCTCCCCAGCATCTATTTTAGCGCCTCATTCCACCAAACCACAATGGGCTACATCATCTTCACCTACATCATTCCGCCAAGAGATGGAAGCTAGAATAGAGGAGAGAAAAGAGGAAAAAAGACTAGAAGATAAGAAAAGTATGTTGATCAGCATTATGGATACATCACAGCAGAAGACAGCAGGGCTGATCATGGTTCATGCTACCAGTAATGGCCAAGCTGTAGGAGTGAGTTCAGAACCTGAAAAGACACCTGTGCCTGCATCCATAGAGCCTAGCAAATCTCTGAGTCCACGGGCTAAATCACCTGTTCCCGCTGTGGCCCAGCCACAGACACAACTCCACGTTCTGCCTCATGCTCAGCGTCCTGCTAGTCCCGCTCAGGAAAAGGGTCTGGCACAGGGAAGCTCAGAGGAGGATGTGGATCAGTACGCAGTTGCTCTGCCACCTGCTATGCTGTCCTCCAGTGATGAGGAAACAAGAGAAGAGCTACGGAAGATCGGATTTGTTCCTCCGCCAGACGAGTTTGCAAATGGGTTGTTGGCACAGGGTCAGGGGATACCAGTGTCTCCTGCTATACTTGCCACCTCTCCTGTTACGCCAACAACATCAGCCCCACAAACTCCCTCAACTTCAACAACCTCAACTGTGACTACAACCCAGCTTCAGCCTCCCCAGCCACCACCTCCACCACCACCGCCATCCAGTGCAGCAACTGTCTCAGGGAAGCCCTCTGAACCTCTGGAGCCCCCACCGGTTGGCGAGTCTGGCTCTGCAGCTGATTCAGGCGTGGAGGAGGCTGACACACGCAGCTCCAGCGAGAGAGAGCGAGACTATCATCTCGAGACCACCAGCACTGTCTCCACGGTATCCAGCATGTCCACGTTGTCCTCAGAAAGTGGCGAACCCGCCGACACGCATACCACGCACACCTCCTATGCTGACGGGCAGACTTTTGTGCTCGATAAGCCACCAGTGCCTCCTAAGCCCCGACTGAAGTCCCAGATAGGAGGCAGTAAAGGCCCCGTCACTTTCAGGGACCCTTTGCTGAAGCAGAGCTCTGACAGCGAGCTGCTATCACAGCAACAAGCTGCAGCTCTGGCTGCTGCTGCAGCTGGAGGAGCTGGGCTCCCTGCAGGTGGTTCTGCTTCAGTGACTGGTCTAGCCCCATCCAAGCCACGCTATCTCTTCCAGCGGAGGTCCAAGTTGTGGGGGGACCTAGTCGAGCCAAGAGGACCAGGAATCGGCTTAGGTATAGGGAGTTTGGGTAATCTTGGTGGGCTGGGACTTGGGTTGGGTGCAGATGAGGGTGCAAAACCATCTGTTATGGGAGAGCTCAGTTCACGACTCCAGCAGCTAAGTAAAGACACCAGGTCACTGGGTGAAGAACCCCTGGGAGCATCACTTGACCCAGGAAGAAAGTCACCTGTGGCAGGTGCCAGGTAAGAGAATATCAAGCACAGATTTTCTGGTAGTTTGTGTTTAACTTAAATAGCAGAATAGTTAAAACAACAATGTTAGGTTTTATTTATAAGTCACACCCATTGCCTCAAATTGCTAAAGAAAAATCCAGCTTCAATGAGAAAAAACATAAATTATATGATGCTTCAGAGTTAATACACATAATAAGTTGAGTTGTTTTTTTTTGGCAAACACATTATGTTATTCCTCATAAACATGATTATCTAGTTTGAAAATTATTTTGTTTCTGTTGATGCTGTGTTGTTTCCTTGTTTAGAATTAGCAAGTTAATCTATAAGTGGTCTACTTGACAAAGTTATAGAGACCGGAGGTTTTAGGCATTGCTGCCATTAGTTTACATAACAATATTATATGCATATGCAATATGTGCTCAGCTGTTCCTATTTTTGACTACACACTTTAATAATAATAATAGTACATCAAACTTATATAGTGCTTTTTTGGACACTCAAAGACGCATTACACTTTAAATCATAAATATACGTATATCATGTTGATCATAAATCCTAAATAAGACTAAAAAAAGGTTTCACACAGGAGCAGCAGGGTTATCTGAAACATCTGAGTCACAGTGGTGTTTTTGTCTGTTATCTATGAGATTCTTTTTCTACAAGATCCCTGAAAGTTCAATGAATTCCTCTATATTTCTGCAGATGTGAGGATACCGAAGACACTAAACCTTAAAGTTATAAACTAGGGTAAACCAAATCTATTTTTTAAATATACTTTTTGTAATAATCCTATAAACTAAGCACACTTAAAAATGAAACTCCTTTCTAAATTTTGTTTCATGTGTTTTCCTTGAAACATTTGTTACCTTGTTTGCATACCAGTTCTGCAAGATGAATGGATTTTTGTTTGTTTGTTTTAGAGATACAGTAGCTTTACAGTTTCATAGGTCTGGTCTTAAGATGAAACTGCTCCTTGTTTCCATAGTTACTGCTATATTCCTTGGCCTCCCCATGAATCTAGTCATTGTTAACTGTAAGCAGAAGTAGTCAATAAGTTAGTATTGTCGAGGTTTTATTTTTTTTTTTGCTTGTGTGTATGTCTGTTTGTAAGTCTATGTTAAGCTGCTAAACTACTGGTGCAAACAAGGTAACAGGGCTTGAGACATGCATTATGTGAACTACTTTCCTCATCTCTTGCACACTGTCATGTTTGAGTTCTAACCTTTGTTTCTGCTAAAATCTTTCCTTTTCTGCGTTTCCCTGGGCCCCTGTTCAAATATCACACAATACATCCTGTTATCTGCTGCCTTTGAGATCATCACTGATGTGAACTTGATAAGACCTGAAACTGCAGTGTTCTTCTTATCTCCATCCACCATTGCAAAAAAAGTGATGATGTCAAAGATTTAAAGGATGTATTTGAACAGGACTGAACTATAATGGTGTGTTATGTTACAACTGCCCTACAAGGATCTCTGCATTGTTAATGACAAAATTACTGTTCAAGACAAAATCCATAATATTGTCAAAAGTCCTTTGTGGTATGAAATGTTAGATCGTTGTCATCTGATCTCAGGATTTATTTTGCACAATCACCTCCTTTGCCTGGGAATATTTGTATTTCTGTATTCAGATTTAGAAAATATCATATTTAAGATTTTTGTTCACACGTCAGTAAAAAAAACGTTAAAGAAAACAACATATTAATTAAACGTAGGTCTTTTGTGTTTTTTTTAATCAAATTTTCCATGATTAAACTTCTATGTCTAAAAATATTAAGTATAAGCTATGCTTTTAAATATGCAGCCCTTTTGTCAACACTTCGTCTTGAAATTTGTTCATAGGTAAACAGACTTCATTTGACTTAATATTTTTATTGTATTATATTATCACTTTATAGTAACTTCATATCTGTTTATATTCTGAGCTTTTATAAGTAGTTTTAATTTGTTTTTGTCAGAAAACGCAAATTGTTATCATGGCTGTATTCGCCTGAGTGTTTTGAAGATGGCATGATGGTTTTGGAGATCATGGGTTTTGAGACCTTTGGTGAAAATACTCTCCAGATCTCTCCAGAGGTTTGTTGTAAAACAGAAGAGTTTTAGAGTGGTGGGTGCATTGTCTTGCTTTGGGAATCTACTTCTGTTGCCATGTTGAGGCTTGGGAGTGAGGGGATGACAGGATACTTGGACTGCAATAATTCTAGGTACTTCATGTAAAATAGCATCCACATTAACCTGAAGAAGCAAGATTGCCCAGCGGAGTATTGCATTGTGATGGGATGATCAATGAATTTTGCTTTGCCAGTCAGTGATCTTGTTTTTGTGGCTTTTCTAAGCTGAGGAAAGGGGCCATCTAAAAATGGACAAATTGTAGCCATTTATCACTGATCTCTACCATAAGTATATGAATTAAAAAGACCAGGATTCCAAAAACAACATATCATGCAACAGCCAGTTCTGATTTTGCTCATCCTCCCACCATTTCCATTCTGACAGTTAATTGCCTTTGGCTGTGACAAGGATGATCATGCACACCATTACCCCCCACCCCCGTCTTTGTCTGCATCACCCTGCATCTACATTTAATTCTCCTCACCTACTGGAGCATTTCTCAGAGCATAGACATCTCAGCTTTCTTATGTGTACTGTTCCTCCATCATGTACCCCATCCACTATGTGCTGCATTTAGGACTTTCCAAAACCCACGATGCTGCCTTTTGTTTTTCTTGTGTCCCACCTGCTGTTTATAACTTTGTCTAGTTTCATTTTATTATTCAATAAGTTTGGTTTTATGTTCTTAGTTATTTATTGAAATTGAATAACTTTATTTGTTTCACAGTATATGTGTGAAGAATGGCCATTGTCACTGACTTTCATATTTTATGCACTCTTTGTGTTTTTGAAACCATGTTTAAACAGAACAAAATTTGAATTTTTAATAGACAACAAATTAAACAGAACAACACAAACAAGTGGTAATAGTTAGTTTTCTCTTGCATGCGCGAGGCGTTATAAAAGTCAAAAGACATGTGCCTTTCTTTTATTTATTCATTTACGTGTTTGTTTTACTTTGTGCAGTGTTTTACAAGTGAAAAGTGTGCTCATTTCTCTCTCATGTAGCCCCCTGATCAGACCTTTCAGTGCTGAAACCGACTCTGTTGTCTTTGTCATGCCAACACGTCAGCTACAAAGTCTGGGTAAAATATACAAACATACATGGGATCACCTGCACTCACGCATGACGCATGTTGAAGACAGCAGAGTTCGCCAAAGCAGGCAATGAGTCTGGTTGGCAGGCTGCGTTTCATGGAGTGATGCTAACATTCTCTCCCATTGCTCTCTCTCTGCTCACCTTGCATGCTCCGCCCTGCTGCTCTGATCTGATTGGTCTAGAACTGACTGTGCGCCCAGGAGGGCAGGACGACTGTGTAAGTGCGCATGGAGCTCATCTCAATCTGTTGGCTCCCTGTAGTCTGATTATTGTTTCCCAGCCTGTGTGCTGCTCAGCTACCTTTGTAGCACTCTGCAGTCCAAAATCCACCCACATCAAAAGTCCCAAACATATGCAGAGGATGGTTCAGTCTTGCTAATGTGCATGAATAAAACAGACACCTCTGCCACTACGCTTTCTCACATTTAGATCTCTCTTGTCTGCTTCTGCTTGCCTCCACCACAATAGAAAACACTCTTATTTTAGTTTTACTTTCTAATCCGTCCTGCTGTCTAACCACATTTCTTTCCATTTGTTTGATAGTAAACTAATGATTGTTTTCAAAAACTGTTTACAGGTTTGTTTGTTTTTTTTATTTCCTGTTGAGCACCAAATATCTTCAACAAAATAACTATAGATTTTTGTGACATGCATATGGTAGGACTGGGTTAATAAGGGATAGCCTTTCCTCAAATGTTGATAGTTTGTTCACATAAATTCCGAGCTGTAATTCCAACACAAGCAAGCATTCGTTCAATTAAAAAAGACAACTTTTACAGATAAAGATACCTTCTGTTTCCTTTGTAATAACAATTCAAAGATATGATAAATGACATGTTCTTTTTATATATTAAAATTCAAAGTTAAAGTAGCATATATCTGGTATTTATTGTTCTTTGAACCAAAATAACTGATTGTAATGTGCAACAGAACAGCTGAAAACTAATGTTCCATTTGTTTTCTCTGTCTGAACACGTATAAGCATATTTTATTTCATGATGCCATCCACTTTTTGAATGTAAACTATAACAGATGTGGTTAATTTTTGTATCTCTACCCTATTTCTTAAAAACACAGTGAAGCATTTAGGAAGTTTACAGTAAATATATATTGCTTACAGTGAAATTATTTAAATCCCTTGTTTGTAAACTATTAAATCTACGTGAATGACATTCAGTCCCAGCAAGTGGTCAAATGGTTAAAACTTATTGAAAAGTTGTATGAAGCACTTATCACTTTGATGTTCCAGTAATGTGAGACTAGTTTGTCCTGTCTAACAGCAATTAACCTTTCTCCTACACAACCTTCAATGTGAAAATATTTAACAACAGATGTGACATTTAACCCAATTCTTGGCCTCTTTCTTCTGCTTTCTTTTTATTATTATTTGCTGACCATCTTGCTTGTTGACATTTCTCAAACTCTCTGTCTCCACCAGACTTTTCAGCAGCCTAGGTGAGCTCCACACCCTTTCTCAGAGAAGCTACGGAACCACATACACCATTCGCCCCGGCAGTCGTTACCCTGTTACCCGACGCACCCCTAGCCCAGGCTCGCCTGATCGGGGCGACCCCCTGGGACGCTTCTCAGGCTTCAGCCTGTCCACTTCACAAACTACATCGCCACAAACCATCCTTAAGTCCTCTAGCCTCAGCTTACCGCAGGAACCGAAAGAGGTGCGCTTTGTCATGAGGAGCTCCAGTGCCCGTTCTCGCTCTCGTTCTCCATCACCTTCTCATTCCCCTGGGTTAGGCTCACCACTTTTAGCCCTGCGGCCATTCCACCAAAAACCCCTGCACCTTTGGAACAAGTATGACGTTGGCGACTGGCTTGAGAGCATCAATCTGGGGGAGCACAGAGCAGGCTTTCAGGAACACGAAATCGAAGGCTCTCACCTCCCGGCTCTAACCAAGGATGACTTTGCAGAGTTGGGAGTGACACGAGTCGGACACCGCATGAACATCGAACGAGCACTAAAACTGCTGCTAGAGAGCTGACCCCTGCCCTGAGACAGAGCAAGAGATGGAGAGAGATGAAGATAAGTAAATGGAGAGCCGAGAATTCTCCCTGTTTTTCTATTTTAGCTGCTTTTACGTTCAGTATTGCGGTCTGTAGCGACACTTTACATTTCTTTTTTTGCATTAACACCCTGCACCTGGCACTGCACTGAAGAGGAGGCAGCAATACACTTACAAAGTACATTCATTCTCCTCTGCTTGGTCTGACCCACCTCCCTGCAGGAGCCAATTAGATCAGACCTCAACATGATATCTGGTCTTGTCTTGCCAGGGAGAATCACATGAGCTCCAATTTGGTCATTTAATTTGTGAAATGTTAAGTTGTTTCTTTAGTAACACCTAAACTTTCTCATAATACCCTCTCTACCTCTGCCCCCACATGTAATAGGCCTCTGAAAACGTTTGGCAGTTTGAGTAAAGGAGAAGGAAGAGTTTTATTCCAAACAGAGAGCTCAGTTGCCTTTCAAAAGAAGTATTTATACTAAAATCAACCTTGATGAACACAGTTCTATGGAAATAGTGCTTACACAGCTTTGAAAAGGTGTGTCTTCTGTATACCTGCTACTGTTTTTAAACTGAAGACTATAGAGCCCAGAGGTGGAGCTCCGCAGTGTAAGCCACAGGAGAAAACCCCTCTGTCTGGTACCCAGACTGTGCAATCTATAATGTTTGGAGAATGTTTAACCAACACTCGTGTCTTTTTTCATATTTTATTTCCAAAGGGAATATA
>JAVKLF010000011.1:11600986-11621882 GCA_034783495.1 Millerichthys robustus | reverse complement strand
TATATATATATTTGAAAGAAAAGAATCTATAATTATGGAAAATATTTTTTGTTATATGTAAACAATTTTTGTTATGGTTCCCTTTTTTTAAACGTAGCATGAGGATTCGCATCATGTTCTGACCAGTTAGCTTTTATTTTGTTATGGTTTTCTGTCATACTAAAGGGCATCCCATAATGTGAGGAGAAGACCACAGCTGACACCCATTCCTACTGCTGGAGGGATAGAGGGATTTGTTTCTGCCCCTCGGATCTGCTCCTCATCATATAGGATGTTTTTTTTTACAAGACCTGCATGGAAGTTTTGGGCACAGATCCATCAAAAAAATAATATTAATTAAACCGATTAGAAAAATGAAAACTGACATTTTCATTACAGCAACTCGTGAAAACGATTTTCTGACCAGGAATTAAACATATGGAGTTTCTCCAGCAGTGGAGATGGGGAAGCTTGTTTAAGGTCTTTTTACAGATTTATTTGAAGTGGAGTTCTGTAGAACGTCACTTGTTGTGAACAAATAATATCTTTCCTGTTGAAGATAGTTGATTTGGATAGTTTCATTCTGACTGGATTGATGAGCGTATGGCTAGTCCAAGTGTGGCCAAGATCAAAGTTGCTGCTTTCTTAAAACAACTCTGAAGTGTGTGTTTTACTTTGCATTGCATGGTTATTTCAGCAGGAATATTATGATACAATTCTTTGTAAATGGTCGAAAGAATGTAAACTGCAGTGAATTGTTTTGCAGTGACTAGCGGTTAGCCTGCCAATCCAGTCAACTCCTAATTTCCAAACTGAGGATGTTTAAATAGCTATCTAGAACAGGTAAGATGCCACTTGTCCACAAGCTTTCCACAGAGCCTTATTTGAAATTCTCTGAACTATCTCTTTAAAGAAAAAAAAAAGTATTTTGCAACTTGACAGTGTAGCCGCTTCCCTTTATCTCAACCAACGTTTCATTGAATGAAAAATGATGAAAGTCCAGAACTCTTAAAGAAACCTGGGTTTTAAAACAAAACAAAGCTGAGTTTTCCTTTGACGCTGCAAATCTAAAATTGTACTTATGAGTAAATTAAAGCTGTCAGTGAGAACCAGTGAGTTTTATTCATGCTACAAAAAGAAAAACAGCCTTTCTGCTGTTCCTTGACAGAAGAAATGTCCATGTTACCCCTAAAAAGCTCTGCTTATTGGCAGCATACAGCAAAAACATGTTCTCTTTTCCTTATGGTTCTTTCAAATGCTTCTGAAAAGCAGACAGAGCATCAAATCATTCTACGTATGTTGAGTTGTAGGAATAGCACTCACTGCCTCACTGTGACCTCACTCCTACGTTTGTCTCCAGTGTTATGTCCTCAGATTTCTGTGAACCTCCTGCTGTATTTTCTTTTGTCGTTGATCATTTCTCTTCAACCACTGTAGGTAGGTTTTTGTAGCGTGTGGAACATGATACCTAAATCTTTTATTCATTTGAATTTTTGCAAGACAGGGAAGAAGACAAAAAAAAGTATCCTGTCCATTCTAAACATACCTACACTTGTATAAAAAAAAGAACTATAAATATAATTACAAATATTTGCTTTTTTTAATCACAAGCAATGTACATAAAATAGATTTCATATAAATTTTTGAAAACTAAAAGTATATAGATCTATATATGAATGTTTGGCATATATGCATAGTTAACCACCTGTGAAAAAGGTGAGCAGATTTTATTCTTTCTATGAACTCTTGAACTTTTGAACTCTGAACTATGAACTAGGGGATGATTTGCACAAAACAAGGTGACAAGGTGCTAACATAAAAGCCACCCATCGTCCATGCGTGCATCCGGATTCCCTGAATCTCTCTGTGTGGTTGTTCCTCTTCGTTGTGTGTGTGCAGATGTTTGTTTTCATGTTGTTGTGTGTCTGCTTGGGAGCGACGTGATGAGAATGCATCCGACAGTGAGCGTATGAATAATCTTTGGAGTTTACATTTTTGGAGTTAGTCCACTATAGCCTTACTTGTACCATCAGAGATTGCCGGCAGTGGCTGTGTCACACTACTGCACACACTCACACGCATGCACACACAGAAACAACAAAAAGAAACTACACACATACATTCATCTTTAAGACTGAGGCTCATCGTTGTGTATTGTCGTGTCTTGGGGGAAAACCGCCGAGTGGACCGTTCTGCTTTAGAGGGAGAGGCAGACAGAGAGAAACAAGCAAAGAGTTTTTATAACACCACATGTTGTCACGACAAAAAAGGACTCACCTTGTAATTGTGTCACTATTCTGTACAGCCATTCCCAAATGGTGTTTGCGCTCCTTACTCTCCACGCTGTCTGGCAGCACTCCTTTTTCCTTTTTCAGACCTTCAGTTTCTGAGTTTTGAATATGCTATATGAGATGATCCAGTGAGGAACAAACACAAAGAAAAAAAAATGTGCCAAAAAGTAACTTTTACCTGTATATTTGTCTTTGCTTTAGGACTATCTTAGTTACAGCATTCTTAAGCTGTTAGATTATATGACAATATGGTGCCATCTCCTGGAAATCTTGAGAACAAACATTTATTAGATCTTTCTGTATCTTCCTGCAGGTGGAATTAGTCATTATTATTACTTTGTAAAGAAACGGGCTATATGTATGTCTTGTGTATTTCTGTATATAAACATACATATAGCCTGTGTATTTCTTTTTGCTTTGAGCTTTGTCTTAAAAATGCTGAGACAATTGCTGATTTGAACATCGAGGGTAATTATTCCAAGATATTTGAGTACCAGCTGAGAGGTAAACATGTATGGTCTGATCGCAGACATAGATTGGCATGGTTTAAAAAAGTAATCAGTACTGTGGTGAAAACTGGTTGGATTCTTGTGCGAGTTTACTAGATGAAATTTTGAAATGAGCAACGGGTGACGGACGTCCAAATGTGTTTGAATAAGATCTGCAAAGGGTTATCTTTTCATATTTCTTAATCAACAAAGCACAATCTACACAACGTAGAAGAAGCAGTGTGACTTTTAAAAAAAACAAAACCCACTGATACTGGTTGGTCTATACTGGAACCAGTGATCTTATCAAAGGTTTTTTTTTTCATTGTTGGTTTTCTCCTTGTTTGCACTGTGAAGTTTAGAACGGTGGATGTATCACTGCAACGCCTCGTTCTTGTCTCACACCAGAACTTCGTCTACTTAGCATTTAATGACAACTTATCAGTGACATCTCTCCCTTTGGACATAAATATGTAAAAACTTAAAACCAAGATACTCATTAACTACACGCTACCTGGTGTTCTTTAGGCAAACAGAGTAAGGGAGACAGTAAAACCTGAGGCAAGATCTAAGATGTTGCACTGGATATCTCCACCACAGAGATATATGTTTGTTATATTATGTAATAAATTTCTAATTAAAGCAACATGTGTCATTTATTTCTTCCTGAATTGAAATTGCTTTCGTGGATTTACTGCATGCACATAGCTCACATCCTCACATACGGTTCCATGAAGTAAATTATTTCATAAAACTCACATAAGTTGATCAAAGTTAAGATTTCAAATTAAAATTGTTTATAAGCTAATATTTGGTAATGCAATTTTCAGGATCCTCTTTCACCCAAACTGTAAAGTGAAGTATATTTTGAAAAGTGGATATACGTATACTGTCCTGTTTTTATGTAATCGATAAAAACAAATCTTTCAACAGAAAAATGAAGTCTAAAGCGAAAGAAAATGTCAGAGAACTTGTTAAATCCTTCTGCTAAAGCAAGAGCCCAGTTCACCTGCTGAGCACCAAGGATAATTCAAAAGGCAGGTTCTGCTTTGTACTTGTACTTTACAAGTGTAGAATTTACTTGTGCAAATTTGACTTCTTTAAACAGAAATAAAAAGACGAGTAACTCTTTAATAACTCTTTAAAGAAAATATAAATCTGAAAAGATCTAATGTGAATTGTATCTGTATAGCAAACAGAAAGAAATCAACACACAACCAGTACAAACTGTCCCAAAAATCTCACATCTAAAGCATTTTGCAAAATAAATGTAAAACTTATCTTTTTTTTGCTGCTACTAAAAATACCAGAGAAAGGGGCATTGAGACATTTATTAATTTTAAAACAATAAAATCTTTAAGCACATATTTATCATGTTACAATAAAGAACCAGGTTTTCTATAAATTCTTAGGAAATCTGGTCGTTTCAAAGTCGTTAAGCTTCACATTTACGACAGTTCTGACTTGCATGTCTGGATCTACTGTAGTTTGACTGACGCTGACATTCAGTTGGCTTAGCTGAACCACAATAAAATAGATGAAAGGAGACATTATGACAGCTCTTTTATGGTACATTAGGCTTTCATTTACAAAGCGCTAAAAAAATTATTTACATCCCAAAATGAATGCAAGTAAAGCAGCCCACAAATGCAACCGCCTGCTGTTGTTGCACACAACCGCGATACAATCACTGAGAACAGCAGGGAATTTAGTTTATAATTGCACATTCTTTTTGCTGTGTCAGCATTTAATTATTACATGAAGTAAATGTTTCTACACTTGCGTAAACATTCTAGTATAAAAATAAAGATAAGCTATCTGAAGTATAAATGATGAGGCTAGAACAGAGTGAACCTGATAAACAAGACAAAAGCTAATTATTTCATTAGGTTCATTTTCTTGTTTTTACTGAACAAAAGGTAAAACCTGCCTAAAAAAAATTGAGTGCCACCTTGAAAATGGATGTTTACGATATAATAATTTATTAAGCAGAAATTACACAAAAACAGTGTGCTGTTTGATGGGAAACCAGAGATGTCAAACACAAACCTAAAACAAGATGAAGTACCAATAAGACTAAAAGTTTTGAAAGGTTGAGGTAAGAAAAAAAAATACTTTCAATTTAACTCGGGACTTTCTGCTTTTAATCCATCCTCTTCTGCCTCAGAGTTCTCTTCTTTCGTGTGAAGGTCAAAGCTCTGTGAAGGACCAGAGAGTTCAAATGTATTCTGTTTAAACTAAAGTAAGTCGTGAGGAAGAACCAGACAACAGAAAGGTGTACCTCTAACTCCTGCATAACTTCATCCATGAAGTCACTGGGATTTTGCTTGTAGTCCACTGCCCTCTTTATCATATCTCTGAACATCTGAAATGATAAGAACAATCTGGTTTGTTGACATCCAATACTACAGACACTTTTTAAAAATATACTAAACTGTATGTTGATGTAGATTCTTTGACATCCAGGAACTGAAAACAGTTATTAAATAGAACTGAAATGAAAGCAAACAACAAAATACAAGTCCAGTTGTTTAATTTTTTTTATTTGTATTTTTTTATTAAACTGAAGGCTTGTAAAATCAGTACTGTGCTAACAGCTCCATGCTTTGAATATACTGTAATTGTTAAACTCTAACCAAATCCCAAAATAACATTCCCTTTAAGAAAACAACAATCAAACCTTAACAACGTTGGTCCCATCAGCAGCTGAGACAAAGTAAAACGGAAGCCCGTGTTTCTTTGAAAAGTTAAAACTTCTTTGTGTCACTTTCATATCAGCTGTGGGTGAAAAATAAATAAAAACATTTACACATAATTTGACCATTTTATTGATCACAGAATTAATTTTTAAAAAGTGTGTCTGTGCAATACAAACTCTGTCACAAATCCTGCAACATGACATCTAACTAGAATATTGGTGATATTAATAATATCACAGTCAGACTCACCATCAATTTTGTTGGCAACCACACAGCAGGGTATCTCTGGTCGATACTCCCTCAGCTCTTTATACCAAGTGGCTAAATTTTTATACGTGATCTTCCTTTGAACATCAAAAACCTAAGAACAAAAAAAGAGAGTAAAAAGCATGATACATTTCCAGTACAAGGAAAATAATGCAATCTAACACATTAATTCTTCCAGTTAACAAATCAACATCTTCATCTTAGTTCCACTGAAATATAATGCTAAATTTTCTTTCAATGGTTAGGACAACCACATTTTAACTCTCTGTTAGTTAGTAGAAGTTGAATGACACAAAAGAGACTGCCTTAAGCGCGTATCTTACCAAGATGCATGCGTGTGCTTTATGATAGTATGAAGGATGCATGCTCTGAAACCTCTCCTGACCAGCAGTGTCCCAAAAATCTGTGGATCAAACGGAGGCTGTTCTTGCAAAAACAATGTGACTTGTAACTTCTTACAGATGATTTCTCGACTGCTTGAAACTATTTCATTTGCTCAATGAGAACAGAGCTAGAGCAAACACTCACCAACCACTACGGTCTTGTTTCCAATTTTAGCAGAGTATTTGTGAAGAGTCAAAGCATAGGTTGACAACTGCTGAGGACGACTGAAGGAAGTGTTAAAGATCTTAAATTACCTTGACCACAAATTAGACTGATATGTTTTGCTGTTTTAATTGTTTATATATAGCTGCTGAAGGATACAAGTCATCCACAAGGAACCTCTCCATCAGTCTATGAGAGAAGGAGAGAAAGCTTGTGTCATGCCAGTAGAAAATCAGAGGAAACATAAATATTAAGCGAATACTCACTTAGATTTACCAACCGCACTGTCTCCAAGACAGATTATCTTAACTTGTTCGTCAGCGTCATATTTCTCTTGATCCAGCTCAGGGATGCTGCCGACGTCGTTCGCCATTAGACTTCCTTGCGTCTCTTTGTTATTTCTTGTATAAACACCCGATGAGTAACTATTAAAGCTTCGACCCAAATCTGTGGGTCAGCTGCTAACAACGATGGCGTTAGCTAGCTTCTTGGCTCCGGTTAGCTGGCGTTAACATGAGTTAACTGTTTTTATAAAGCTTGTCTAAAATCTATGTCAGCGCTCACGCAGTCCAATAAATTCGGTCATCGCTGAAACCAACAACAGTACAAGAATCGTCACAGGTTACATGTTAAAGTGTGCTGTGACATTTTACTTGCTACTTTTCGCGCGTCACCCCGCAACAGCATCACACGGAGGAAAACGACGTACGGTAAGATCGACTAAAGCCGCTAACAGAATTAGCATTGACAACACCTTTGAATGTCAGGTAATGTACTTATTTTCAAATGTAGTCTGCCTTGTCTTCAGTAAAATAACAATTAAAAGACACACAGTAAAAGATTTTCGATACACGACGTCCCGGATGACTCGGTTTCTATGCAACAAGGACGCTAACAGGACCACTGTTGGGTACCATGCTGTCTTATCAAATGCCTGTCTGTAAATGCAAAATAACGTCAGTGAATGGATTTTTATTTTTTTTTTACAAATCAACAATTTTTGAGCCCGAAAAAACTTGTTTAGCTATTATTTGTTTGTTCAAAACAGACAAACTAATGTTAAAAGAATTGTACTGTCAGAAATATGCTTGTAATATTACCGTTTTGTTTTTAAATTATTTTCAAGTTTAATGTATATTAAATTGACATTATATTTAAATTGGTGCTAATAAGACATTTACTTTTCCCCCCTTTTTCGACAAAGAAATCCCTGAAGTGCTTGCATTATTTGGTAAATGTTGAGGCCAGTACAGCAGTATGAAAGAATTATGACCTTTATTTTTGTTTTTATTGTATTATTGGGAGGCTATAATTTTATTCTCTTATTCTCTCCCGCTTGTTAATTATGATGTTATTATTTATTATAAAGAACTGCATTCTGCCTGTTCATGGAAACAAATACATTTGTGTTTCAAAAGTTATTAACCTAAATAACTTCAACTTTTCAACTTTTCATTTACAAACTAAAAGGTGCCTGATGTTCACAGGTAAAGTTGACAAAAGCTGCAGAAGAAAATGGCATAATGACAACACAAACATCCCTATCGACAATATTATTGTTCTTTCTTTTTTCTCTTTCTTGCTTTCAGATATCTTTCCATGAAAAAAACTGATCCACTCCACTCTGTATTGGTGTATATTGTGAAAAGGATGTGGGAGGTAGAGCAATAAAAATGATCTCAATAAAATGTATTTATTTATTTTTTTGGTTAGGACAACTGTGAGCCATTTATTCATTCATATTTACAATAAAAGGTGAGATGTATTCTGAATGACGAACTCCAAAAGTGAAGCTAGGAGCTTTTGCTCTTGTGAAGGTAACCTGGGAGGGAATTTTAAAAAGTTAAATGAAATAAGCAAAAGTCATTTGAGTGTTTTGAGAAACCAGATGTTCCTTACCCGCTCAGGGTAGTGTGCTCCTGGACCCGGTTTGTCTGTGGTTTCACTAGAAACAACTCTTCGGCCTGTGATGGTGTACTGTGGAGGTTTCTGCCTATAAATACAAGGGTCCACAACTTTGTAAGCGGCTGGGCTAGGAGTCTGGAGAGAACCCAACAGCACAATCACCATAAAAGAAACAGGTTTAATCAGCTTCATTAATATTTCTACAGTTTTCTACCTTCTTAAGATCCTCATCGAAGCTCCCAGTTTTACTGCGACCACAAAGTGTGTAGGTGGGAGCTGAAAGTGTGACTACACTTTTAGAGCCCAGCATGGGGGGCAGAGTGTAGGTGGCTGGGCCTGCAATAGAAGCAGCAGTGAAACTTTATGACTACTTTGTGGAAACTCTGAAATTTTCTGCTATTCAAATCTGTATGCTACCCGGTGTGTGGTTGGTAATTCTGTCTCTTCTCCTTCCAGACAAAGAATAAGCAGGTGCTGAACGGAGGGTCATCTGTCCTGAATGCTCTGGTGAGTACTGACCTGAGACATCAGAGAAAACTACATAGTGCTTAAACTGCTTGTATATGTTATCAGGTTTTATCTGCTGTTATGCAGAATCCACAATAGAATCGTCTGCATTTTGCGCCACCAACCTGGTCCTGGGGCTCGGAATGGTTGTGGCTGCTTTGGGCGGCCGTGGATTGAAAATGCAGGCATGCCATTTCGTCCCTTTCTGGTGATGTTGGAGGGGATTAGATACCTTGGTCCGGGGGAACAGTTTGTGTTTGCTTCCTCATGGCGTGTACCAAAGGAGAAGACTGGGGCTTTGCATTTAGTGGGGTCATGATGAGAAAAACCTTTACAGAGCAGAAGCAAACTAGGTCACTTGTTACATCTGATGAATATTACTGTTTTTTATTCATTTTTTGTTTGTACCTATGAGTCCAGGCAGTGCATATTTTGGCCCTGGGCTACCATAGATTGCAGCTATCGGCCCTCTTGGCTTGTGGGGTCTCCAAGTTCCAACCCAAGGTTCATGAATGGACATTGCAGCAAGAGAAGAATTGGCTTTTAAGAGGAAAAATTAAAAGAGCAGACAAAATAGTGGAGGTAATATACTGATACTTTACAGTTGGAACAAATGTCTTTAAAATATAAAATATACATGCAAAATGTTTTTAATTTAAAAATGTAAAAATATTCATGGCATGTTCGGCGCAGCAAAACCCAAAGTTTGTTATGAACAATAAACTGAATTGAATTCACCGTTAGAAATCTACATCTACGTTTTAAAGCCTGTAGATCACGTTATTTTATGTTTATACTAAAGACTTTCCTACTAAGAATATCATGAAATGGATTTAGAAACATAAAGCATTCACAAAGATGTCAAATTGGATCCTTTATGGTTCAGAACCAATTCTGGTCTTGTTCGTAGCACAGGTTATTAGTTATTTCCGCAACACATTATTTAACTCTACTGCTCCTTTAAAGATTCTGAGATCACAAAATGTCAAATTTTACTTGTTGCCTGACAGACCTTTGTCTGTTTTGAAAATATTAAGCAAATTTAGTTATTTGCCTAATCTTTGCCTCTGACAGTTTGATTCCCAGATGTCAAATTGGATCTTTAGGCTCCTTTGTAAGTCTGTAAAATTTAGTCCGTAGGCTGTATTTTAAACATGCATTCAAAAACAGCTGGTCTGAAAAAGTATTTTCCCTTTCAAAGTTAAAAAAGACTGGTATCAAACTCTGAAGTGATTAAAAATATAGTCTTTCCTTTTTTTCCTCTTTCGATAGGTGTAAGAAACTGTTCACTTTGCCTTAGTAGATCTGCACTTTATGGTCAGACGTTTCCTTTCAACCTTGCTGTCTACTCCAGATTATCAGTAAAATATCATACATGTCTTCAACATAACCACAAGGTGTTTACAAAATGTTCCCAAACCTAATCCAACTCTGGCTTTCACTATAGTTTTACTCTCAAACAACAGATGGATTGTTTTACCTCATAAAGCTCCTCGTCCAGCTGCCAGTGTTCGTCTCAGGCTTTGTGTTCAGAACTCAGCAAAAGAACCCAAACACAGATTGTTAAGCACCCATCAACGTCACTATGACAATGTTGTCATGGAGATAACTCTTTGACAGGCATGTCCAGTAAGTGTTAGAGTATAAGACTTTTTTTTTTTACAATTGAGTGGGAATCCTTGAAATGTAAAAAAAATAAAAAGCATAATGCTGATCTTGTAAATGATTTATTAGTTATGAAAGGCTGTAACCAAACACTTTGGGTTTACTAGACCCATGGTATCGTTATTCATTACTCAAAGTAATTGTTAACCAAAATGGGTTACAGTTCACATCATAGTATCTGGCATTTTAAAATTCTAATTTAAAGTTCCTACACACTGTCCAGGTTGTGAATTAGGATACCCTTTATTCTGCTCTGTATATTTTTAAAGTTCTTGTCTTTAAACTGTACTTTCACATCTAATGAGAGGGATGAAACTTTAGAAAGGATCACCATAACTTTAAACTCAAATGACCTTTATTAGCCATTTAATTTCAAAATATATCAAACATATACATGTATATAGTACAAACTGTGAAACCCTTTGTTTTTATTTAGACAGCTTTTATCCTGTTTGTTGGACAATGTGATTTTTTGCTAAAGGTACTCAGCAGCAAAGTAATAGCGTGGCACAGATGGTTTAATATTTACAAGTCGATGATTCATTTAAAGAACATCTTAACAGGCACACAGGAGGTAAATCCACATTTGTTGTGTGTGCTTTAGCTTCAAAAAGCATAAAAACTTTGTACTAGCAATGAATGGAAATGTTATTTTCTAATTTCTGAAAAAGCTTCTACGTTGTTTCTGGTTTAAATATCTTTCCCTTTAATTCATTAGTATTTTTCAGTTCAATTCAAATTCAAAAACATTTCATCCTTAACTCGCATCCCAGCACTACCAACATTCCCGCTGAGTCCTCGTCAGGGCCTGAAGTTTATCCAACCTGCCAGCCAACGATCTCACGCCGCCTATCACAATAGATGGAACAGACGGCTCGAACTATTTTGCTTCTGCTCTGCAGCCATGACTCCTCCTTTTCAACTCCTCTGGGATTTCTGGCTTCAGTTGTGGTTTTATTTCAGCTTTTTTGCAATGTTAATCAGCTGCTCACTGTTGTAAACCACCCCGTTGCTATGGTTACGTATCATAACAAAACAGCAAAACGTAAAAAGTATTGGCAAAAATCAGCATACTGCAACCCTGAGCGGCGCAGTTCTAGAACGTTTTGAATTTTATACATTCGTACCGTATTAACAATAAACTAAAGCAACGAAGTGGGATTCAGACTTCATTTATTTTTATTCACATATTTTCTACACATGCTTTTTAGAATATTTATCCATCCATTATCTTAACCCGCTTCTTCCTTTCAGGGTCACGGGGGTCACTGGTGCCCATATCCAGTAGTCACAGTGCGAGGTGCACGGTGCTTTTTAGAATATGAATTCCAAAAATGTTTTCAGAGAAGGGAGCGTATCCTGAGGCTGCTCTCTCTCAGGTGGTTAGATGAAATGCAGTTTCAGCTCTTCACAGCGTAGGGTTGACGCTGCAGGCCCTTGTGAAGTATCTGTTGTTAAAGGTTTCTCTCAAACTGGCCCTCAGGACGTTCATCAAAAGTGCAGGGCTTCTTATTTCCCCTAGAGGGCACTGTTAGAAAAAAAAAACCCTGACGTACATGATTGACATAAAGCGATAATATTTAAAAGAAATTATCTTACCTTGGTAAGTGCGCACATCAGCCGCTGGAGCAATGCGTCCTCTCTGTGTGGACACAGGCTGGTGACTGTACTCACGCAACTCAGCAGACAGTAGATAGTGTGTCTCTGTGGCTGTGGTCATGGACACAACATGGTAAATCTTAAGATAATGCAACCTTTAAGAAGAAAAGTAAATATCTAAGTATGTCTCGATCGGCTGTTACTTTACATTTTTAAGCACAGCGAGAGGCTTCCTGTTGCTTCGATTTAACCTTTCTACATCGTCACTGCTTAAAACAGGTTCCTGGATTTACAGGGGAGAAACAGATGGGGCTAAGAAACACAGTAGTGTACAAGGAGTTTAACATAAATACATTAGTTTAGGTGTACTCTACAGCCCTGAAAACATTTACATTTATTGGATTTTTTGTTTGAAGCCACCCATACCTTTAACTTTTCCAGCCAGGTCCACAAGAGGCACGAGAGGACTTGAGGATCGGACTCGGTGACCAGCAGTGACCAGCCACAGTCACTACTGTTCAGTTCCTCCTTTAGAAAAGACAGGTTTTATTTGTGAATTCCACGTGAAAGCCACACAAATAAAACAGCTGGTAATTGTTTTGTACCTGCAGCAGAGTTGACCTCTGCAGAAAGGTTTCTCCTGGAAGACCTTGTTCTGCCAGAGCTTTCGCAACGAGACGGGCCATTGAGGTTGAGCCAGAATTGTGTGTATTTCTGTGCAACTTTACGTAACAGAAGTCAGATAATTAAAGCTTTGACGACAAAACTTTCTGCGCCATCAATTGGTTAAGACAATGAAAGTATTTTACCTCCAGGCTAGAGCTACATTTAGGAAGCTCCCTTTTGTTAAAACAGTTTGTCCTCTTTGTGGAACTGATGCTTGTTCTCATATCAGACACTGGAGTTTTGAATGTATAGTAATCTTTTTTGCTAGTCGGATTAGCTGAAAAAACAGTACTAAAGACTGGACTAACTGGTCTCAGCTCGGCTCGTACTAGATCTTGCACACACCAGTGTTTCTCATTTCCAAGTGCAGATGTGCAGTATGAGCTCACTTCCTGGTCCTTTAGAATAAAATGCAACAGAGTGAGAAAACCCTCCATGGCGCATCTGAATCTCTTGAAAACAGAAATGGTGTATGTCTGAATGTAAAGAAAAAGTGAAATTTCACCTCATTTTCTGTGATCTTGCTGAGGTCAGATTCACTATAGCTGCGTTTGTCCAGCAACACCTCCTGTTTCCTCTCCAAAAATCCCAAAGGTTCATCCCAAGAGGACACAGACCCTGAACCTGCCCATGAGCCCTTGAAGCCTTCGTTCAGCAAAGGTAAATACTGTTTGGACACAAGAGTCTCCCTCACTGTTCTGCCCAGAGTCCTCAGAGCTGACCTCCTTTCCAACTCAGCATGGACCTCTGAAGGAGAAGGCAGCCCCAGAGCCAAACAGGAGAGGCGCACACACAGCAGGTACACGACCTAATTAAACAAAAAAGCAATCCAGAAAGGAGTGTTGAAAGTTTATTGTTTGATCATTAAAAAAAAAACTTATTGCCGTGTAATGACAAAGCCCTGACCTTGGGTGTGTGTCTGAGTTTGCGTGCCTCTTGGCCATGCAGCAGCAGCGCTTGTCGGTTTAGATAGTGCTGGAGGGTGAAAGGGGCTCCGTGCCGCAGGCTAAGGTCTGGGTACTGGACCAGCTGTGTGCCAAGCAGACGAGCGAAATCAAACACCTGGTTTATCTGTGCCTGCGTTTGGATAGAACGAGGCCGTTTAATGCGCACGTAGTGGACGGCCTCGCTGGGGGAGATGCGCAGGCTGTAGATCAGGTAACAGGCTATCAGGACACCTTTTTGGAGTACCAAAACAGTAAAACACACACAATAATACCAGGCATCAAAGAGTGTTGTACATGTGAAAGATGGCTAAAACGTTTTCTTGGGCATCACAGTTTGTATTCCACCTGTCCTTCCCAGGCCTGCGTGGCAGTGCACAGCAACTCGTCCTTCCTGCACTGCGAAGTCCAAAACCTTCACTCCGTCAATGATCCCAACAAGAGACGAGACTCCAAAATCTGGCATCCCGAAGTTGTAGAAGAAAACTGCACACAAATATAATTTAATACGATTGCACTGTTCAATGTCTAGTTGTGATTTAACTTTGTATCAGGCTGCTGTGAGACAAATAGAATATAGCACAAACTATACAATCTATTTTATAATGGTAATGATTTGATACTTTTAGCCTTACTGATACTAATTCCTAAGTTCTCAATGTTTTTTTACTGGTGAATGAAATTATCATCTCACTGTCATTGTCCATGAAGATCTGTGGGGAGTAAGTGAAACCACTCTCAGGGTCTAGAGGAGGTCCACAGTGAGCGTGCTCACCCGGGAACTGCATGTTGATGATTGATTTGATCTTTAACCTGGAAGACCAGATGACAAGTGACTCTGTTTGTGTCTTTAAGTCAGTTTGAAGACATCCAAGTGTCACCAAGAGGCCTAATTTATCTGATAAAAGCAATAACACATTTATGTTTTCTAGTATGGAGTTGTTAAATGCTAGTACGTTGGCACAAGCTTTATGCAGCCACTCATTTCACAGACATAAAAAATAAAATGCTGACCTTTGAAATTGCTCAATGATATCATATTTCTTAATTAGTTGATTAGAAGGTCGAGCCATTGCAATTATATCATCGGTCACCCTGGGATAGTCAGAAGTTTTTGATCAGTAAATTATGTCTTTCTATAACTTTGCTACACTTCAGAGATCATCATCAAGTTTTCCAACCAGGAGGAGAAAATGCCTCGAATGACTTGTTGGTTTGACTTCCAGCACTCTGGTCCCTCGTAGCGACAGTCTTTTCCTCCGCAGACCAGCAGACAGAGGAGTTTGGGTGGGATTGCTCTCACCAGGTTCTCTCTGGCCTGGGAGTAGGAGGGCCGAGGGATCGGAACGTGAGGGGTCAAACTCGGCATTATCCTGAACAGAAAAACCCCTAAAATCAACCTTGGATTAAGAAGAATTAAGTCTCACATCATACACACACACACGTGCACCAAAATACATTAAATAATTCTTCATACTGTTCATATAATACATAATTTAAATGATGGCTTACCTTTGTTATTACGATGAACAGTGAAGTTCTTAATCCCATGTAAAGTATTTTCCAGGTATAAAACTTCTAGAATCTAAAGAAAAGCTGTTCAATCGAAACGTGCTTCTCTGTCTAGATCCACTCTGTATACACACCAACAACAAGGAGGGATGACCCAGCTCCACTAAGCCTGATTAGCGGTCATAAATACATTGGGACCGAGATTCATGCATCATAACAAGCCAATTATATAATGCTTATTACTTCACCTTTGTGAATGACCTAATTACTTGCAACCAGCCACAGCCCTGAGCATAATTTTCCTCGGTGACGCTAAGCAAATTAAATTGGTAATTTCATCCTTTCATCATTAGGGTCTGTGTTTAAGAACTCTTAACATATTTAAATGCACTATACTGAAAGAAAATGTGACCTTGTCAAATCCATCATTTCTGTTTCATTAGTGTTGTAAATCAGGACCGGGCTCAACAAAAGAAATCGTCATGTGCCGTTGTGATAATGTTGCCAGAAGAACCGTGGTGAATCACCTCAAGCGCTCAGGAGCAGATTGAAACACGTTTTTCTCCAACATGCAGCACAGAGAACAGCTTATAATTATGAAAGAATCAACTCCACCTTCCACATCTTTATTTAGATTAATGGTCATTTTTAACCAGTTTGGAGATTATTTTACATCCTAATATGAAGTTTTAGAAAAATGTATTTGTTTTCTTCTTCATCAGTAATGAGCAATGTAAAATGATGTTTTGGGTTAAATCTTGCCAAAATAATGAGCATTTTCTACTTTACATTTTCAAAGACATGGTAGTTTTGTTTGCAACTTATTCATACACAGCTAGTAACATTTTATCTGCTTCAATTTAAATTATGTTTCCCACACCATTACAATGTACTGATTTAAAAGTAAATGTAAAAATACCACAATTGATTTTTTGTACGTTAAAACATCCTTTCATAAACACATCCAATAAACTGTAGTCATTTCAATATCATTTGTGTCCTGTAAATCAAACTTAACGCAGCCATTTTGATTTGTGCCGTTTACAAGGTTTCAGGATTGTATCAAAACTGGCACTTCCTCTTTCCACTTCGATTCCTGACATGTGACGGCAGCTGAGTGTTGAAGTGCGTTGTGTAATAACCTATTGAGATACGAGACGAAACATTTTTCCTAACAGTGGCTTTATTTAGATCATTTTTTACAATTTATTACACCATAAACAAATATATCTGAAGACGACCGTAGCATCAGAAAGCCTAAATTGGAAAAAGTAAATTCATAGACTTCAATGCGAAAACAATATACTACAGCATGAGGAAAATGGGCGTGCGATTAATAGTAGAAGCAGCTCAGCTTTACAAACTGATCCAAAAGCAAGAAGAAAATCACTGTTTTGCAACGATACTGACCCTGTTTTAACACTGAGCAAACACTTCCTTCCTTCATTTGGCAAAAAGCATTTTCTGTCAGAAATCAGAAAAAATGATTTTTTCCCCAAACAAAACAAGTGAAGGCGATTTCAGAAATAATCAAACTGGAAAACGGAGTTTAAATTCATATTAAAGAAGCAGAAAAAAACCCTCTACTCTCACAGTGGTGTGGTTCTGCTGCAACACAGCAATTCTTACTCAAAACAAAGATTGCATCGTTTCATCTTGCAAAAGCATAAAGACACAGATGCATCTTCAAAAGAAGAACAACATTACGACGTGATGAGAAATGAAAACCAGACCAGAAGGCACATGCTCCAAACAAAATGACTGCAATCCTCTTCCAGCTCGTGCTTCACAAAAAGATGGAAGAGGATTGAGGACATGGCAGTGAAGAGACCAGGCTCATGTCTGCAAGAGAGTTGAATATCCACAGGGGGCTATGGAGATTAACAGCTTGTGTCAGCCTAGTAAGTGTCCTTCATCAAAGCTCTGGGGTTAGATGATCACAGCCCCCAATCAAAGCTCTAAAAAGGCTTTAAGTCCAACTGATGAACCAGCATTTGTTTCAGTGAAATCTCCAAAAAAGTATTATTTGCTTACCACAAAACAAAAAGTGTTAATACAACAACAACAAAAATAAAACAACCAAAGCAGAAAAATTGAGACTAAACCAAAACATAAAGTAGTAATTTTCATAATATAGAAGAAAAAAAAAATATCTGTAAATGTTTGATTGAGAGTCTACCAACTTTGTCCTTATTGTGAACATTGGTGCTGATTCAGCTGTCCTCAGTCGCACTTTTTGGTCCAGCCAAGCATACATTAGTTCTTGGATAACTCCCTGGATAGCCAGTCTAGTCCTTCATACAGCCCAGTGCCCTGAGTGGCGCAGGTTGACTCAATGTGCCACTGTGAAAGTGAAAGATTTCAGCAAAGAAATTAGGAGGCCACCCAGCAGATCTACAGAACTCCAATTTTTAAACCTTACTTTAAGTGAACAGTGTTTCTATTCAAACTACTCACGGTTCTGCTGCGAAGAGCCTGCAAGCCGAGTCTGTCTGTAAGTTCACTGACTGTTAAGGCGTTTGGAAGGTCCTGTTTGTTTGCGAATACCAGCAAAACGGCATCTCTCAGCTCATCTTCCTCCAACTATACAGATAGAAAAACATTAGATTTTAAACTCAAGAGCAAATTACCACTCAAAACCTTCTGTTGAAAGAAGTTGAAGCTAAAGGTTTAATTTTACATCTCATTGATTTTACACAAGACAGATGTTCATTTTGTCAATAGTTAAGAGAAATATTTTCATTAAACTTGTTTTAATTAAACTCGTTACTCTTGGGTTTAATAACTGGTTGACCCTCTTTTAGCACAGATAAACTCAAATAAGTGTTTTCAGCAAGTGTTGAGACATTTCTGGATGGTGTCAGCTCTGCTGCGCTATCAAGCCATTAGGTTTCAGGTCAGAATGATTTCCTTTGGGTTAGTCCATTCTGTAATCCATTTAGGTCAACTATTAAAATGATGTTTGTTCCGCATCAAAAAACATCTACTAGTAGACACTGGTAGACTCCAGTCAGCACCAAAGCCCATCAAAATGTAAAAAAATAGCAAATCAGGAGTTATGTTGTCTGTAAAAGAATAACTGGAACAATCATGATGTCAGATTTCTAACTTTATATATTAGCTGAACCTTCCTGTCCTTCTGATTATAAAATTCAACATGGTTGCTCTAAAAATAACAAGGGCAATAAACTGTTTACCAACATTTCTGACAACTTGTGTATTATTGATTTATTAACTGTCCAACTTCCATCTTTGAACATATTACTGCAGTTTGTGTATGCTCAAAAATGTAGGCATAATGTACGATTATGAATGGGTTTATATTAACAGAGCTTTTATCTTTTCAGATGTCAAATCATGGAACTGCTCACATTGTGCATTATCGATTAATAATCTGCTCCTAATAAATATCAGTTATAAAATACTTACCATCTTTGAGAGCTCCTCTGCAGACTCAGTCACTCTTTCTCTGTCATTACTGTCCACCACAAAAATGAGACCCTTAATAAAGAATAAAGAAAAATTTACTTAAATCAAAATATTTTAGTAATGCGAGGGATACAATGATTTTATGAAGGGGGAAAAGTTATAAAACTTCAGCTGAGTTATTGAATCAGAAAAGAAGCTTGGAAAATATTTCAGCTGAAGCGAATTCACAAGCATTATTCTAAAGCTTTGGCTGCTTTGTGTCTTTTTCTGTCCATCTTTTTTATCTTTTCAAATAGGAAAAAATAAAAAAAAATAAAGAAACACTGTTGTATAGCACTCAAAGAGCTGCACAAATACCTGTGTGTTCTGGAAATAATGCCTCCAAAGTGGTCTGATCTTGTCCTGGCCACCCACATCCCAAACTGTGAAACTGATATTTTTATATTCTACAGTCTCCACATTGAAACCTTTACAGAGGAAAGAAAAATAACATATATTAATGTCATATGAATTAAGAAAATGACACAGTCAAAAAACAACTATATTTTAAATGGGTTTCTCACCAATGGTTGGAATAGTAGTCACAATTTCACCAAGCTTCAATTTGTACAGGATTGTTGTTTTTCCAGCAGCATCTAGACCAACTGATAAAATGTGATTTAGGAAAATATTTTAGAGGAAAATAGGAAAAAAAGCTAACAAATTACAAAAGATCTGAAAATCAAAGGTCACAAGTGACCTCATTTTAAGAAATGTAGTGGAGTGGGTCTACGTGAGTAATCGTACAAACATCCTCAGACCTTTTAAAGATTTTCTATAAAACTACAGCTAAAAACATTTGTTTAAGCTGTTTAATTCTGACCTATGAATCACTCAGGCATAAAAAGACAGAATATTCACCTGATGTAAATACCTTAATTTTAAGGCCTAAAATGTCCCAACATCTTCATTTTTCCTCTTGTCTACTTTCCTTTTTAAAGCATACTGTACAATATTCAAGAACTGGAAGAACTGCACAAAATTGAGTGATTGAAACGGATCTCAAAATCCACTGAAAAGCTTTGAAAACCCGCAAAAAGCCTAAAGGACTATTAATCATAAACACTCCAAAAATTAAGGTCTGGTTGCCTGAAACTAAAAGCAAAGCAAAAATTTAAATCTAAAGCTAATAAAATAATTTGTTTTTAAATCAAGGTGAATTAAAAATCTTGTACACCTCAAAACTTCAGTGAGTATAATGGACTTAAAACTTAAAGACATTCTGTAAAATCCCAAAGACAATCTCTTTTTGTGATTGTTGAAAATTTTTCACAGTTCAGTTACTTTAGGTCCATTCATTGGATGACATTTATTGCTAACACATATTTACCAAGGCCACAGCAACGGTTCTCACTTACAGAACTAAGAATAAAAAAAGTTTTAAGAAAAAAAATAATTTTTCCCCTCAAAAAAAGAATTACTAAACTGCCTATATGTTTTACAAGACAGTTTAGCCAATTAGCAGCTATGCTATTGCTCTAGTGTTTCTCTATGAGTGATGCTAACTGTGCTTAGCCAAACAAAAGTTTCACTCACCCATCAAAATCCTCATTTGTTTTTTCCCAAAAAGTCGGCCGAAGATGGACGAAATGGTGAGCCCCATAGTTGACCGAGGATGGTTGGATCTGTTATATTTGAAATGATGTCAACCACGACAAAAGGAAATAAAAAAAAACTCCGCTACTCTGGTTCCAGTAGTTCTGAAAGTAGTGAAGAGATTGCCACGTCCGGTGTAAACGTGGAAGCGACCGCGTCATCACTTTGAACCAGCTTTATCCACACAGACACTCTGAACACAACAAAACTTTACATCTTTAAGTACTTTTTAGCGTTTGTTTAGTCTCCATTTGGTGTTATAGGTATTAACATCTGGCCTAAAAGCGGTTGGCTTTCTTACTATTAAAAAACATTTAACGTCGCGTGACACTACTCCAATCATTGTATTCCCCTGACTTACCACTCGGTGTCGCTGTGTCACCGGTGTGCATACAGGAAAAGAACACCATTGTTTATTTAGTTGTCATTTACCATAATGAAGAGGTGCACTGCATTTTCAGTATAATTGATTTTTTATTTTATTTTACATGTAAAATATATTCATAAGTAAATTACTCTTTAAATTTTTGTTGCTGTAAATATCTGGGATGGTAGTTTGGAATTCTAGGTGAAGTTTGGAAGACGAAAAAGTCCCATGTATACTTCGCACATACCTCGTTACTAAGTAGGGTAATTAAAAAATTTTAATTCGGGATTTTCCATTTTTAAAGACGGTACTAACTTGTCTGCACATGCACACACACACACACACACACACACACACACACACACACACACACACACACACACACACACACACACAC
>JAVKLF010000011.1:11554515-11589766 GCA_034783495.1 Millerichthys robustus | reverse complement strand
CACTACGCCAAAACCGGTGTCCAGCATGATATCATTAGCAACTGTACTACAAAACTTGGCCTGAAAGAAACCACACACCGATTGTTTTTTATTTCTGACAATTGTCTATGTGTGGTCTCAATGAGGTCAGGGTCTCCAGGTCAGCTGCTTTATGTGTCAAGTATGATATTAAATAAATAAAAAAAACTCTAAAATTATAAAGAAATATAAAGCAGAGAAGCTACGATAACACAATGAGCTAAGCAGTGACTTATTGATTGAGGAAACAGATTGTTCTAATACGATTTTTTGACTTTTTATTACCTTCAGGTCCTCAATGGCACTACTGCCATCATAAACAGCCACAAAGTTCTTCTTACATTCATTAGAGTGTTCCATCTGGTACTCTAAGAACTTCAGGGAAATCTGGAATAAGAAAGACAAACTTTTTTTATGTGTATTTTGTTCCAGTCCTAAACTTCATCTGACATATTCCTAACTTCTACCACTACTCCTTTTACTGCTTTTTATTAGCTAATTAACAAACAAGTTGACCATGTTACATGCCATACCCTGTTTCTTGCTGGAGCCTTTATGGTCCAAATGCAGTCCACTGCCTGGTCTGGCTTCACTTTGTGATCCTCGTCCACCTGACTGGAGCGGATCAGGCCATCAAGCCCCACCAGCTCAAACTGACAATCTGAACCACAAACAGCAACGAAACGTGACAGCAAACAGGCAAAAAGAGATGGCTGGTTTAAACACACATACTTTGATTTAAAGTTTATTCTAGAGGTGTATGCTGTTTAAACAGACCCATGGCTACTTTACCTGGTATAGGGTTCATAAGTCCTCCCACATGTAGATGAAATTCAGGGTCTTTGAGGGGAAAATCACAGAAACAGATATATAAGATTGCATCTTAACAAGCAACAAGGCATTTTACCAAAACATTGTTAACAAATTTGTACCAGGTTGATACAGAGAGCAAAATACTCTAAACCATCTTTGAGCATTTTATTTACCTGCTGTAAACTTGTACTGAACCTGGAAGCCTTTACCCTCCAGCTCTTCATCGCTGAAGAACCGGATCCACATAAAACGACCACTGGAATAAATGACACCGGGACTGGTTGTGCCACAGTAACGGTTGATGAGCGGCGAGAAGCTAAAGGGACCGTCCCGCACCTCGATGTTGTCGAAACGACAATCAAAAGATGCTTCAATGTGAAAGAGCTTGTTAAAGAGCAGCTCCACTCTCTGGCGGGGCAGGGCTGTGGAAAGACCAGCACTGTGTCACTTCCAGTGCCACAGATCTACAGTGTAGTTTGCAGTCAGCAGACAGTTTATAATGATGAAAGAAGCAGGTTAAATATAATCCGAACATTAATGCTTTCATTCCACCTATGTGTATCTTGCCTTACATTTTTATGGTGTGTTGAGATACATGGCTGAAAGGTAATACTGTGAAGTTACGAGACTGCCTCTTTATGCATCTCATACTCAAACGTATGTAGCGCATCTCACTATGTTGCTACAAATTTGTTGGTCCTGTTAAACATTTCTACAGCATGAACATAGGAACTACGTAACTATGCAGTTGCACAGTGTTTTGCTATGCTACATACATGCTTGTCTGTATTGCCATGGTATAATGGCATACTTGTTGCTTATTTATGAGCTATACTATAGGTTTTACTCATTAGAGTTGCATATTCCCTTGGGTGGCACTGCTCTGGTACCTGGTATGTAATGGATAAGTACCAAGTACGTAGTACAGAGTAACAAGTTGCTTCATAACACATCTCAGGCCCTTTGAGTACTAAGTATAAACAAAACTGTTTTTGGTCAGGTTGTGTCCAATCCTGGCCCGCTGTCCTGCATATTTAACATATTTCCTCGCTCCAACACACCTGATTCAGAGATTGAAGTACTTCTTCAAGTTCTGCAGAAGTCTGTCAATCATCCGTTCATTCAAATCAGGTGTGTTAGAGCAGGGAAAGACCCAAAATATGCAGGATCGTGGCCCTTGAAGACCAGGATTAGACACTTCTTATATAAACACAACACATCGCATGGTGTCATGTGGTTGGTGTCCATATTGCGCTGCTGGTGTAAATGTGGCTTTTTTAACATCTACGTGGTGGTTTTCTTAAGGTAATGTTGTGGATTTGGTTTGGGATTTCGTTGAAGATGTGGTGAAAAAAGATAACCTGTCAGACTGAGGTATACCAGAGTAGAGCAGCAGACAGCAAGAAAACCCAAAAGACTGTGGTGGGTGAGACCATGACAGAAGACTGTAAACGAGCCAGAACCACAGACTCATAAACAAACTGTGACAAGAAGATGCCGCAGCAATGTCACATGTACGAACAACAAAAATAAAACATAAATAAAACAGTTCAATCCTGGCAATGTAGCATGCTTGCACTGTAACTTAACACCAGAACAAACAACACATGTCTCCCCCCAGTTCAGTGTCAACATCTGCATAATTTAAGGGGGGAGTGGAATCGGTTGAAACACACTGAACCTTTTTCATAAAGTGAAAGAATCAGACTCAGCTGTCTGTTATTGGTTACCTTCCAGAACATAAAGGCAATCCTTGTTTGGCGGGTACATGTTTGGATAATTTGGAGAACTGAAGCTTCCACCATCTGGTTTTCGAACCCAAGTTCCACAGTGACGTCCCCTCCGTGGATGCTCAGGTGCTTTACCTTCTTTAGTTCCAGCACCTGCATCTACACATGACAAAAAAAGGCCAATAAAAAAACAAGACATTTTTTGTGTGACTTTATTTAAAGATGCATAACCTTTGATTGCTTGGGGGGGAAAAAGCATACCTATTTGTATAAAAACTTTTTAGTTGAACAGAAATGCATATATCTTGATGTGGTTGTTTTAACAAAGGAGATTAAAAAAACTCAGAATGTATTACCTTTAATCTTCTGTGCAAGAGAAAATCCCTCCTCAGTGAATAG
Organism: Millerichthys robustus; assembly: GCA_034783495.1. Classification (NCBI taxonomy): domain Eukaryota; kingdom Metazoa; phylum Chordata; class Actinopteri; order Cyprinodontiformes; family Rivulidae; genus Millerichthys; species Millerichthys robustus. The sequence continues at coordinate 11,586,806 of JAVKLF010000011.1, read as the reverse complement.
GAGGAGTATCCAGACTGTATGAGAAGCCGTGAGTAAATGACACCACAGCGAGGGGAGGGGGGTACAATCAAGGAATAAAAGAAAAGATAGAAAGAGCTTAGCAGGATTTGTTTGCTCAAGTTCAACGTCTCAGTGAATTCAGCAGAATGCCTGAATGTACGGATAAGGTCAGAGATCAGGAGTTCAGAGGCAGTGGGAGTGAACACTGAGAGTTAGAACCATCTGTTGGCTCCATTTAGGATTTTTTCTGTCCAAAAGGTAGAAAATAAGAACTGAAACTGTTGATGTCTTTAAAAATTCTTCTCTGATGCAACAAATACAACTTATAGTGTTTAGAAAATTTAATACGTCACATGGAAAGTAAGTGTATTGTAAATAAACAAGCTAGGCTGCTACTTCCCAAGTTTTACCTACATAAATGTTGCTCTGAAAGTTTTTGACACAAACAGTGTTAGCTGGTTTGTTTTGAAATATTTGTTTGGCTTTTGTTTTTGTTAAACCTTACGCCTATATAAAAAGCTTCATATTTTTTGCTACCGCGTACTTTAGTTAAAATTAACACCTACATTACAACAAAAGTCACTGCAGTCTAATGACTCAGAATGATCCCATTCAGTGTAACAATAATAAAATAAGAAATTCAAGCATTTCTGTTTGGTGTGTAGTTAGATGTTTTGAAAATGCAAGGCAGAAGTTCCATCTTTGTTTAGAGTTGTATCTCCACATTGCCACCTTCACAGACACTATTCAGAGTAAAGAGGAGGGACTGATGCAGCAGCAGCAATCTAAATCCTCCTTCTGTCAAGACTCCTCACAAGCTGATACCAAAAAAGAGAAAACATAAATCCAGCTGAGGAGAAAAAGTCTGTCTGGCTGATTTTTTAAAATGCAACATTTGCAGCATTGAAGCAGAAACAATTGTAGAAGCTATCACATCAGCACTGAGTTATGTAAATGTTGGACAAGAAATAAATGAATTAACTCTGAAGTTATTAGATCTCCTGTCAGATTAAAGTTTCTTTCAAATCAAAGGTAATGGGTGATCTCACTCACCTGCATGCATCCTTCCAGTTGCACGTTATTTTCTTTTCTACCCACACATTCCCCTTCTGTGCTTCAGATTAGCGCATGTTAACATTTCTGACCGACGCAATCCAGCGTTTACCTTTTCCTCCTAATCTCTCTAGTTAAGCAGAGAGAGGAGCTTCTAGCGCCAAAATGATCTGATGGACTTTTGATTCATTATCTGTCTTTTCTAACAAAACCAGATTTTTTAGCACAAACTGTCCACACAAGGATGAGCCTCTTCCTCTCTAATAAACTGATGATCCGTCTGCAGCTGCTGGAGATTTGAAGATTGAGCTTGGACGAGGGAAAAGATGGATTGCGCATGTGCACCTTATCCTCCTAGAGGAGTCATGAGTTGACAACACACTCAATACCCTGTATGACGTAGAGAAGAGTTATACTGGGAATCCCACGTTCATTTTATTCATAATTATTCGATTCAGGATGATGCAGACTCAAGCTATCTTAAACTGCTTCACTGGTAAAAAGCCTGTTGTGCATTTTGTATGCAGAGCAAATAGCAGGTTCATTTTCTGTCCTTGTTTCTCATCATCTTAAGTCCCAAAAGGCAGGCTAGAACTTGTAAAATAATTAAGAAAACATTATAAAAATGGGAAGTGGAGCCAGATTCCTTAAACACTCTCATTTAAGCGTGAATAACCAGAACTTTATGATGTATTCCAATCTTCAATTTTACTATAATTTGTGTCAGAACAACTTCAGAACAGGAGTAAGCTGGCACGTAAGTAAATACGAGGGGGAAACCAACAAAGCAGAAAGCAAAGGAAAGAGCAATATTCCAGACTGCAGGAGGACTGTGAGAATGTGCTTTAAAAGGCTGAGGTACTGTAAATGCTGTAATTGGAGACAGGTGAGACTAATGGTAACAGGGAGCAGGTGTAAATGGGAGAGCAGATCTGAGGAGAAATGAACTGGTGGCCCAGGGAAACGCTGGTTTATAAATTGAAAAATCACAGAAACCCATTAATAAAAAAGTGAATAAATTCCTAATTAGTAAATACACGTAAATCTATGAAAACACAAGCCAACAACAGATTCTGACAAAATTAAATATGCTGAGGTGGGTGATGGTCCATGAGCAAATATAATTTATTCTAAATATATGCACAATGCAAAATGTCAGCTGTAAAAGAAATAGAATAGTATTTTATGAAGAAGTCAATCAATAAAATTACAAACTACTCAAACTAAAAAGAAGAAAAAAATCTTAATCAGGTAATTAGAATTAACTTCCATCAGAAACTTAATGACAAAAACAATTGTGCGTAACTTTTTCATTTGCCAGAGTCCACAGGTAAATGAAGCAGGATGTGACCGTTTGATGTGAATTAAACGTTTGTTCAACTGCACAGTTGTTAACATACTGTCTAAACCACTATTACCCTTTTTTCCAATCACTGTTAATGCTACAAATGCTCTGACTTTCTCTGAATCTGTGCTGTTGTTGCTTGACAGTCTCAACAGATTGCTCCATCGAGGGAAAACGAGCACTTTTATCAGTTGCCAGGGGAAAAGTCATTAAGATGCCACCATGTGGCTGTGATTGGCAGCTGTTGATTACTGTGGAGGAGCAGCCATCTTAGCCAAGTAGTCACTACTTTCCTGTGGTGGAACAGCTTCAGGGATCCTATTTGTCAGCACTTTCTTCTCACATGTCTTAAACATGCAGATTTCATTGTCTTTGAGAGTCATCTGTTGCTGCTGTAGATTATGTCACGACTAATCACTGTCCTGGATGGGCCAGTGTTTAATCCTACACCCAGCTGATGAAACAAGACATCTGATAATAAAAAAAGCAAACTTGTATTTGTCATGTTACAATATATTACGTTTCTTTTTTTTCCCCCTTTTTCTAGCGATACGTACTTCTCATAAAACATAACTTAAAAAAACAAACTTGAAATTTAATCATCCTCAAAGATGATTCTTTGCATAATTCCCAGCTTAGAGTATACTCTGTCCCAGGAAGTCCTGCGTCCGAGAAGCAACACAAACATCCTATTCTTAGACAGATTTAGACATATCATGAAGCATAACTCTGTTCTTATCTCAGGCCCATATGACAAAAGATTAGATAAGAGAAAGATAATTCAACAGAACTCATTAAAAAAGGTTAGTTTAAAAAACACAATGACAGTGCAAGCCAAACAATTAAACTGATTCTTATGTTATTGTGAAATCATTTTTTATTATTATTTGTCCGGTGATTATATGAAAGCGGGTTAGAATAAGAAAAGATCCTGACCTCATTAGACAAGTATCAGAAAAAACTGTAGTTTAAGACTCAAAACAACTCAAAGTAAAAATCCTGAGTGAGATAAGCTCAGTCGGTTCATAAAAATCACTGCCTCATGATTTCTGTTTAATCCCAAGCTTTTGTCTTTAAGGTGATATTATTTCTTCTCTGTTTTACAAGATGTCATTGTTTCATGCTCACCTCCAGCCCCAAACTTTGTATATAAAAACAAATTCACATTCTACAAAACATCATATTTGCCCTCACATGTCCACATTATGTGACATTTTAGCTCTAATTGCATACAAAACAGAAAACAAGATACTTCTCTCTGTTTTCAAAAGATACTTTACGCAAATATGTTACTTAGCAGTCAGAACTAAAGGAAAGCTTACAAACCCCTAAAGATCAAAAATGACTCCAGAAACCGAGAAACTGTACATTTTTGATTTTAGATTTCAGTAATATGACAAAAAAGATGGTATTGTGCCTCTAATAGCAGACTTTCTCCGCTCAGAGGAAAATCTTCATTGAAATTAGACATTCTCCTCTTTCTAAACTGTGCTGTCCTACGCCATATGGCCAATCACAGAGGAGAGATTCTGCGACAGATGGCCAATGGCGATGACCCTTACTCAAAGGAGGGTTAAGCCTGTTGAGACGACGTTGAGATCAAGATAAGACATGTGACAGAAACGCTGCGGAAAACGGGAGCAGATATAAAAAAGATCCCTCCGAAGTTTGCTAATCAACTCTTTGTGCCTCAGAAAAACAAATCTTTAACGTTAAATATTTTCCACTTCCATATTGTTGAACAATGCCAGTGTCATTTTGGCTTTAGCATCTCCACACTGATGCTCTCATGTAAGCGACTTTAATGGACATTTTTGACCATGTTTGACCTGAAATCCAGCATGCGAGAAAAGCAGTGGCAAGATTTGTGCCACTAGTGATGTGAAATCTTCTTAGTGCAGCCTGATCTGACAATGTGGCAGGAAGCCTGGAGGAGGATAAGTCTGATGTTATACGCTGCATTCAACTGAGGTTGTTTTCTTTTTTAAATTCATTTATTGTTTATGAACGTTTTAAAAATAATCAAATAAACAGAGACAGAAATCAGGTTTAAAAAGAAAAAAAAAACATTCAACAATTACTGTAAAAGGGCATTGATAGCAGCTTCACATCTGTTCCACTAAGAAGTATTTTCTTTATTACTCATCTATTTGTAGCCTTTTTAGTAAAGTTACATAAAACTGAAGCAAGTTACGGGCAGATGTGGGTCAGTGGTACAGACGTTTGTAAAACCTACTCCTCCCGACAGACAACTGCTGTAAATAATAAAATGTCATAAGAGATTTGAGGATTTGATTTATTCATTTAACCGTTGAAGCTCCTGATGATTTGTTATTCCTAAAATGCACCGATCTCGAGAGAATTAGGGAAAATGACATTGTGTGAACAATGTTGGGTTTTTTTCCCCTTCCTTTTTTTAATTTTGTCAAATAAACAAAGCTGCTCTTTCCAATCAAGGCCTGAGTGTTTGTAAGAAGGGGCTTAAGAGAAATAATTAAAAGGACTGAGTATAAAATGGCAGCTTTGTGAAATGGGTGACAGAAAGTGAAAGTCTGATACAGGGTTGTTATGGGCAAAATGATTAAAGAAGTGTGATTTAAAAAGAGAAAAGAAAGTGTCATCAAACAAGGCTCAGAGAGATTATCTCCAATAAAAAAAAATTAAAATAGTATTTAGTCAACATGAACTAAAATACTGATTCAGGTTACTTAAAATCTATTCACATCTCACTTTTAAATACTGCAAAGCTTGTTAGAATCTCTGCTGAATTAATTTAAAACGAGCAAACATTAAAGAGCTCTAATGCCATCTAAAGGACGTCAAAATGAGTTCAACAGCATTTTTTAATTGTTTGCTGCTGGTGTTTATTGACAATGACGTCATTGTCCACTGGGGGCGCTAAAGACTCCTTTAAGTCACGTGGCTTTCCCAAGTCACAAGGAATTCTTCCGTTTCGCTGCTTTCACTGTGTTAAACTAATTTTGCTGAAAGGGAAACGATGTAAGCTTCTGTACGCAAAAGAGTCAAACATGTCCGAAAAACAGAGGACGCTTCCGCCGTGGATGACGAAGAAAGTGGTTAAAGTCAAAGATAAGACGCCACTGAAGACTCGGAGAAAAAGGAAAGCTGCAAGGTGATGAAAAGATGTCTTGGCGTTTTCCGATCTCGTTGAACCTCTTAAAAGTCTAACAGCGACGCTCTATTACGTCTTCAGAGCTGCTTTCTACTGTATGAACGAGGCGGAGCTGGTGGAAGCGGCTGTTTCATTTCTTACCGACTGTTCCCGTGAGGATGTGACGTCACCATCTGACCAGCAGGTGGCACTGTTTAGTACTTTTCATTTATCTAATTTCCTTCATTCTAAAAAAAAAGGAGTGACAAAAATCGATTAGTAAAAACAGCTGTATAGGACATTCTGTTCATCTGTACATTAATATTATATTGTAACCAGATGCAGGACCGGAAGCCGTAAAATAAAGATACAAAGCAAAGAACGAACGCCTCCTAGTGGCAGGCTCCTGTACAACTTTTAAGTCTTTCTCCATGGAAACATGGGACATTTTCCTGTCTGCGTGCAATATTACATTGCAAAATATCAAAGAAGAAAAACCTTTAAGGCTACAAACTCACTTCTTAATTACATGTAAAATTGTTAGTACCTATTTGAACCTTGCTTTTAAACATAATCCACGTGCTTCTCTGGCGCACACACAGATTGAAAAAGGAGCAAAGGACCCCTCAGCAACCAAAGCCAAACCCTGTATGTCACCGATGACAGCAAAGCCTTTGGAGGAGATTTTAGAGGATGAGTCCTCAGACTCTTCTGCTGACCTGGAAACAACATACGTTTCAGAAACAGACGTGGACATTCCAGAGGTTGAAACACTACCGTACACCCGGAGCCCACTGCAACCAGATTCAGAGAAGACATCAGGAGCAGCTCAGGATGATCGTGGACTCCAAAACACTGATAAAGCAGTTCTTAAAGAAACAAAGCAGACAGCAGAAGAAGCAACAGAGGAGGAGGATGCTATACGGCTTGTACGGGAAATCTTTTTTACTTGATCAAATGCCACTGAAAGTGGGACTTATAGTTAAAGGTTTTGTAGTAAATTTTAAACGTTTTTTAAATAGTAGTGCAGCTTCTGTTTGAAATTTAAGAGAGCTCAGTCATTAGTTTGAACTGAACAAAACCCTTCTGTAAAATGTAGTTTTGGTCAAATAGTTTTCTTTTAAAAATCTTCTTGAACAACATAGATGTTTACTGAAAGTTGGTTGGTGAAGAATAAACAAGCCTCTTGTGTACAAATACTGCACCGAGTTTAAATTCGCTGGACTGTCTTGCAGCTACTGTATGTCTTCTTATTATTAAAAACCAAAACAAATACACCTCGCAGATATTAAACTAAAACTTTAAAATTACACTAAGTGATTAAATATATTCGTTAAAAGTTTCTGTACACTTCATATACAAAACACAAAAAAACATGGCAACTAAACAGTACTGAATATAAAATAACATGTACAACTTCTATTAAAATAAATGTGTTATTTCTGCGTCACTTTAATTTGTTTTTGAAGATGAGCTTTGACGGTGACAGTTGACATTTTGAACACATTTCATTTTTTTGTGTCACAGGTGTAAACACAGATCAGCTCATCAACATGTTTACTTCTTAACATCACCACTTGTGTATTTATACATAAACTCTTGACCTCACTTGTGTTAGTTAAATAAAGTAGCAAAGTGGTTATTTTACACAATTACGCTATCCATTTAAAACTTTCCAACTTTATGGGGAGTAAATAAAAAATACTAATACATACTGATTGATTGCTTAAAGTGTTTTAAACCATTTTGTATGTTTGTGAAAAGAGAGAAAGTGTCAAAATCAGCAGCTCAGACTGACATCCTGCTTGAGTTGACACTGCACATTGAGTTTAAAATCGGGTGACCACTGGGTGCGAGGCCTCAGTGAGGTCACATTGGGTGGGTTGAATTTTTTCTTTTTTGTAATTTTATTGTCCAGAAATTCCCTGACAAACTCTCTGCCTTTCACCGTCAGGCTTTCTTGTCCCGGTCTCTCATGTGCAAACATAACTTACTTCATATGGAATAAAGGCATTTTGTTCATAAAGAAAACATTATTACTTGATACTTGGTTTAGACGTTATTCTGGTCAGCTTTTTAACAATAAGGGCATTTTACTTTGATTTGAAACATATGTGATATGATTAAATATATCATGAAACAACAAGAAAGCAGTTCGATCCAAGCTGTCATCTCTGGAAAAGTTTTGTGGATGATGTGCTTGGCTTTTGCCAAAACTTTTTTAAATTTATACACAAGCTTTCCCCTTCAAAAGGCTAAGAAGTTCAGATTTGACATGCTTCTAAACTGTATTTTCTTTTATCTCTCTGCAGAATCTCTCACCCATGTCCTCTGGCTGTGTCCTTGTCCCAATATTTTTCCTAACTACAGTATATTGACCCAAAAACATCCCCTAACTTTCAGTTGGAAGCACGGTCTGTTTGGCTTCCAGCAAAGTAAAAACGAACCAATGAATCCAAAGGAATTCTTTATTAATTTGCTAATTATCCAACTCAGCCTAACTCAGCTGTAATAATTGTTTTTTAAATAAAAATAAATAAATCTTCGAACTCTTCCCATTCCTAGTTTAGTTGCACAAATATTTAAGTTTTCTCGTTCTTTGTAAATATATTTTAGTCTTTCTATTCATCTCGCAAAAGCACATTTCTATTCATGATAGTAATTATGTACAAAAATAGGAGTGGTGGTGAGCAAAAATCTCACAAGTTTCTTTACATTATTGGCACCCCCCAGAGGAAGTGAAAGGCTGCAACATTTGTTCCTAAGATGCTCATGCCAGCTGATTTTTCCCCCTTCACGGTTTCATGCAACTGAATGTTGAAGGTTGACAAATGTTTGCAGACACTGAAACTGTTCAACACTTCTGCTTAATTTTGATTTCAGAGGCCGGTGTGCTCGTGCGCGCACTGATCGTGGACGCGCACGGTGAGCAGCAGGCTCGTACCCCGCCGGCGCGCGCCACAAGGGAGGCACTTTGACGCACAGGGCTCCTCCAACTTGAGAACTCCAGATCATCTGCGATTTTGTTTTTGTTAGGAAATTCTGCTTTGACTACAACTCAGAGGCTGTAAAGGTGAGTGGAGATTCTTTTACATTTCATATAATTTCAATTAAACCCTGAAGTTAGAACGTTTCAACTGCTGCGCACTTTGGAGAGATTCAACTTTTCCAGAGCGAGCAGGAGGCGTGGTCGTCAGTGTTTTTTCTTTCTTTCTTTCTTTTTGTTAATTTATTTCAACCAGCAATTAATGGTCAACAATAATACATAAAAGTAATTATCAGTGAAAACACCTACTGATGGAAGAATTGTGCGATTCAAAAAGGAGAAAACTCGAAACAAAAGGAGTCTATACATCATAATTATCTGCATAATTTAACACAGTTTATGCTTTTTCTAGGATACTTAACAAACACATGTCAGTTTAAGTGTCTACAATTCATTTTAGGTCTCTGTCCTGAAGCTGCAGATGTTATGTGCAGGAAGGAGATCCTGGACCATGGAAAATTTCTGCTCAACTACTTAATTAAATCCTGATGACTTCAAGAGTCTTTCTGTTTTCATTTGGACTTTAACCCTGAGCAATTTGCACTAGTCAAATCATAACACTAAATCAATTAAACTGCAAAGTCACGAACAGGAATGCTTTGAATTAGTCTAAATAAGATGTAAAATTAGCATTTTCTACCATTAATATTAGAAATATTTCCTTCTCATTTGGCTCCACTGTGCAGGTTGATCATGGGAAACAGGTTCAGCAGAAGGCGAGACGCCCCGGCCAGCAGTGCTGGAACATTGGCCACTGAAGAGAAAACTGAAGCAGAACCAACTACCCACCAAGACGAAAACTCTGAGATAACGCAGATTCAGGAAGCTGTTGAGACCGAGGAGCTGAAAACCAATGAGTCGGAGGTCTGTTCACCCAAAGATAAACGTGAATCAGGGAGTAAAGAGGCGCAGAGTCTGGTTGCCTCCTCCCAAAATGATGCAGAGTTAGAGTTGGCTGTGAAGGAAGCTCCACCTCCGGTCCAGACTGAACCTTTCATCCCGGCCATCAAACCTGAATGTGTTACCGAAGCTCTGCTCGCTCCAAAATCAGAACCACAGCCTCCCTCACACGAAGAGGCCGATGCTGAGCCCATCTCAGAGCCAGCACCAACCACAGCAGAACCACTGGAGCACCACACAGGCCTGCTCAGCCAAGAAGCTCTCCCTGAGTCATTCCTTTCTTCACCCCTTTTGATCGACTCAAGTGTACCTGAAATAGCTTCTGCACCACCTTCTACCCCTGCCTCCCTCAACCCAGACGAATTACCTATCATTTCAGCAGCTGATCAACGTGAAGGGTGGGTGGAGCCTACTGGTGGTTTCACGCTGGAGCCAGAAAAAGAAACATCAGAATTTCTGGAAAAGCCAATGGAGGTGGAGCAGGAGGCTATAGGGTGTATGAAGACACCCGAGAATGATGTCGAGGAGGAAAATGTTCGTGAGGTCCTTCAAAACTTAGAGCTTAGAGGGAATGACCTTCTGAATGACCTCATCCCGAGTGCAGTCATGATCCCAGGTGACACTCCCATCACAGACGTGAGCACGTCCATCGAGCTGATGTGAATCCAATGAAGAGGATTTTGTGCAACCTTCAACACTATACAATCATTTAACGGATAAAAGAATGTCACTCTAATTGTCCCAAATATCTTTGCTACAAAACAAGCTGTAAAATGAGGTTTTGTAATTTTTGACAACAGAGATTTTCCTCTGAGCAAACTCAACAAATTTATCATGTACAAAGGACACAGTGCTGTACAGCATTTATAAACTTATTCAAACATCAGATATGAGACAGAAATTGAAGCCAAACATGTCAGCTGTGTGTACATTTCACAATATAACAAAAAAAAAATAGCAACAACTATTTATGCGTTGACACAGTGTTTGGACATTGGTCATTTTTGTTTGAAGATGCGGCTTGCTGGTAAAAATAAAAAAGTATATCTGTGTTATGGTCTTCTTTTTATTTACTTGAAGAACGGGAAATTTAATGTGGACTGATGAAGAATCAAACAATTAGGAAAAATAGCAGGTAAAGATAATCATACAGGAAGAACTGAAAATGGTTTGGAACTAAAATGCACTTAGTCCAACTGTTCATAACGGACCATAACTAATACTTCCATGGGACACAGTTCAGACATGGTAATGAAAAGTTCAACATCATGTAAGAAAAATTGTATTTTTTCATTGTCTCCCTGGGAGAGAAGATGCGTGTGTGTGTGTTTGTGGAGGTGGGGAGACTGGGCTGCATTCTTTCCAGAGGAAGGAGGTTTTCAGGGGACCTGGGTCAAAAGTCTTTAGTGGATCTGCAGTTCAGTCCATGAGAAATCTGCTCCTCAGATGCCTCTCCCACCCCATTCCGCCTGCCCTCACTGCTCTATCCCAACATCTTGAACAAGCAGACAGGGAGTTAGTAAGAGAAGCCTCAACGGAAAGCAAAACAAGTAAAAAAAATAATTAACCACTAGCACTGTCATTTTTTTTCAGCAACATTCTTTATGATTTCTGAAACATGCAAAGCAGAAGGGTTTCAATCCACTAAAGCTATATGAATATTATTTTAAAAAATGGTGTCCAGACACATCTAGCTTTAACAACCCATGAGTCAGAACATGACAAATGGGTAAATCCCGTGGTTTTGACAAAATATCGATGAGTCCCCATAGAGTGGGAGAGGCACGCTTTAGACAGTGATCTCAGTCCAGCTCTGTACGAGTAAAGGATACAGTCTGCAGCCTGAGCTGCTTCTTGACGCACGCACAGAATAGATAAACAGCATGGTTTGCACTATTTGTGATTCCTGTCATACCACAGCGTTTTGGCTCGATAAACAAAAGTGCTAGACTCGAGTCCCCTCTCCCCTCGTTGATTTCCTCTCCTTCTGAACTGTGATAGCTGAAGCACAGACACAAAGAAAACAACTTGGTATTTGCTTCCATCAGACTGTCTCCGAGTTAGAAAAGAGGTTTGTCATGAGCCTAAGTGTAAGTGTACAAAACCCCCACACATGCAAGTCATCACAATAAAAACTCTAAACAATTTCTAATTTACTCCAATGAAACTTTATGTAGCAGAAAACATCTACAAATAAATACAATGTCTTTGCCTGACATTTTTTAAAGTGAAAAAAAACTTTTATTATTATAAATAATAAATATGAATAAATACTTATCAGCAAACATATTTTATGAAAATCTCTGAAAATACAAATTTGGTGAAGAAAATATTTTCAAGGCTTAGAATCAAATAGTGAGTTGTATAAAACCAGATGAACACTAACAGGTAAATAAATTAAACAAACAGAACAATACTGAGTTTTAAAGGGTCTGTGTTATCGGCTGGCCAAAGCTTTCAGGGATAGGATTACACATAACCATCTTTGAATTTAGATTTCTGAAACAGAAAGATAACGTGCAGTTAATCATCTCGATGTAATTAGACGCATATCTTGAAAATGATCTCACTTCACAACTTTTGCTTTGCCATCAGCCTCCTGTATTTTTTGGCCAGAATAACATTAGTGCGTCCAGGTTGGAAAGGATATGACCACAAGATGGAGTTCCAGGAGAAGCCGTATTTCTTCACTCCAGACAGAAGGTAATGGATCTCCTCGCGGCTGAAGTCCTGCCTCTTCCTTCTCTATGGGTACCGAAAGAACAAACAAAAAATGAAAAAAGAAACTCAGGAGGGAATGGAGTGGAAATTTGGGGCACACTTGCATGAAATAAAAGAAACAGCTTCAACATACGATTGACAACTGCCTCTTAGTTCATCTTTTCATAACAAACTCTTACAGAGGAACAGTCTGTGCTCGTCTTTGACTGATCATCGATGGTACTCCTTCCTCTTCTCTCTGAGAGAGGTAAAATGAACAATAATTCACATTATTACATTATGGTGTACTATAAAACAGGCAGCCTGCAGCTTTTGGGCTACAGAAGGCATCACAAAGATTTGAAAGAAGAAAACTATCAAAAACAGAAAAAAATAATTAATTACAAAGTACAAGAACGTCATTGTTTGCGTGCTTATACTGTCCATCTTTCACTTTCTAACTTTATGTCACACACAAACATGCACAGCAGCAGAGTGTGAAAAAGCGTAATACAGCTGTAAGGCTCTGAACCAGTTCTGCCCTGCACGGCGAGAATGCTGGCTGCAGCTCAACATTCTTTCTTCCGTTTGTTTGCTGCCAAAATGACATTGTGGAGGACAACTCCCACCACAGACCCTCAATCATAACATTCACACACATTTTGCAAATACCTAAATCATCTCTGTCTTCGTGTAGATGCCTTCTTTTTAAGGGAGTCAAGGAATGCCCTAAAATAAAAAGTGGTTACCATCAAAGTTGTTGAATATGGCAAATTATTATAGTGCGTATGATCGGTAAGTGATATACAGTAATACTTTTTTTTATTTTTTACCAAATTTCTTCTGGGAGGTAAAGATCTCTGTTTCAGTTCTCCTACACACTGGGGTCAAATGGATGCCTAGCAAAGGAGGAAAAATCCAAAATACACATAAAAACAATATATATACAGTATATGTTAGATATATTTTGTTCAGCTAACAATAACAGGAAACGGCTGTTATTCAGATCATCTCCTAAACTTCGAGGAATGATTTACAAAACAACCTTAGCCACCAAAGTGCTAAATCATATCTGCATAATCTGATCATACAAGCAGTAAGTTAATTTGTTTCTTCTATAATTCTGGCAAACTGTGCCCACATTCTTAGAGCAGTCAGAAAATTTGTGTCACTTATTGAATTAGAAATACTGTAGTTACAGCTGTGAAATCAGGAAAGACTTTTCTGGAGACTGGTGTTGAGTTAACTGGAAAAGTCAACATGTGATACTCGGTTAATCAAGTTTTCAGTAGATTTAAGTTTAATTTCAAAAACCTTAAATTGAGCGTGACTTCAAATATTACAGCTTCAGAAAACCCTCCAGTGGATTTGTAACGACCACATGACATAAGATCTATTCCTGTTTATTTGTTTTATATTAACTTGTTTATTGTCATCCATATTAATTAAAGTTTTGTCAAATGTAGATTTAATGATTCCAATCAGTACTTCAAGATTAATGGGATAAATGTTATTTTCTGCATAGATCTTACCTTTGTGCTTCCACAAGGAGTGTTGTGGCAGAGGACACTTGTCATTTCCTGCTGATAGGAAAGCAATATTTTAACAAAGTACTTGAGTTTTAATCAGCTCGTTATATTTAGATGCTTAAAAGTGTGGTTATGAAGTCATTCAAACGTAAAATGAATGAAAAAGTGTGGTTCACAAAAGGAACAAAAAAGCAGGTTGGAACAAGTCGCACGACAGATGTCCACATAAAATCTTGTAAAACTGTCAAGCAGTGAAATTATCAATTATGCTTTAGTACAAACTGATATAGTAAACATCACAAACAAGACCTGAAATGCAGCACACACTAACTATATTACCAAATGCCCAATTATTCAGAAAATACCAATGTCTTATTTAAACAGTAAAACGTCTTACCACTCCAGTTTTCACAGCTTTCTTGTGATTTTATTGGTAACACTCTCACTGAGTTTGTGTGTCTGTGTTCCACAACGACATTCTGGTCTTCTTTCATCAGCACAAAGTTAAGACGATGTTTCCTGTGACGTTCACTGGCCTCTTGGAGGACTCTGTGCATATCACAGCTGTTGGTGCAAGAGCTTTGGAAAGATGCAAAAGTGCGACTAGTCACGTCTTCAAAAGATAACACACAACCTAAAAAAGACAACAAAAAACCCCAGTAAAATTGTTGCTTAACTTAAAAAAATATGTGGGGATTAATGTATCAAAACTGTTTCAGTCTGAACTAATAAACAAAAAGTGCTGTTTATCATATATCCAATTCGGAACACGTCAACAAAATAACAAGAAAAACAAATGTGATTAAGATAACAAATTACACTGACATTGACGCAGCTGAGTTATAATGTGCACTGATATGAATCAAACACGAGCTTCTAGGATTATCTTGCCAAAATAAATGGTTATTTCTTGAATTGTTACTACAGCCTACATCTACAAGCAACAGATTCTTTATTTTTCAAGCTTAAATAAAAAAGAAAAACTTATATTTTTCTTTTCAAACTTACAATAAACTACAACCTGTATGATACTTTGCTGTGTTTTGATTTGCCAATGAACATTTGCTAACAGGAGATGAAAATATTTTACTGTGAGGCAGCATCACAATCCCTTACCTGTGCACCGGATATGAGAGAATGAATGTTCTTCCTCTGGAATATTCTCCACCAGACTTAACTCACTGTCCTGAGAGTCTAAAAAATCCATACAAATCAAACTATGTAAGAAACTATACATAATGCTGACACAAACACTAACCCAATCATGCGATGCAGACACAAATCTACTCCTCTTACCATCAGGATGCATAATCTTTTTCATGTTTGTGTGCCACAATGGTAATGGTTTTCTAAACAGCTGACTACATAAAAAAAGAAAAATGTAATAAAGCGACATTTTCTCTTTTTCTGATAAATAACGACCAAATTTGATCAATGTCACTGACTTGTCTGCCTTATGTGACTCGCTGCTGCTCTCTAGTGGCCATACGTGAGAAGGCACGAGAGCGCCTCCCTTGTTCACTGAAAACGTCACATCACCTCTACTAGTTTTGTCTTTCTCTGCCAGAAGACTGAAATTAGAAAAAAATTCTTTCATTTCACGTGTACTGGTTTTCTCAGTCATGCTCATGACTGTATGAGGGTTACAACTGCCGCTACTGCCGTTTTGTACAGGCCTCTGTGTTTGGCTGGCTTTGATGCCTTCCCTTCTCTGTGGTGGTAGAGGTAAAAACTCAGATAGCAGACTTTGACCTTCAGTTAAATCTGAAGAATGAATGTCTTCCTGCTCATCCTTGGCCTCCTAATAAACATAGTCACATGTTATCAGTATGTTCACAGGAACAACTGTGCTCTGACAGAGTGTGTGGGTATGCGTGCATGTCCAACCTTCAGCTGATTTTTCTCCAATGCTTCAATCCTTTGCAATAATTCTTTGGCTCCAGCTCTAAAGCTTTCAATGTTTGCAAGAGGTTCCTCATTTTCAGCCTGGTTTCTTAGCAAACCGTGCATTCCAGGGCACATGGCTTCAAAGACAAATAAAAAACTCTGTATGATAGCTACTGCATCATTTTGTTTGAGTAAATAATTTTCAGTCAGAAAAGTAGAAAAATTAATTGTTGGCAGTTAGGTATCAACAACACTTCTTATTTCATTTTAACAAAAAATAAATAGAATGAATTGAAACGTACGTGTAAAAAAATGACATGTTGCAAAAATAAACATTTCATTTCATTATTAAGATGCCAATTTAGCTATTTAAATCCCCCCAAATAATAGTTAAGATGGCTTAAACAATGACAAATGGGTAAAGAATATGGATATGGCTAGATGGATGGATGAACAGATAACTTAATCTTTTAGAAAATCAAAAGTCTTGTTTATATGATGACCAGAATTCTAAATCCTACAGAATAATTGTAAATGTTGAAAATACAGAATTTAAATTTTTTTTACGACAAACAGTTTTTACTTACTGGCCTTTTTGCAAGATTGCAAGATGAAAGTAGCAGCTTTCCTAACCTCCTCACTTATGTCTTCTGTGAGAAAGGTTATTACAACTGGTAGGCCTCCGCATTGCACCAGCTGGGTCTGGTGTTCTTCTACAGATACATACACATTTGTAAGAAACGGGTGATATAAAAAAATGACCAATTAAGAACCTCTACTAAATGTCTAAAATAAAAACAATTTTAAATTATAACATAGTTTACTACTGTTCAGTCTTGCCTGATGCCAAAGTGCACTGCCCAATGCAAAGTAAAACAGGCAGTCTGTCATCAGATTCCAAGTGGGAGCTTGTCAGCAGAGAGAAAAGTGAGGACACTATGCTATACTGAGCCAAAGCTGAAGCCAAAACCACTGAAAACAAGAAAATCCATTAGATGATAGAGACATGGTGTTAGTTGGTAAGTGCATGTGTTCGAGAGCAATACGTACAGTTATCAGTGATGCAAGCTGACAAGGTTTTGGCTATGATAATCGATAACTTGCAGGACAACAAGCTTGTGTCAGCAGTAGAAGCAGCATGAACCAGAACAAGTGCAAGCGTATCCAAACCTCTACAGGCAGAAAAACTCTCCTGAACACATGCTGCAAAAACAAGAAGGTGTAGAAAAATTAAACAGCCAGGATTTAAAAGTGAAATTGCATTTATTTTTATGTTCCGATGAACCATTGTTATGGTAAAAACAACAACAAAAAAACACTATTCACGTACAGTTGTTGGCAACTGCCATAGCAATAAATGAGCATATAGGTTGAAATACTTCAGTGCAGTGAAGAGAAGTCTGCTGGAGCCAGACTTTCATAATGGGAAAAGCTGCCACACAAACATTCTGGCCCTCTTCTATAAAACAGAAGAAAGACATTTCTGAATAAAACAGCGTCTGTTCTTGCTCCAAATAAAAATGTATCAATAGGAAACCGATGCAAAGACAGTATTACCATTCTGAGGATTGTTGACACATCCACACAAAGCACTGGACACAGACGCCCAAAGTTGGTAGCTTTGACAAACTGTTCTGAAATTGTCTGTTTTGGAAAGTGGGAAAGTGATCCTGAAAAACATAACAACCATGTGAGTATATTTTAAAAACAAAAGCTAGTATTATAATCTTATTTCTTAAGCAAATGCAAAATACCTGAAAAGATCCAGCAGAATTTCCAGGCAGCCAGTGGATTTAGCTAAAGTTTGTCCTGATTCTGCAGCACCACATATATACACAAAAGATAAGTACAATGCATGCTAAGAGGCCACTTAGGATATATACTGAATATAGTTTGTCCACATATTTGTAATATCTTTCATTAGCTTCAAATTAAACAAGAATAATGTGCTGTCCTTTAGAAAGAAAATGATTAGTTAAAACTGGTTAAAAGTGTATGATCTTACTGTTGTTGACTACCAGAACAAACAGCAAATAGACAAACACCCTCTTCTGTGTCAGTGAGATGTCTTCTTTCATCAACAGGGAGGCAATGTCTGTAAAGATCTCTTTTCTGCACAATGAATTCTTGCAGTACACTAAGTCAAAAGATATACAAGACATTATCACAAAAACAAACTTGCACATGAAATGATCACTGTGGTAAAAAAATTACATTTAAGAACTCTAAGTCCACCACCTGGATGTAATATTATGGTGGTATTTTCTAATTTTTTAAGCCTATAAACCTCAAAATGTATAGTGCTAATCTTTTTTCCCAGGTGTAGCTGTATTTTTTGACAACATATATTCAAACTCAGTTTCAAAGGTGGCAAAGGTTTCAAAAGTTTCAAAAACTTCTGTAACTTGTTCAAAATGCGTCTCTGAGATTCAGCACTTTTGAAACAAGTGTACCCACCATTAGCCTCCGCCAATGTGCCAAGTGTAAAGAGAGCAGCCTCCTTTACTTCTGGATGAACAACGCTGGATTTGGAAAGGTTATACAGAAATGTCACACCCCCAAGTTCTCTCAGCAGGTCCACCTTGTCCTCTGAAATAATACAAACTGTGGTAATGTAACAATACAATGCAATACTTAATATCTAAAGTATTTGTTGTCTTTACATAGATTTGTCAAGGTGAAAACAATCTTATATGAAAGTGCTGTTACCTCTCTGTTCACAGATTGAATGTATGGTGATCAGAGCTTGTTTTTGTAGATCCGGACATTTCATCTGAAACTTCAGACACTCAAGCAGCAAACTGAGATCTGTCTTTGTGGCTAAAGGAGAGATTAAGTTGAACACGTCAGGTGGGAGATATCAAAAATGACCAGAGAATCATGCATGCTGTTTGTTAATCTTCAAAATATTAATTTAACAAAACTTCACCTACTATTACGGCTGTTGCTGCTCGTAATTGTTCTATCCATTTGACTCTTTTTACAAGAATGCGTTAAAACGCACAAATTACATGAAATTACATGGTAGGCAAAATGTTAAGGTGCCACACTGTTTTCCCGACGTAAGGTCGTTGTTGACCTACGACACAACGGACAAATTATAGCGCGAGCCTAATAATTTCGGATTTTGTGAAATAAAAACAATGATATTCACACACTCAAAACGCTCATGTGTAAACACCCGTAAAAACACTGCCCTAGTGTAATTGAACAACGGTAAATTTTGCTAACAACAACAAAAAAAAAACAGCATCAGCCGGTTTTAGGGTTTCGACAACCGTTGGAACTTTGGAACTCTTTGTTACTATGGAAACCAGATAGTACTAGGTGCACTCCTTTTTAGTCTACCGGGCTTTGACGCGGATATTGGTAATGACAAGCGGCAAGAGAGGAGTTTCCCGCTCGTTTGCCGGCCGGAGGGGGTGAGTCTAAGCGGAAACAAAGTCTAAACGAAAGGGACATCCATCGACATAGATCGTAAATGTAGTACAATGTTATCTTAATAGTCTTTGACATAGGTAGACGTGATATGGCGTGAAAACTCCTCATTGCGAGCTCGCCGCTTTGTCAGCCAATGGACAAATGATGTGCAGCCATTTTCTGCTAGATAGCCTATGTCTGAAACCTTGTTTTAAGAAAAATCTATAAAAAACATTTTAAAGTTATGATCAATATAAAAAACAATAAAAACAGATCGAATCAAAATTGTTTAATTAAGAAGGGAATGCTAAAATGTTATTGCTTTTGCGATGTCCTGAAGGTAAACTTTTTATAATAGCATTCTAAATATATACTCATTAAACTGACCGTGCATGTATACACTTTGCATGCTTTATCGTTTTATGTATGCTTTTAACGTAAAGGTTATGTGTAATATGTTTTTAAGATATTTATGGCATAATACTATAAGTTACTTAAAAGGAGATTGTTGTTTTGTAAAATGCTAGACCAATAAGTAGATTCAGGTCCGCAGCCAGATATTTCTGTGTATTTGACAAACAATGTTTTGAACATTTTGTTCTTAAACTCACGTTTTCTCTCTGACCGGAGGGGAACGACTGCTGATGACGTCACACGCCACTGGACGTAGCTGTCATGTTTACTGTAGCTGTGCGTTTTGGACGGACTTTGATTCGTTGTTTGTACGCTTTCCATTACACATAAGGTATTTGATATATGCTCTGCGTTTTAGAAATGTCTTTATACGTGTTCAGTTTGGAGGTAGAGTTAATACGAAGCGTTCGCAGAGATTTTCTCTGGAACTAGCATACTAGCAACGTCAAATCTGTTTACTCGTGGTGTGTGCACGGCAGGTATACACACGAAACGAACATTTATCATGAGATAGTGTACGTATAGCTTTTGGTAAGCTGGCTAATCAGCTAGCCAGCTGTTTTTTTTTTCATTTCGGGATTCCATGCAACCTGTGAGTACCTGAAAAAGTACTTTTCTTTTTTCTTACCTCTGAATAGACGAAAGTGAAGACGCTTAATTGCGCCTTAAAAAGCGCTGCAGTAGCGATGTATGGACGTGTGTACGCCAGCATTCTTCACAAAGCCTCAAGTTACAGACTCATAGTTTACTCCGTTCCATTTCAGGTTTGTATACTGATCAGACTACTTTGTTTTTCACGCATTTAAAAGCAGTCATGCATACATCACTTCAGTTGCTTATTTTCCATTTTCTCTCTTTCAGGCAGCCCATCATTGCCACCTGTCATCACGGAGTACCTCTGGATTGTACCACAGGTGCTTCGCTGGTGAGAAGTCTGGATTCTGGTTTCAAAGTGGGCAACGTTACTCAACACGGCAGGATCCAGACTTCCTACAGGGCCAGGTGCAGATCAACAGCATTCTTAGAAGCAACGAGCAGGTAACAGAATTAACAGACTTTGTTTCAGCTGAGAGAAACAAAACTCTAATATTTGATTGTAAAACATACAATAGTCAAGCTATAGTTCCTCAAATAGAGGATAAATAATCTGATTTATCTCTGTTTTAGACTGTGAATGTGCCAGAGTTTGATGGCAGGGCACTTAGTGCTGTGAGAAAGTTTGAAAGCAACCAGTTACCTGCTAATACACCCAATGAAGACCGTCGCAGTGCAGCCACCTGCCTACAAGTATGCATCTTTTTGCTCTGGCTACATGTTATAGCTTTTTTTTTTACTGCGTTGTACCATATTTTCCCCCCTTCTGTCTCCAGTCAAAAGGCATGCTCTTTGGAGTTTTTGATGGCCATGGGGGTTGGGCATGTGCCCAGGCTGTCAGTGAGCGGCTGCTGTATTACATAGCAGTTGCTATGATGACAAAGCAAAGCCTGGGAGATCTCGAGAAATGCATGGAGCACAGCAGACCTGTTCCTCCCATCTTACAATGGTATAAACATCATACAGATTTTAACTATCGGGACTCTGCCTCTCTGTATATAAACCACCTCAGAGTCTTCTGGCAGGAGTTACTGGACTGTGAGGAGTATGATGCAGGCATGAGGTGGGTTAAAATATGTGAATTTCTGAATAGAAGTATAGCAGCACAGAACCAAACTCGTCTTTATTTACTTCCAGTCCTCAGGATGCTCTGGATTGTGCCTTTAAACGACTGGACACTGACATCTCATTGGAGGCACAAGTCCCTCTTTCCAATGACCTGATGAAAAGTACGGCCATCCAGGTAATGGAATGCAGCTGTCTTTTATGCCTTAATGTGTCGGAGGTCACGCAGTCCTAATAGTGTGTGCATTATTATATCTCCAGGTCGCATTTGCTGGGTGCACTGCCTGTGTGGCTCATGTCGGCATCGATGGGATCTATGTGGCAAACGCCGGCGACTGCCGTGCCGTTTTAGGAATGCAGAACAAGGACGGTTCGTGGAGCGCTTTGCCTCTTTCCCGAGACCACAACTCACAGAATCAGGCTGAGGTGGAACGCATCAAAGCCCAGCACCCACCGACAGAGGGAAACACTGTGGTTACAGATGACAGACTGCTAGGGGTATGTTACTGTCTCAGACCTGTAGATCAAGTTGATGTTTTTTTTCTAAATAGCTTGATTTAACCCTTTAACTTGTTTCCAGGTTCTGATGCCCCTGCGTGCGTTTGGCGACGTGCGATTCAAATGGAGCCTCGAGTTGCAGCAGAGCATTTTAGCCAGCATGGAATCTGGAGTGGACCTTGACTCCCTCAACTTGTATCAGTATACTCCCCCTAACTACCTTACGCCACCCTATCTGGATGTGGCACCTGAGATAACCTACCACAAGCTGAGACCCCAGGATCGCTTCCTGATCCTTGGGACTGACGGGCTGTGGGATGAACTGGAAAGTGAGGAGGCGGTTCGACTCGTTGGAGAACACTTGAGTGGAATTCACCTACAAGTTTGTATAGACTAAAAACAAACTTTTCATCTCAAACCATACTCTGATCTTGTAAAGATAGCCTTAAAAAACATTATCTGACCACCTTTTTTTGTTTGTTTTTTCAATTTCAGGATGCAGTTTCTGCATCTGAGCGGCAGCTAAAACTGGGTCAGATGCACGAACTCTTGCTTAAACGACGAGCCCGTGCCTCCCCAGCTCTGGACACCAATGCTGCCACGCACCTCATCAGGCACGCCCTCGGAACTGGAGAGTATGGAGAGCTGTCTCAGGAGAGGCTTGCCTCGATGCTGGCGTTGCCAGAGGACTTGGCTCGAATGTACAGGGATGATATCACAGTTACAGTGGTGTATCTGAACTATGACCTGGCTAGACCTCACCACAGTTAGCACACATTTTGTTCTGAATCCACACCAAAGAGACATTCCTAGCATTTAGCTTAGTTCAGATCATTCTCAGTATTTTTTTTCTGTCTAAAAGTTATATTCTGTTACACAAAGTGATAGATATTTTAGGACGGTTTACTGTGTCATATCATGTGATGGTAGTCTTTCAAATAGACTGTTAGGTTTAACAGGTTGCATATTCATTAAATTACATAAAACAAATTAAGTCTCTGTGAAGAAATAAGTTCAACATCAACGCACTTTGTTCCTTATCAGTATTTTGTTTTTCCTGCATAGACAATCCATCTGTGCCTTTATTCCTGTTTACCTTATATTTATGTGAAATGGAAAGTTTTTTCTTTAAACATTTGTCGTTGATCTAATTAATTTATATCTTTAAGTGTGTGTGTGTGTGGGTGAAATATTTTATAATAAACAATTGAGAAATTATGTTTGTTTTATTGTCATATATATATATATATATATACAGTGTATATATATACACAAGGGCTAACGTTTATTTTGGAAAATGTATTTCAGCAAAGCACAGTTTTGTGCTCTGACAGCCAAACGTGGGAAACCGAGTGAAGCTATGGGAGAAGGGTTTTTCAAAATAAACTACTAACATAATGGTTTCTGAGTTTTATGGGAGCCAATTTGATCCTCTGTTTTGTAAACATGTTTATTTGTCTCTAGTGATAAGCCTGAAACAATTTTTTTTATCATGCAAACACAAATCATATTGGAATGAAGTTTAAAAATGTTGCAGTTATTTCTGTTTTTTCCCCCCAACGTTTGTGTGATAAAATCAAACCGCAACTGAATATTTTTACTATCACAGGATTGTAAATAAACCATGCAACGAGCTGAAAGGAGGTTAGTGAACATACAGACTTGGGAACTCGGAAGATGGGAAAACACTCTTTAAGGAAGTTTATTAATTTGGCATTTTTCCACTTGAATGAAGTAGCAGATCCGGTCCAGAGAACTGGTTCAGTGACGGTGCAGCACAGATCTGCAGGATTTGGACCCCTGTCAACACAATCCTTCCATTGCGGCCTCAGTCCTGGGAGTTATTCTTGGCGTTCTGTGTATGTGACCAGTTTGTTCTAATTTCATTTTACTCGTCTTGTACTGAGTCACTTATTTTTTAAATTTGATTACAGGGCTGCTCCTGCTGCTTCTGTTGTTGCTGAGGAGGAGGAGAAGGAGGAGCAGGATGGGCCTCTTCTTGATGCTCTACCCAGAAACACCATCTTCTGTTACAACGAGAAGGGAGGAGGTGAAGATGACCAGGCAGGGGGAGACCGAGTAAAGTGATCATTTTCTATAAGGTTTTGTAACATTTAGGTAATCTGTTTTGTTTTTTTTATGAAGGTAATTTGATAATAAAAATCTGTGAAAGACAAAAGTATTTAAACTTCTGCTCCTTTATATGTGGCTTCCTCTATTCTTTTCTGTTTGCAGCTAAACCTTTCTGGTGAGCACTGATTTGTCCCTGGCAGACAGGAGGATAACCAGACTGATTGGATGATCAGATGTGAGTAATCATAAAAACGATGAACCTCTGACCTGCAGTTTAATCTGCTTTTTCTTGTCTTATCTAGAACCTGCGAGCTGCCAACAGTGACCCTTACAGCTCCTCCCCACGACTCCCTCCTGGTGTTTGACTCTCAGCTTCATCAACTCCTCAGAGTCTGATGAAGAGCAGGACTTTCAGAGTCTGAGTCAGTGGGGACCAAGCTTCAGAAGACTGAAAGATTTGTCCACAAGGAACAGAGAGGATGATGATGATGATGATAACATATTGCCAGGAAAAACAGAGTGGGTCTGAGATGAACCCCCACAAATATTTATAGACGCTCTAAATCTGTACCCATCCAGCTGAGATCTTACAAATGCTGTGACCTATTTCTGCCACTCTCTGGAGTTCACCAGACTGCTTTAATAGAATACATTAATATTCCCAACTGTCCAGCTCTTTTTTGTGTTATTTTGTTAATAATAACAACAATAAATCAGATATGAATGTGTTTTTTACAGTTACTAAAGGAACTTCTGTTATTAAAAGGAAATGTTTATTGCCAAGAACTGATGGAACCACCCAAGAATCACTGATGCTCATTGGCAGCAGTTAGTTCTGCTCATACATTTCACTCCAGAAACTGCAAGAAATGTAATGTTGAAACAGTTTGCGAAGCAGGTTATCAATAAGGTTGACATTTGTTCTGCTTTTTAGGACTAAACTGGATCTCATTAGACCTGTTTTTGTTGTTTGCTGATGACAACCAATCAGTAAAATGCGAAAGACAGCAAACACATAATCTTACGTTTGGTTTATATTCTCAAAATACTACACAATATTCTTGTGTTTTTGCAAGAACATATTTATGGTTACCAAAACAAGGTCTACAATTGAAGGTTTGAACAAGATTTTATGAAAATGCCATAGTTTGGAGAATACAGATTAAAGTTGTGTTGTAGCCATGTCTTCATTAGAGCCACTGTCTGTGGTATGCATTGTCTAATTTTTTCCAAATAATATCGTTTTATATTAGAATTGATTTGAACATGTTGATTTGTAAATATAGCTGCAGAACTTAATGCATTAAAATAGTCTTTATGTTTAACATCAAGCAGTAATGTTAAAATAGAAAGCACAACCTAAAACTGTAACCAGTGGTTCGGTGCTTCAGTAACTCCTCCCCACAGACTGATAAGAATCTGACTCACGACTAGCCATCTCCCTGAATCTCCTCCTTCAGACTGGACTTTAGCCACTCCTTGTTGTCCAACTCAGGTGAACTTTGACCCTGTGGATCTGCAGCGTTTCACGACGGAGACGAGGTATGGTGATGGTATAAACTGTCAGATGTCTCTTATTCTTTATTTTGATTTTTGTCTTTTATTTGGCACGAATGTGTTTGAATAAGTGAAATTGACTCAACATCCAGGAAAGGTAATGCATAACAAACTGAAAATGATTGAACATTTTAAATTGAAAATAACGGCGCTGTGATTTTTTTTTTCATGCCTAATCTTTACGAATCACTGACTTTGGTCCACGACAGATGAGGCAGAACATGTTTCAGGAGGGGCTGTACCAAGTGTTTTTTAAGGAGACCCGTCCCCCCCACCCCACCACACAGGACTCCAGTAATGGAGAGCTGAACAACGCCAGGATCCACCGTTGGTTTGGGACTGTGGTTAACACAAGACTTTTAGTCACTGGGGTGAGCTGCTGCTTTTGTTCTGGTTCTCTATAAATGATTTGTTTTATATAACACCTGTAAGATATTCCGTGGTTTCTTTTCAGGTGGTTCAAGTCCTCAGTGCTTTGGCTTGCATATTAACAACAGTGAGCCATGCGTGTGTGAAGTATGACTGTTCTGTTTCCATGATGACTCCAGTGTGGTCATGCTTATTTGTGAGTGCTTTACACTTTCTATCCATCCATTATCTGCTACCGGCGTCTTCCTTTCAGGGTCACGGGGGTCACTGGTGCTCATACACAGCAGTCACAGTGCGAGGGGCGGGGGACACCCTGGACGGGTCGCAAGTCCATCACAGGGACACATAGAGACAAACAACCATTCACTCTCACCTAGGGACAATTTAGAGTTACCAATTAGCCTAGCAGTCACATTTTTTGGTCTGTGAGAGGAAACCAGAGTACCCGAAGAAAACCCACGCAGGCATGGAGAGAAAATGCAAACTCTACTCGTTCTTGCTGGGAGGCCACAGCTCTACCAACTGAGCCACCTCAGCCTGCTTCACACTTTGAGCTCTTTCATTTTACAGCAGAGGAAGCTAAACTAAGTCCTAACAGCTGGTGTTGTTACAGTATGTGGCTGCTGGGTGTCTGGCGATGGAGGTTCAGAGGAAAGCTGGTAGATTAAAGGTAAGCAGTTATTTCTAACACAACTTGTTCTTTTCCCCCCCTGCTTATCTAACATTCATATGACCAACCAACAGATCATCACTCTAATGGGTCTGAACGTTTTCAGTCTGCTGTTTGGATTTTCTGCTCTGCTGGCCAACATTCTTGTACCTGTGCCACCAGCAGCACTCAAATCATACCAGCAGGTACATTCTCTGTCACCAGAAGCAGTTCTAATCATTTAAACTGTCCCCCCCACCCCACTTTCTTCTATGATATGTGGTGGTGGAATAGTGTCACTTTTTCTTCTCTTTCATCTCCCAGTTTTCATCTGCTCAGAGGGCCGGTTCACATGTTGCAAACGCCACTTCCATACTGTTCACCGTCCTTTGCCTCTTGAGTTCCATCTACATACTTTTCCTGTCATGGAGAGGTTTGCGCCGCTACAGTTCTCCGCAGATCCAAGCCTACTGTCAAGTCTCGCAGGTACGCAAACTACACACAGAGTGATTGGGTCTGTAAAGGTGCAAATCTTAATTAAACAAAACAAAGCTTTTTTTAAACAGATGTTGTTGTGCAAATGATAATAATAATAAAAAATAAAGCTACGGATAAAAATAGTTGTCTAAATGTTAAAATTTTTAAATGGTTCAGTGTTGCAACAAGATACAAAGATTATAAAAAGTTAAAACACTGAAAAATGTATTTTGAACGTTGGTGTTTGCTGTTTCCTCTTTCAGCTCAGAGGCATTCAGATTATTCTGCTGTCCTTGTAGCTCCAAGTTGTTATCAACAGCAGAAGCAAAAACATCCTGAATATTAACACACTGATTAGACTGATGATGTAATTCTAGGGTAGTTTTTTTTTTCTTTTAAAAGGAGCATTTTAGTTTGTCAGAAGGACTTTAAGGTCATTAAAAAATTATTTATTGAACATTTTATTAAAAAATAAAATAAGAGTTGGACTTTATTGATCAAAATCAGATTGGCTTAAAAAGCTTTTAATACCTTTTTTACAGGTTCCTGAGGACACTAATGGCCTTCTGCTGGAACAGGAAGTGAATTGTGAAACTTAATGGCATGAAAACTCCTCGAATCAGAGACACTCTAAGGACTGCGTGTGCAACCTTGATATAAAACTGAATGAAATCTTATCCTGCCACTGGGACAAGAGACTCCAAAGGGCAACTATCTTGAAGCCACAACAAGAACTGTTTTCAAACAAATAGCTAACTCGAGGTTGAAAAAGCTATACATAAAAAAATAACGTTTAAGATAACATTTACAAGATTGACTTGTAATTGACTTCAAAAGTTAGAACACCTTGGAAATTTTGGCAGTGCAGATTTAACATAAATATTTTGTATGAAAATGTTTTACATTACTGTTCTTTGCTTTCTTTTTCTTTTTCTCAGCTGTTGCTTTTAATGGACACTAGAGGGCAGCATTGTTAAACGTTGTTCATAATGTGGTCAAGTTCTGTTCTCAAATTTAATCCTACTGTATAAAACTGGACTTCATACTACTTTATTGAGGAGGAGGAGCCTTAATGGCCCAATAACTGCTAAATAAATACTATATTTTACAACTGTAATCTAAATGTCACTGAGTGTAAATTAAAACTCAGACATGAAGCTCAGTTCTGTTAAAATCTTCCATGAGATTGAGCGAATGAGATTGTGGCATCTTAACCTTAACCTATCTTCTATAAACATACATTTAAACTTGTTCTACATTTAGGACATAAAAAAATCATAAATGTTAGGTATCTACCGTTACGTGTTCTGTGCAATCTCAAGAAACATCATATGATCTTGCAGTAAGAATCAGTGTTGTGAATGATTCTCAGCTTCCATCACATCAAATTTTAGCTGTGATGGCCAGCTTGAATTTGAATGACTCCACAAGGTTTATCAGTTCTAGATGTACATCCAGTAATTGTTTTCTGAACGTTTCAATGAAACTCCTCCATTGGTTTGTGAGGTATTTTGCTAACAGATGAACACATGTACAGACACAAACAAGAATCCTCTAATAATTAAACAAGGTCATACAGCTATGTTGCAAAAGGACATACAGACAAACCAACAGGCTAACAGACTCGTACAAGTGAAAAAGAAAAAAAAAATAGAGTGCAGCTACTTTCTCACGGCATGTCTGGCTAACAGCTTCCAGCTGTTGCCTGGTTGGTAGGGCTGCTATGGGAACACATTAAGGACAAAGAGGAATATGATATTAATTCAGAAATAGACAAAGAACTGTTAAAGAAACCAAAACTGGATGATCAGGATTAGCGTCCTCTCAGACACTGACTTAACACTGTTTGAATAAAAAAGCATAAAAGCCCTCCTGTAGTTGTGTACTTTTGTCTGTCATCCCAGTTTCAGGGTCTGTGTTGATTGGACAAACAATCTATATGGTCAAATTTCCACAAATGCTGCTCGCATTACCACAAGGAAGGAATTTTAACTGTTGCGTGAGGGAACACAATCTAAAATCTGATCTGCTGAGTCACTTCTTTTATGTTTGGATTGTTCATTCCTTTAACTCCAAAGGAAATCCTCTTTCCTTTGATTTCGACTGAGGTCGAGATATGGTGACACAACATCCCTCCAGAGTGTGTCTGAAGGAGCAGGAGTGGTGAAAACATGTTGGGATTCCTTGTGATAAGTCTGACATGGTTGACCCTTAACCTGAATGACTTAGAGCTTTACTCCCCTCCCCCCACCTACCCATCCAGCTGCTTAGGAAGTGAGCAAAAGGAGAACAATAAGACACGCAAAGGCACCGTCTTGAGAACATTCATCAATAATTTATTTTCTTACTCTCAAGAACCAACACGGCTTTTCATCTTGAAAATTCATCATTAATTTCCAACAACACAGTTTTGCAAAATGTAAAGTTACTGTACAAATTCTTAATAGAAAAAAAAGAATAAATTAACTGTGGAGTTCCCATTTTTTAAATGAACTCCACATTTTATTTTTTTCTACAACGCACTTGATGTTTAGTTACAACTGAAGAGAACTGAGAAAATGAAGTTACATGCTCTATTGTCTGGCTGAGGGACTGACCTACTATTCAACTGTTAAAATAAGCTCCGATTTGCACATCTGATACTGAACCTATTGGGAAGAATAAAGACGTGTCTAAATCCTACATGGCGATGCAGTAACTGGTCACTTAGTAGCACCTGAATAGGGTTTTTTTGGGGGGGGGATTTTGGAACTAAAAATTAAAGACAATACTGGTCCATATAAAATGTAGCATTGCTGAAACGATGAACGTGAGCGTTACCCTTTGTACGTACAGGAAAAGACTGACAACATAAGTACCTCCTTTCTCCTGGAGTATCACAAAAAAACCTCATCAGTATGGAGAGGGGAAAGTGCTGCGTAGGACTACAGAAGAACATCAACCTTGTTCACAAAGGGGCTCAAAGGTCAGAGATTAGAACCAGGGCAGAAAATTACGTGGCAGAACAACACTTTGGCGCAAAGGGAACTGATTTAAGCAAGAAAGCGTTGGACGTTGTGCTGTCTTTGGGTCATTTGTCAGAGGATTTGCAAGACATGCATGGGATTGGGTATTCAGCACACAAAGGGTGCACAAAAATACTCTAGCTTGAGATCAGATAGAACCCAGTGATTGCTGGTTTCAGTCTTGCAGAAAAGCTTATCAAATTAACCAAATAAGGATGAAAGAGGCAGAGAATCAAACATGCAACCAAGACTGTACATTTTTTTGGAACACAATGTAAGAACTACTTACGGCAAAGAAAACACAGCACTTAATGGCGGACACGGTGAGATTTGTACCATTCTCTCTTCATCCAGTCCTAATAAGACTTAAAAATCTCAAAATTTAGAGTTTAATATTTAAATTACTTGAATAATTATATACTCTGCAACAATAAACAGGAACAGATGAAAAATAATTAAGAGTAAAAAAACTAAAACAGCTTCTTCGTACAAAACCAGGTGTGCTTTTCAAACCCTGTTCTGGATTTTTGATTGGGATGTCTGAAAAATTATTTTTAGATATTTGTTTTTGCCCTGGTATCAGGAATTTTCCTCAAGTCAACTTGACCACGACCCAAAATGTTATATTAACAGTTTACACACTGACACAGAAACTGCAGGTCCAGCCCACGAATACACTAAATGTTGTGCTTTCATACGAAAGGATGTTTTAATGAACTTGATGGCAAATGAAGCAAACATTGTCTCCTGGCTGCGGCTTTTTAAAAAAATGGCTTTTTAGGACAGTCATGATTAGGAGTACGTATGACTGCAATAGGGTCAGTGGTGAATTACAGTACATTTGCAAAGCACCAAGATGTCTGGAACTAATAATTTAGGTTCAGAGGCAATTCCCCAGCGTTGCTTTAAAAGATGGGAAAACACAGTGCTGTAAAGAGACCGACAGACACTCAGCAAGGTACAAACCACTCTGGGCGCAGAGGACAACCTCCTGTAAAAACTGTTCATGACAATTGCTCATCACTGAGCAGCTTCAACATGAATCTGCAAAGTAAGCTAACAGTTTTTATGTTTCACTGTCAGAGATAAAAAACAAAACAAAAAAAAAACAAGATACGATGAAATTAAAACATCTCTCATTGCAGTATCTGTGACTTATCTGTGGCCAAAACACCTCCACACAACCCTGATTAATAACTGATAATCATGTGGCCAGGCATACAGTTTTAGACAACTGTTTTTTCAGGGATGAATAAATGACAAAGCCAGCAAAAATAAAAACCTGCAGGCTGATGCCTAATCTTCAAATTCCACCAGTGATGTTTTATGAACTGAAATTGCCAGTTTCCATTTCACTCTGTAGATTCAAACCAGTTTGTAGCCTTTTACAGTGTTCTTTATTGCTATAGTCCTCTTCTGTGTGTCAGATAATGTTCTAGAAAGCCACCTGATATTGTCACTGACCGATAACCACGTCTCTGCAGAAGCACCTACCCAAGAACGGTGATGTGACCAGTTGATCCAGCAGCTGCATTTGGAGGTGGATTAAACTGTGTGGAATCTGAACTCTTCTCGTTTTAGAAATATAAATTAAGAGATTAGGAAAAGAGAAACAACGTGAATAGGGATAATGAAATGCAACACAGTGCATGTAGCCCCTCCTTCAAAAAAGCCTTTCTTTTCTTCTTTAAACTGGTGGCTCAAATCCAGTGTGTATCCTCTGACTGGGTGGCAGTGCCCCGCAGTGATAACAGGATGCAAGGTGAAAAAAAGTCCTAGGTTGGATGATTTTGGGTTTGTTGAGTGTGAAAAGCGTTTGTGATGTTCTGTGCTCTGTCTTTCCTTGCTCTTGAACCTTTGGCCCATTGCTTGTGCGCTCCAGAAGGTGAAGAAGGAAAGGACTCCGTCGTGCTGCAGGGAAAACAGCTGAGGTGGCACTTCTCAGTCTGTCCTGTGAAACAAGCCCTTCTCAAATCCCAGCAAATGTGTCCCTGTCCAGCTGCGCTGTGACAGAAGGGGCGTAAAGAAGAAGTGGGAAGATCTAAGGAGGCAACTCTTGATCGGTTGAATTTGG
This sequence comes from Millerichthys robustus, assembly GCA_034783495.1. Taxonomy (NCBI): domain Eukaryota; kingdom Metazoa; phylum Chordata; class Actinopteri; order Cyprinodontiformes; family Rivulidae; genus Millerichthys; species Millerichthys robustus. The sequence continues at coordinate 11,555,039 of JAVKLF010000011.1, read as the reverse complement.
GACAGTTGTAGAACACTACGGATGAGGTTATTGGTTGCTGATGGATTTTAGTGAAGAACAAGGAGGAAGTCGTAAGAGAGAACAAAGGGATATTTCTCAGCCCTGCAGAAAGGTCTCAGACCAGTGTCCCAGGTTGGGCCTTGTCTTTCCCGTACCACTGCACATCCGCCAGCTCTGAGCACAGGGGGCTGCTGAGAAAACAGCTGTCACTAAAAGACCTGCAGAAGAAGACAAAACTGTATCACTTTTTAAAGCCTTTCATTTCTACAACTTTCTAAATAAGAATTCTAAATGCTGTTGCGCCTTTATGTTAAAGAATGTTGCATAAAAGTGAATTGTTAAGGTTTTTGTTTTTTAGTTAATCCTAAAACGAGTGAACTGCACTGAAGAATCATTATCAGAACACAGCCGAGCACATGCAAAGATCAGAAACAATAACAGCCACAGAAAGACACACACACACACACACACACACACACACACACACACACACACACACACACACACACACACACACACACACA
>JAVKLF010000011.1:11505225-11541692 GCA_034783495.1 Millerichthys robustus | reverse complement strand
CTCCTTATTGTGGGTTACTGATAAACACAGAGAAAGGTGATTTTACTGAAAAGAACTGAACCCCTTATTTCCTCATATTTAAACAATTTATGAGAAGGTGTAGATTTCAGCTCAGTATTTCATATTGAGGTGATTCTTACAAACTGAATGGAAAAATAGACAACAGGGGACACAAAAACAGATAATACACTGTATCCACCTTTTTGAAGCAACATTATCTATTTAAAATATGCACTACTCTCTAACGGAGATAAGTAAACTGAAATGTACTAAGTAAAATAAGTTAGCCTGTGTAAAGAAAATATATACTTTCTACATTTAATTTACAGTTTTACAAAGACTCGATAGTGTTAAACAAATTCTGATAAGTATCCCCTTTTGCAGTTGTATAAAAAGTAGCAAACAGAAACAGAAACCTGTGCTGGGAACAGTTTAACGCGTTTAGAAAAAAAATCTAACTGAGCATCATCTCACCTTCCTGGGTTTTACTTTGTCCTGGTAGTCATATTGAAATATGCCTTTATAGCTCAGACCCAGCCACCATGGGATCCCCTGTTTGTCCTATAAAACACAACAAAATTCCTATAAGTCTGCTTTCAAGTCCAGAGTGAACAAAAATATGTGTACTACATGTGTGAGTAAAAGAAGCAAAGGCAGAGTAATAAAACAGTACCTTTACAGCATAGTAATGCACTCCATATGTGGGCAGAGACTCTACAATACTCATGTAACTGTAAGAAACATGAACACACACACATTTTAGAGCTGAGCTACAAGAAAAACAAAGTCTATACACTGAACAAAAATAACTGGAGACACAAAGTCACACTTACTTTACAATAGCCTGCCCTCTAGACTGCCCACCGAGCTTCTTGTAATGCTCTATGACCCGGTCTTCACTGCAAAAAAACAACATAATTTTTTTTTACTATTATAAAGACTACAGGTGAATCTGCACAGACAACAGAACAGTCTCCCACCAGTAGGCTAGAGATGGGTGATCCTTTAAAGCCTGGGTGGGCAGAGCAGGCAGCTTTTTCAAATCCGACCTGGTTGCATCATCACTGAAAAAAAGACAGTTTTGTCAACAAGAATGATTACTCTCTGCTTCAAGTCCTATCAGTTTCTCACATAAAGTTTGAAAGATGTCAGTAGGAGCTGAAGAAAAAACTTTTTCCTCAGAATGCTTTGAGAAAAAAAAATAGGAGAAAAAGAACTGCATTCAAATGAGAAAAAAATGTAAAAGTGTTTGCTGATGGCCTGGACGCTCTATTTTAAGGACTGGGTGTGGTCTGAACAGCTGCAAAGGGGAAAACAAGCAACAGAAAAGCAGACACAAATTCAAGGAAGAAATAAGACAAAAGAGGATGAAAATGAACAGGCATGGAGCTGATCAAGTGCAGTACAAATATAAAGTAAATGAGACATGGAGTCGTGCAGGGAGTTAAAGAGACTTGGCCCTGTTTTCAGACCTACGGTGGCAAGAGTTCGTACTGCATTACTCTAATCCCCCCAGCCCCTCTCTAGCCTTCACCAAGGCCCGGAAGATTGGGGAAAGCCCTGGGAACATGACAACCTATGAGCTAAGGCCCTGGAAACAATCCCATCCGCCCTGTTTGTCTGTTTTTGTATGTGTAAAAGCAGCTGTGTGTCTGCTTAGGTTGATATCCAGTTGTGAGGCTATTTATTAGGCATGCATAGTTTTTACTGCAGTATACAGGATGCCACTGACAAGCAAGTACAATCAGTGCACAAATATATCTTTATTACTCTTTGAACCTTTTAATATTGACAGAAGAAAAGACAATTCAGGATATATATAGCTTATAAGTCATATTGTGTATTTCAATAAAGGCAGCATTGAGAGACTGAATTAAATTTATTATGGAAGATGACAAAGTACTGAAGTCTACAGAAGGTGGGTCTAAGGACTGTTAAAGAAGTAATGTATGAATTTAAATGTGTGGATGTGTATGTGTGAGCATGTCAGAGGAAGGGGTAAGTAAAATGGGGAGAAACATGAAAGGAATGTCTCCAGAGAGTGTCACATTCCATCTCTCTACAGGATGTTGTGCTTATTTACTCCTTTCTAAGAAGGAAATGAGGTCAGAGGTGATGGCTGCTGTACTCGGTTATACATAAACAACAGAGGAATGAGAAATAATGTGCATTTAGGCCACTAAAAGTGTCCCTTTTAGATATGCTCCTCAAATTATATATGTTCATAATTGTATCTCTTCTTAATCATTGTGTAACCTAATTTAAACAGCATTACAGCATAATGACATATGAAAGTTTAGTTCCTCAATCAACATGAACCATGATAACATTTATGAGTTTTTAATGTAGCTTCTAGGTCTGATGAATTCTCCTTTTCAACAAGTAAGCAAATAGATCTTTTTAAAAAAAACATGCATTTCAGATTTAACGATTGCAGCAGCACTTACCTGGTTAAATCACCTTTAGCCTCCTGTGAAACACAAAACAATTTTGATTTAAAAAGTGAATTAAAAGCAGAATTATTTGGTGATGTCTGAAAGCAGCGTAGTGATATTAAGATCTGTGCTTATGTTCTGTTTGCAGAGACAAACGAGTGATAAAAACTGCACCGCTGGAGCCAGAAAGGAACACTAAACCTCCATGTAGAGTGAAAGCTTTGAAGGCCTGCCGAGCAGATACCTGATACATTACATTCTGCACCTGCATACAGGCAGCAGCATTCACTGGAGTAACTGTGGTACTTGAATTTATAAATTCATGTGCAGGTGAAAAAAAAGGTAAAAGGCATCAACAAAGATATCCTACTTTCTGTAAACACATAAACAAACAATGAAGTTTTATCTTACTTGTAGGATGTAGGAGGCCAATTCAAAAACAATTTCACTGTCTACTTCAATAAGCTCCTGCAAAAAGAAAACAGAAGCAAACAGAAGCCATGAAAAAAACATTCTTAAGCTAATATGTAAATGAATAACAAACTCCATCACTCAAGATAAGCAGCAACTTCTCTTGCCCTTAATTTTTCACTCTTCTCTAATATCTGTAATCAGAGATAAGAGGCAAAGTGAGTGGGGGTTGGGAGTATGGGGTTAGGAGTTAAGGGTCAGGATGAAAGCTTTGGCTGCTGATTAACTGGTACATTTCAAAAATGTGTTTCTAATACTGTCTATTTCGATCTATTTAAAGACGTGCTTTAAAAAGGCCAACTAACGAATAATGGTCAGGGAAGGAGACAAGGCAGAAAGGTGCATGTATGGACAATTTGTGGTTGGCTTGCAAAATTATAAACAGTTAGCGCAGATGCTTTGTATGTATACAATACTGGACAAAAGGATGAAAGAGTCGGCAGGCTGTGAGTAGTGGCTGAGGTATGCTTGGAATGCTCCCTTTATAATCCACCTCTTAATTGGTTGGAAGGATAGACAGTCAGGATGAAACACAAGGAGCAAACCCACTCTGAGCATACCACCCAACGTGGCTACACATCACCACACAGTATGTTTTTGTATTGTTTGTACTTTTGTCATACAGCAAAATTATTCTTACTTATAGCTGAGTACAATCATAACTAAATAACGTGAAATATTTCTTCTTTGGCTCTCATTTTCTTTCTTTCCCTCTGTTGGGGCATCGTGGTTATCTGCTGCTGAACATTGCAGCATTAAGAAGAGCACAGGCTGGAAATGTTCCCGAGTCATTTTAATAGACTTATTGGTGAGCAGGATTCATAAGATTCAAAGCTTTCTCATAACTGTAACAATTACAACATAATCCTAATGTACAATTAGGTTTACTACAGTGCAGATGAAAAAGGTTTTTATAACACTGTAACAGCTCTTGTTCTTCAGGTTACATGCTCCCTCCAGTGAATATGACACATTATGCTTGCACTGCTGTTATCAAATTTTGCAGACAATACTAAATTCATATGACTGACAGGGGCAGTAAGTATATCCACTGAGCGGCCAATATACAGATGCACAATAGCTGTTAAAAATATTCCATGTAATGTTCTGATTTTTATCTTTCTCCATTGGTAACTTTTCGTCAATGTTTATCTTAAAGTATGCTTTAAACTGCTGTTCACAAAGCCTACATTAGAGTGCCTCAGCATGGCCAGATGGCAGTAAATGTGTCAAATTATTTGCTAACTGCTGTAATGTGGAGCAGCACATAGCGTGATGGGGAACAGCTGATGCAAACAGCTCACGTTTTCTGCTTCACCAAATCAGCAAGAAGAACAGAGGTCCAAGTTTTTTCCTTCTGTGGCATCTCTTCATTTAGACCCAAAATTGGGTTAATAAAATGGGGAACCTCTAGAACTCACTTCAAAACACCCTCTGACCATCTCCAACTTATTTTTGTCAAGTCATTTTACATAAGAAACATCTGTTCAACCCATGTAAGTACATCAATGTGTTATCAGAAGCGCATTGTGAACAATATAAAGAGTTTACCTTGTATATGATGGACTTGGCATTTAGAAAGAACAGTTCAATGGTAGCGTTGTCCTTTAGGTAGGATATACTTTCAATGTAAAACCTGAAAACACAAGAGAAGTTCTGTAATAGATGACTAACTTAAAACAAAATCAAAAAGATAATGAAAATACTTTTTGCGTTTTATTATCTTCTTGTTGCAGGAAATAGATCAAAGCAACAATCAACGTTTTGGCAATATACTGTACACTATACAGATGTGGAAAAAGTTAAAAATAACAAAATCGACCACAAGGAGGCAGCACATACAAAAAGCTGACCCTGTACAGCATCTTTTCACTTCTCTTTAGCACACAATAATGCTCTCACCATGTTGGCAGGCAGCAATCCATTATTAGTCTGTTAGTGTGTGCACATTCCACAATCTGAATTCACAAAACCCTGCCCATGCACGCACGCACGCACGCACGCACGCACGCACGCACGCACGCACGCACACACACACACACACACACACACACACACACACACACACTTTGAATGTGCCCATGGTGCACTTCATGCAATTGTCTACCTCTGTGCATCATCAGCAGTGATTGCACACCAGTACAATCACACAGAAGCATACTGGAGAGAAAAGCACAGTAACCCACTTCTGGCACATTGGTGAGCAGAGAACTAACATAATAATGTTGACTAAATTTAGCCCATGAATACATGCAGGGCCTGAAGGGAGCGAGGACGGTGCACTGGGAGGTTGCACATTGTTAGCTCCTTGAGGGGATCTCATATCAAAAAGATTCTGTAGGGTACAGATGACGTGATGCTACATCAAAATCCTCTTCTGTATTAATTTAACTACTCCATACAAGAAACTATGTTTTTGATCTTTTATATCCCTGCAAGCATGTATATTACAACCTAAATAATCATGTGTTGCCATGCATGCACGTGAATGAGTAACTTGACTTGTACAAGTGTAAATCAGTATTGAGTGAGAGGGGTTGTAGGGTGATCGATATCGGAGGGTTTAAACAGCGTTAATCATTGAACTGCACGAAAGACTGTAAGAAGCCTCGTCAATATTCAGTGGGAACATTTAATTAAAGCCATGGTGTAAATGAGACATACATACACTGCCAACACAGCAGCAAGCGTGCACAAGGACACCTACCGAATCAGCAGGAGGTGGGCGTGCGCCTAACATTTATCGGGAGAGCACAGATCCCACAAACATGTCCGGTTGCCTCCAATTTAGGCATGTTTGCTATCACACAAATACCACATGAGCATGCAGAAATGGGACGTAAATGCACCAGAGACAAGCACAAAACCATACATAAACACACAGCAGCCCTCATAATTGTGCTTCTAAATCTGCTGTACATAAGACTGATAACAGATTCAGACCTGACATTTAGGCCAAATGTTTTCCAGTAATAGTCCAGGTTATGCATATGTCTTCTATGAAAATGTGATGGGACATGTCTGAGAAGGGTTGCACTCAGTGTGACATTTGAAGAAATTGGAGTTAGCAACTGGGTTGAATTGTGTGGAAGAAAAAAAGGTGGGTGGGTGGGGGATACAACCTTAAAAGGATGTCAAAGTTCATAGTCTTAGATTCACAAGCTCAAATAACTATTAGTCTATGTAAATACACAAGGATAGACCCTCACTCTACCCTCTGGCTAGCTCATTGCCAACACAAACACACAGGGCTGTTTGAAATACATATGAAGTTGACTCTTGATACAAACAAGGACTTTAGTTCGAAGGTATCAATAAAATCTGCACATTTTAATTGCATCACAGCTGCATTATTGTAGGGCCCTATGACTTCAACGATGTGAAAAATGCAGATGGAATTGTGAAACATACTGCATTGTGTATAAGTAATTCAAAGGCTTAAAGAGATTGAAAAATTTTAGCTTTATTTTTTAACACTGTTACATATAAGAAAAGCACACTGAAAAGGCATTTGTCTTATAACGTTGTGAGTCATGCACCCAGATATATTGCTGCACTGTTTAATGTTACAAGAGAGGAAGTGAACCTTGTAAAAATGAGTGTGAAAATGCAAATTCTTAATATTGACATTCACAAAATGGCACTTCTTCATAAAAAAAGATTTCATGCTCTGTTTTCTTTAAAGGCTGCCTGGCATCCAAGATGCAATTTGCATAAGATTAGCATGCAGTGCATACTGATGAGGTTTAAGAAGCTCATGATTGGCTGAGAGACCCTGTGGCGGGAGTTAAGCACTGAGGTCAAAGCTATTTCATAACTAATCTTATTAATCCATTCCTATTACAGCATGGAAGTACTGTACATGCATGCACAAACACATACAGACACACCCAAGCTCTCTTTCATTTTCACAACTAAGCATCATTTGGAAAATTATGCTTTCAGGAAAGACTTACCTAACACAGAAGTAAAGGACAATGGGACCAGACTTCTTGGGGAACTCGTGCTCCAATACCCTGCGGTCCAGTTGCAGCCAACTAAAGTGGCCCCTGTTAAGATAAACAACCAGTCAGAGCTATAATTAGAGATGTCTAAATGTCTAGCAGCAAATGAAATATAATAATAAAACAAAATAGGGTATAAAGCACCTAGGGAATCACATGGTAAAAGTGTTTACTGTAGTCCAATAATTCAGTATCCATGATCACTTTGGAAAAAATTGGTGCTATGCGCTGAAAAACCAAACTTTAATAACAAAAAAAAAATCTGTAGTCTGTGAATCGAAATAAGGTTTCAAAGCATTATATGGTGTCTTTAGAGCAACATCATTTTTGATTAATCTTAATGACTTTTTTTTTTTTTTACAAATAAAAGTACATTACATTTTACAGACATGACTGCTGAAGAAGAAGGAATTGATACTGGACTAGCCTGGTTGCAGGATTAGGGTTAACTAAGCTGATCTAAGCAGAAAATGTTAAAAAAGTAATAAAATTTAAAAGCTACAGCAATGAGACTGTACCTTCCACTTTTTACGTTATGATATGATTGCAGGAAGTGACAAAACCATTTCTGAAGAACATCTTTCAATTGTTGTGAGAAGGAACAGCAGCATCAGGTTTATCAATCCAACTTTCCTTTTTTTCTAGAATGTGTTGCAAACTTCAGTGCAAGTATATATGAAAAGCATAAAATAATAAAACAGTGCACAAAACCAGATATTATATTGGGTTCAGTCTGTCTGTGAAAAAAGAAAATGAATATAAGATGAATAAAAAATGAATAGAATAAAATACGTTATAGTATGAGGTCCCCTCCCATCTCTATTTTACTCTCATCCTTCTGTGTTTTCAACTGAGAGGAAAACTGCAGTGACAGCTTGTCACCCTGGTAACCCTACACAGTCTCCTGAGCAACATCTCTTGAATTGTCCTCCTTCCCTCTCTCGTTGCTGAGTGGCCCCCACCACAGCCTTTTTGACCACTGGGCTGAGCTGGGACGTCTGCTTTCTCTGGGCACATGCAACAAATCTGGACATCATGAGATTCTTCCTGAGGGAAGCAGAATCTGCTTTGCTGAACTGACATTGGCACCAGTGTGTGTCACAGATGTGGTAATGCCAAAGAGCAGAGGCCAGTCCTGCTTGGTATAAAAAAACCCCACAAAGGCCAATGTTTGCATGTATGCAAATTACTGGCATGTCTGTATGGCTTTTGTGCCATGGCGCTCATGTCTTTCTAGGTCACAAAGGGCAACTAATTTCACATTTGCATTTTAGGCACGGCACATAATTTTTGCTATCACAGAACAAACCAGCCTGCATGACTGCTAAATCAAAACAACAAAACTTTTAAAATAAAGCATTCTACTTTCATTTGTTAAGTTGGGTTTGTTGGTAATTCAAACAGCAAATTTAAAAAATACTTTATATATAAAGACAAAACTAATGTTTTCCTATCCTTGTTTCATATTTAAAATAGGCCTTTTGTGTACTTACGTTTCATCTGTGTATGCAATTCCAAAGTACTCCTTCTCCTTGAGATTGAAGTGGGAGGCCACAAGGTCCAGCAAGTCCTTAGCCATCAGTTTAGGCTGAAGAGAGGCAAATATAGCATTTCAGGTTAGGTTATGACTGAATTGATCAAATAAATAGCTCATTTTATGCATATAAGTGTAGTGATTTATTACTTAGTAGATTAATTGGAACAAGTACATGTGGTAAAGTTTATTGCCAATGTTTTATACAGTATATCACCTATTGATTTATAGTAATGACTAAGCAGTTTTTAAAAACACCAGGGAAAAGAGAAAAAAAGAACCAGAGGGAAGAGATAAGTGAGAGAAAGAGAGAGAGTAGAAAAAAAGATGGATGGAGTTTATGAATGTTGCTGACAGTGCACGTACCCAGCCCTTCCCTTCTCCTCCTTCCACTCTCCTTTCTGACACACACCTCTACTGCAGAGTCATGGCTCAGAGCTGAATCACTAGATTGCAGACACAAGCTAACTAAACCAGTGGAATATTGTCTCGCTTATATAGAGCATTTATTCATCCCAACATCAAAAGCCCACAGATCTTAAAGCTGAGCATGGGCCAAGAACTACTGCCATATGCTGCTGTTTTGTCACATCCTGACTTACAGTACACTCGGCCCTGAGGTTAACCATGGGTGTGCCTTACTGCCTACTTTTATATACACACAAAAACACATCTGCATGCACATATGCACATATGAATTCACATACAAGTTGCGTGCACATACTCCCTGCACACATAAGGAACACATGTGGTGCTATATAGAACACAAACAGAAAAGAGGAATACACGTATGAAACTATATAAAAGACAGTTACACCCACAGGCACACACACACACGCAGACACACTACTACTATTGAGACAATTATTTGACATAACCCATTACGTTGATTATAAAAATTAGTCCAAACATTAAGCTATTCAAATTATTTAACCAAATTTCCATTTGTAACTGCAAATGAATACGTAACTGCAGTTTGAGAACTGCTGAGGCAGAATCGCTTCTATTGTTTGTAGTTGCATTGTTTACGAATGAAAAATAATGTGCCGGCCTGCAAACCACAGAAGAAGATGCAGGTGGGCACATCAAGGGTGATATTCACAGGTGTGAGCAGGTGAGATGAGATGTGCACTGGAGCTGAAACAAGTGGTGCATCCCCAGAAAGCATAGATGGAGGGTGTGACAGAAATAACTAATAGAAAAAAATAATCACAGATTAGTCGAGTATCGCAATAACTGTTAGGTGCAGCCCTACACACTACAGAAAAAATACAAAACTACAGAACATGAACCTATCAATTTATTTCTACTGCCCGACTATTTATTATCTGTGCAGCTAATTTTACTGTCAGAAGCTACCGAGAGCTGTTTAGAGAGAAGAAGGTGATGTCATACTGACCAAGTACACCCCCCACCACCAACACACATGCACATACACATCCGCACTGACCTAGATCTCATATAAGCACAACACAGGCAGTTATCTAGCTACAAATAAAGGCTCTGAGAGATAAAAAATGGCAGGGGAATGCTTGAGGTGAAGTTTAAATAAAAGCTGAATTTGGTCTTTAATTGCATCAAAACAAATAAAGCTCAACAGAAAAATGACTGAGGGACATGGTGGACGGCAGCTTTCTTAATGTCCCTTTGATGTAATCAAGTCAAATTGCCTAGAAAAAACATGAGAAAACTTTAGGTTACTGGTTCTTTGATAACAATGTGAGGTGTTTCTTCTGTGTGACCATCTACGGAAGCTCCAATGACATTAGGTCTGTCTGAGACAGACAGGTTGAGCCGTGTAACAGCATTAAGAGAACATACTGTCCTGCATATTTGTACATTCTCTGATAAATCGACACGGTGAGGCAGTCTGATTTAAATGTGAGAGAAATGTTGGTGGATGCTGAAAATGATATGGGATTTAGGTGGAGGTAGCAACGGACCCAAAGCTGGGGTTTTGGTCAGCTCCAGCTCATCCATTCTTTGTATTTTCAGCTTGGGAACAGCCCTTGTTGGGGAGCTTGCTCCTGAAAAAGCTCAACAAGTATTGGCTTGATTCCCTCATACAAGCTGGGATGGCTGGTAAAAGCTGTTTAGCTGGCATAGAAGCTGGTGGGAGCCTCTTACAACATACAAATATCGTTCTGTCTCCTCTGCATCCTGAATTGTAGGCCACGGGATGCCCAAATTTTAACCAGCCCGTCATCATACAGGTCACTATCTACCTTACCAGCACATGGCTCAACCTATCTGCCTCAGGCAGACGTAAAGCCATTTGAGCTTCTGTAGTTGGTCTTGCAGGAGTGTTTCCCATAGTCAAACACCACACAAAATTAGAAAAAGAACTTGAATCCCATACTGTAAAAAATGGATGTACTAAAATTACCATCAAAGATAAACTTTTAAATACGTATGCATTTTCTTGGAATTTATTCATAATGGTTATAATAAGAAGTGCCGACTCTGGTGTTTAAGTCCTGATAGATGTGACTCATCTGAAATTGGTACTCCCGTTCACAGCTTGATTGGCATTGTTAAGTTTCCAAATGGAAGAGAGAGAACTTATAAGCTCAACATCAGATACTTTGAAGTGATCAGACCATTTCAAGATGTTTCAGAAGAAGCTATCGTTATAGTATTAGCAGTAATGTGTGTTTTGGTTCAGTATGAAAAGCAGACAGTGGTGGTCTCTTATTATCGTGCAACAGTCAACTACCTTGACAACACTAACAATAAAACATCAATGGCACCACAACTACCTACTGATGAGTGGGGTGACAGAGTCACATGGGTAAACACATGAATAAACAGCTGGAAAGTTGATATGGAGATGAAATAAACCCCAACCATACTGTTAAACCTCAAGAGTAAATGACTTCAGATAAAAAGAAACACAGAGAATTTAGCTGAGTTTCATGGCTCAACGCTTAGGAATTACAGAGATTATGGAGTCACAGTGAATTGTGTTTCCTTTTCAATTGGGGATACCAACCTCTCCACTCAAGAACTGTTTAGACTTCACATATCTGATGTGTAACATTCTAAAATCAATGCAAACATTGAATGGCAAGTAATAAAACAAGTGATAAACAACACAATAGTAGACAAACAAAAATGCAAACACACATTCAAATACACAACGCGGCGCCAGCTATCAGACAGTGCAGCGAGCTTAGGCAGCATTACTTCTAACAGACATTTAGCCTGTGCCTCCTCAGCAACACAGGTAATTAACAGTATAAGAATTACAGGGCAGTGCATGGAAGCCTATACACAGACAAGGGGCAGTAACACTACACTGTATGAGCTGACAGCTAGACAGACCCTTGATACCATCAGAGTCGCTCAAATTTATAACTAACACTTTTATCAGTGGAAGTCTGTATAGTCCAAGGCAGACTAAAGACAGGAATTCTATTAATATGTTTGCCATTTATTTGAGTTTAAAAGGTTTACTATCAAATATACAATCTGGTCAATTTGCAATCTGTGGTTATAGTGCATATTCCTTTGCCAATGGTGCATTACTTCCTAAAAAACCAATGAAGAACAGCCCATGGATGGTAGGATGAAGGATTTAGGTAAAGCGGTGAAGTGAATGGCACTTCTGGGATGCAGCAGTCACAGATGTATGATGCAGTCTCCATAAGAGTAACTGGTTGTTGTGCTTGGTAGGGTTATAGGAGGCCTGATTTAACCATAAAGCTCCAAGGTGGTCAGTAAAAGTTATATTTGAAATACACAACAGTATGTTTATTTGTTGAGTTAAATTTTAAAGACTCTTTCGACGTATAATTTAATTCAGTTTTCTTTTTTCTTAACTGAGTGGTGAACTTATCTGTTTCTTAACTTAGTGAAAACCTTAGAATAACACTGCAATTCTCTATGGCCCTACTAACAGCACACTGACCCACAGAACATCCACCAAACAGAGATGCAAAAAAAGGAAAAAGACAGCAATATCTTGATTTATGTGATGATTGCTTAGTAATAACATCTACATTACTGACATTTTTCTTACAAAATATATATATTTTATTCATGAACATATCTGGGGAAAGAAATGTTGCAAAATATTACGCATCTATGTAACTTGTTGCAGTGTTACATAAAACGTGTAGGAAATACATGTCTGCTTATTTTCTGAATTGTGTGTCCATTCAAAGATGCTTAGAGATTTAAAAAAATGGAGTAGAGGATAATAAATGACAAAGAGAGGACATACATGCACTTGAGACACCTAAAGAGCAGCAGAAAAGCAGGTAAATGCAAGCAAGAGGGTGGATGAGAAAAAATGATATGGAACGTGATGAGTTGTAAATCAGCAGAGAAAAAAAAAGTAAGTGGAAAGGGAGCAGAACAAACCACTAATTTGAAAGAGACGATCAGTTCTGGCAAAATAATCAAATCATAAAGTCAGCAGACCTATCCTTGGCCCCCTCCCTTTTCATTTTCTCTTCCCTGTTCCAGTTCCCTCAGTGCCATCGCCAGTCTCTCCATCTCTGAGAAATCATCTCCTTTTTCCTCTTCCACTCAACTTCTTAAAAATTTTTTTTGCTTCAGTTTTTCTATTCTCCACTTACTATGAGTTTCCTGTTTCAGGGCAATTATTTTCTTTTGTCTTTCTTTCTTTCTACAGGAGTCAGGTAATGGTTAAACCAAAAAGAGCTAAGGGAGTTCAGGAAGAGTGAAGGAACCATGTAATGACTATGTTTTAGCCTTTCTAGCCAAAATGTGAGTGAGTAAAAAGGGATGTCATTACCAGTCAATTAAAAACCTATATGACCAGGTTTAACCCTGGATGTAGAACAAAAAGAAGACCAGATTAGAACTATGAAAAACTATGAAAATGAAAGCGAAAGAGTTTCAAATAGCAAAAGTAGAAGTGTTGTGTTTGTTCATTGCCTTTGTTTATTACTGTAGAAATACTTGCTCAGAAGATTAAGGGCTTAAAATATTGTCAGTTTAGAGCTAAAGGATACTATTATTAGATACATAGCTTTGACAGGTATGACAAATCTGTCACAAAGTTGCAGTGTCACCTAGTGCTCTCCAGATTTATCTTTGTCAGCAATAATCAAGTCCCCTAAGGCAGCAAATGTAGCTTCTCTCCAGCATTATGAAAGCTAGCATCTGTAAAATGCTCTAGGATAGAAACAAAGAGAACAAGGTAAACAGAAGGAGGAAGAGACACTCACCTGTACAAGAAGCTCCAGCTTCCTGTCGTCCAATAGGTGGACCTGACATCGCCTCCCCTCTGTCATCTGGGAAACAGAAGGACGAAAAGCATGTCAATGATGCTGTATTACAGGTTTTACTGGTTACATAAAAAAATATCTACTGTTTTCTAAATTTATTATAACCGTTTAGAACTAACTCATATATTCTGATCAGGTCCCTTTACATTTTCATTCAAAACTTTTCCAAACTTAAAATTAGAGTTTTATTTAGTCTGTTTTTCTGGCAATTTGTGACATATTTAAAATAAAGAAGGACGTAGGGGTAATGTCATCCAATTCATATTTTTATTTTCTAGATAGCATTTAAGAAAAATGGGAAAAGGGTTTTAACCATGAATACATCAGGTTTTTTAATACGTGTACAGACATGGAAAATACTAAACACAAAGTCCACACTACTTTTATTCCTTAAAATAGGTCTGCATTGAAATTTTTTTCTAAAACGTCTTACATTATGAACTGCCCCTACATAAAAATACAATGTGATGTGCACTGAGCTTGGACTTTTTCTGTGTGGTATTTTATTGAAATCTTAACAAGGTTATCTGAACTACAGACAATGGGCCAACTGAGACAGTGTCCTGCTCGCTGTTCCTCTGACATTTCTAACATTCCTCCTCGAGCAGGAAATCTATTGCCCATCAGTACACCAACAACTACTGTTTAAAAACCAATGAGAGAAACTGTCCACTAACAATGCTTACTTGAGGGCTTTTTTATGCTGTTGACATACTGTAAGTTCGCTAAAGTGAAGCAATAAGTTAAAAAAAGTGCCAAATTCTGGTGTAAACAGTGACACATGTGCAGGGATAAGACCGTCAGCTGTGAGAAAAAAGCAAGTTTGAGTAAATATTTCACATGAGAAACAAACCAACTCTGCAAACCTGCTAGAAAAGTTCCCATTTTGCAATGAAAAGAAAAACAAACCCAGGACAATGACACAAAGTTGATTTAGGCATCAGAAATTAAGTGAGCAAACTCGGCCAGAGAACTGAGCATCATAAAATGTTTTGAGTCTGCATCCTGCTGTTTTCAGCACATGTGGCGTTGCTCCACAATTTAACAGGATGCGGGGACCCTGAGGACCACAAACACCCCCTTGCTCCTCCCACACTTCCCTCACATCTGGGACATGAGAAGTTAAAGAGTCGAGGATGAAAAAGAAGAATAAGAAAGGTCATTGTTGTAATAAAGTGATAATAATGCCCCTCAGAGCAAAGATTTCCACAACAAGAACACAAGAACAACCGGTTTGTAATTCTTCACTGTCAGGCCACCTGAGGCTATTGCAATTTAGTAAGGGTGTGTCAACAGTTACTGTAAGAAAACTACCTTCCCACATTACCACCATTCACGTCAGCTTGCATAATGGTGGCAGGCTGAAAGTGAGATTTCACAGAGAGATGAAGAAATCTGAAAAAAGAGGGGGGGAAAATGACATAAGTATGCTTCAAAACTCATCCCAGTGTGAACTCCCCAGACTGCTGGTGTCTGTGCATGTGTGTGTGTGTGTGTGTGTGTGCAGCTTTTACCTACTCTGCAGGGCCTGATTAACTGATCTCCCATGGTTTATTGGTTTTGGTTGGGTGCACCTGTGCACACAGTCAGTGGAAGTTTTAACTTTGATTTTGTTTGTCTGTTTGACTCTGCCCATCTGCCTTACACTTCCAAACTCAACAGTCTGTTCAGTGAAGCAATAGAAAATCAATAATTTGTTCAAATTTTGACATGACTCTTAGGTTGCTGACCATGTTTAAAGTTGCTGAAAAGTGAATGCTTACATCACAAAAATGTGGCAAATCTCAGTGTATTGAGGACCAAACATTGTGTCTGCATTGCAGACACACACACACACACACACACACTGGCAATCAGCTTCAAGCACCTGGACTACGGCAAACCTTAATGTCTAGGTAACAAATCACTGCCCTGAGGATTAAATTAGAGACACCAATCTGCCAGAAACAGGTGCTTATTAGTTTCAGAAAATAAATTCATTCTGTGACACTGTGCACATGATTCTGAGTTCTATCTCCATCCTTGAATCAGATGTAATAAAGTCTCTATGAAAATCTTGCTGTCATAAAACAAAAAGAAAGGAATAGTTCAACCTTATTAAACAAAAGTTCATGTTTTAACTACGTGAACACTGAAAACAGCATCGTTTTTGTGTGATTATTTAAGCTTTACAGCAGCATGTGATAGAAGTTACATCACTTTGCCCTGGTTTGTGAATCATGCTGCATGTAATTCTTTAACATTTCTCTCTCACTGCTTGTCACGTTTGAACTGGCTAATATAACCCATTCTCCGGGCATGAATCAACTGGGGAGGAAAACTGAGATTAAACGACCATAATGGGGATGAAACACCATTCAAACATCTTCTCAGAAGATTCACTGGAGCTGACGTTAAGGATAAAAGCGACATGAGCAGACAGACAGTTGTCAGAGGTGCGACGGCAGGAATTATTACCTTGCAAACAAACGCTCCCTCTTTCTCTGTGAAGCTCCCACAAAGTGAGAAGACACCAAAAGGGAAAACTGAAACAAACGATAACCTGGACTATTAGTCCCAGAAAGACACGAGTCGTGTTCCTGCTACAAAATCATCAAAAAACGCTCGCTTTCCTGACCGGCCTGAACGAGGAGGCACATCAGCATCCATGTTCGTGACGGTTCGTTAACGTTAGCCGTAGCTGCTGTCAACCCTACCGGCAGCGTTGTCTCATATCTTCACCAATTCGAACTGAGAGGGAAAAAAGAAAATACTAATATCCCGTGACCGTGTTACTGCCTTCTGTCCCTTCCTCTCTCTCTCATCCCTCCTTTGGAAAGCAGAGCCTCACGCTGCCTGCTGGTCCCCGGTAAACCAGCTCTCCAGCCCACCCCCCCTCCTCTCCTATTCGCTACCGGCGCCGCGAGCACGGACGGGGACCGTACTATACAAGAGACCGTACCAACGGTCAGTTTGCAGGGGGGGAGGGGGCGACCAGAAGAAGTGGCTATTTAAAAATAAACGGAATAGGTGCTGCTTCTCCCGTCCTGTCACCCGAGCTGCTTCGAAAAAAGGGGGAAAAAATACACGGGATTAATGGGGGCAAGGTGTGTGTTTGTGTGTGTGTGTGTGTGTGTGTGTGTGTGTGGGGGGGGGGGGGTCCTCTGCTGCGGCTTACAGCCCTGAGAAACTGCAGACCTCCCTGTCTGCGCAAAGACATGTGAGCCTGCAAGGCGTGCAAACAGTCCGCCGTTAAACCCAGTGATAAATAACAACGAGCTGAGGTGTCTGGCTAGTTCATAAAATGCGCTGCTTTAGGGTGAGTATGGGTTTGTGTCCTCCTCTAGGGTGACAGACCATTTTACACCGTGTGTGTATCTTGTCAAATTTCCAAAAACCCAGGTTGCTGAACAGTGCACAGGTTTGAATGGTTCAGTCCCTGCAGACTGCTGCATCCTGTCTACACCTAAAACACTAATCTTGTTTAGAGCCCTGGCCTTCAGCCCACTGCAGCCGTTGGACTGCAGGGTTTTTCCTCCATCCATATTCTTTCTTTTTTGGGGGGTTGTTTTTTGAAAACTTCAATTGAGCAGTTGTGCTTCATCTGGGCAACAGCCATTAAAACCACAAGCAGTTAAAATGACAGAATTAGTGTGGTTTATGGTACCATAAATAGAGACTAATGTGTAAGACAGAAGCATGCCTGGGCTGTCATTAAATTGTCATAATGACTCCATGAGTCTTTTCCATACATGCAAAACATGCAGCATCGGGGACTTGCTTATTTGTTTGTCTTTGCTAATTTGTTTGAGCCAATGCAATTGCACCAATTTGGATGTAGGCTACTCTTCACCAGAAGAGCGACATAGGAAATATGATGTAGTTAAAATTCATGTTCTTGCAAGAACAGTGTTCTTGCTCCGAAAGACTATTCTGCAACCCCAGAAATTCAGCTTAGTTTGCAGTGAGTCACACGAGAAGTGAGGAGGTGTATCCTTTCCCCTCCTGCTGCTGGATTTGGTCTGTTTCTGGATATTTTTGGCTTGGTCCAGACACCGGAAACTGGCCTGTCCAACTTAAACGTCTCCAGATGACTCTTTCTTTGGCTTTAAAATATACAATGGTCTCTCGTTTTTTTTTTTTTCCTTATTCCCCAGTCAAATACATATCTCAGTATATTGGAAGCTTCCTCAGTTTGCTATCACAAGGACCCTGCAGTCTGAAAAAGAGAGAGAAAGAGAGTGAAAGAGAGAGAAATGAAACAAAGAATGGACTTGGGAAATGGGGTAAAGAAGGGAGAAACAAACAAACTGTTGAAGATCCCGAGCACTAAAGTTACGAGTTTATTAACTTTTGTGCTTGTTTGAAATTAATATGAGCGTGGAGCGATAAGTGGCAGATTCACAAACCTGTGAAAATTTTTTAAAAAGGCAAGACAGGAAGGAACAATGAGAAGCTTTGAATTAACCTCCAACCCCATCCAAAATTTGTGTCTTTTTAGCATGCTGACCTTTCTTTGACCTGCAGAGAATATTGCCATACAACACAAGGTGGAGAACTTATCTGGAGCTATCTACAACAGGTAAGATAATTAATATTCATCACCTTTCCACAGAACCCCACCTCAGAAGATTTGATCTCTTCAACACTGAGTTCGTGTTAGAACTGGGTTTTAAGGTCAGGCAACATGGTTGGCTTGTCTGAGCTGGAAAAGGTAATCTACACTGTGATATAAACATAGCTGAACGTTTAATTAAAGCAAGATGGAGAATCTCTTTAACCCCATCTGTGGGACGCTGCGGTAGGCAGTTAGGACCGACACACTCGCTTTGCTCTCTGTGTCACTCTGCCTCCCATTGTCTGAATTTATATTTATGGAGACCAAATAAACACACACGTTTAAAACTCATCACACTCAGAACAAGCGATGTTTTCACACAGTCAGCATTGTGATGATTTAAGATGCTGAGCTCATTATATCTGATGAAGCTTTATGACTCGCCCATAATTTTATTGTAACAGCACCTATGTCATGCACACAAAACACTCAACAGGCTACAGCCTCTGTACAATTTGATGTGAATGTGAAAGCCTGATAGAAAATCAAAAGAAGGGCAAAATCCCGTCTTCTTTCACCACTTAGAACTGCTGGTATATACTGGCAGCAGTGAGAGAGTCAGGGAAAGGCAGCCAGGAATGTCTAGAGAAACGACTGATCTGTTTTGTTTGTTCAAGTGTGTGTATGTGTGAGTGTGACTCCATGTCCGTGAGCGTGTGTCTTTGGGCTCCACCCTCTCTGCCCATGAGTGACTTTTCGGACCGAAATGTGGTTTCAGTTAGGCCGTTTTTAAAATCAGAAACATGCTGACACTTCAAACAAACATATTTCTGTAGTCAGCTTTGCTTTGTTCTCAATTTACTATAAACCTCCATTCCCAGACTTTTACTCAGACACCCAACTCCCCCCCCACCCCCCCACCCCCCCACACACATATACAACTTTCTTCTTTCTTCTATTGGAATTACAACTGACAGATGGAGACTATCCTGAATTTGCAAATCTACAAATGTATATTTTATACGGAACACTGTGCTGAGATGTTGAAACAGACTCAGTGAACATATTACGAATTATATTTTATAAATAGTGCGTTATCTATATTCTTTGCTGTGTTGAGTTCATATAAATCTATATATGGGGATAGGAGGCAAAAAACATCCCAATCCTCAAGGTTCTTTATTGATACTACCTTTATGTGTGTATGCTTGACCTCTCAGTTGAGGTGTTGCACCCAGCAAAGCCTCAGTAACTAAAAAAAATAGCTAGTAATAGAGAGAAGTGCCAATTAGAAATAAACACCACATTATTGTGTTGTAGTTATAAAGTAATGTTATCCTACACTTCGGATTTTGACCAAAAGTGGAAAATATTTTTGACCTTAGCTATTGCTGGGCGAAGAGCACAGATGCTGCTAACGAAGAACCTTATCAAGTAATAAACAATTTTTGACCGTTTATGGCCACTGCTTTTATTTTAACAACAGCTAAAGCTAAATCTACAGGTGATTCTCTTTTATAGATTTGATTAATCTAGACCTTCTCAAGACCTCACATTTGGGGTTTCAAGCTTTCAAATGTCAACTTTCAACATTTTTTCTTCAGTTTTAGAGATTCCTAAAATGTTCACAGCAAATGTTTTTTATTCCATTCATGAATTTTCTTTTTTGTACCAGTTAGTATCACGCACAATTTTAAAACAACTCTTTTCATGACCATATTATCCCTCTGCTTGCCACTAGTGTCTTTTTTTCCCTGTTTCCCTTTGATCTTTTACGTCTTTTTAATTTGATGCTGTTCTGGATCTGACATAGAAACAGTTAAAAATAGCAAAAATACCGTCAATCTACACATGTGCGAAAGCACTCATAAAACCAGAAGTCATCCAAGAAACATGTTATTTTTGAAGAAGACTCCGACAAACGATCCTTTTTGTTTTCTTTTTGTCCTTTTGACAAAGGTATCCTGGGATGACGTCCAATCCAATAAAGTGTTTCTGCAACCACATGACACAGCGCCACAGTGTGTCTCTTTGAGTGCATATGCACTACTAGTATGGTGCAGATTCTTGCATGCATTCAAGACTTTGCACACAATGACTTGCATGTCTTATAAAAATGTCTTCAAAGCACATGATTCTCTCTGCATATGCTCTTGTTCTCAGACTCTTTCCTCCATATTTTCCCTGCTCTGACACTGAATAGGCATTCTTTAAATTCCAACAAAAATGGATGTTTGGGTTAATAAAGTCATTATGTGTAAAAGAAATAGGTTTTGCTGACATGGAGCTGACCTAATAACATCAGAACAAAGTTATGGAGGTAAAAAAAATGTGCAGTCGAACTAAGAAAGGGGAGCCCTGTGTTTTAGGACAAATAGGTACCAGTGACGTCATGTCTTTGGGTCTTTTATCTAAATGAAACCCAGTCTTGGTGACTATGGAAGAACTAATCTACCAGGATGTGGACTGGCTGTGTGAGTCATTCACAAGGGAAGGATCTTTTTACTCCTACACCTCCTCTCCTCATCTATAATTCACACAGTGAGAAATCACTGTAGGCCCAAGTGACCTGGTGATCACTGATACCGCTGGCAATGCATGCAGTGACACAGCGCGACGTAGAGCCAAGTGTTTGATCCGTCTCTGCTAATAACATAAATGTGTGCTCTCCTTTTAGCTTGTAAACTCAATGAACTTTGATTGGTGAATCTTCCATTCTGACCTACCCTGCTAGGCTCCTCCGTCTTTGTTTTTGCTATCTCGTATGTAAATAAACAGCAAACCACACACACAGAGGAACACACAGCTTGTGGCGTGAATTCAAGGGCACCGAGTAAAGTAGAACAGTTGAACTGCAGTGGCCTCTATCCCCTGTCCTGCGACTGAAGAGAATACCAAACACTTTAATCATTTATCTTCCTGAATATTGAACAAAGCTGTCTCCAAACTCCTTTACAAAAGTGTAAAGAAATTATAGTTTAAAACATTTGTACAGTATACCATGGAAGAAATGTAGGGCATGAAGAAAAGAAGGCACTGCTGCACAAAGTTTAAAAACAGTAGACAAAGCTTCAACTCAAGGGTATAAACTCAAAGTTAAAAGGCATGGAGTGAAGACTCTTCACAAAGTGATTTAAACCAGTTGATGACAGTTTCACAATACCAAGATGGCAAACCGAAGAAAACCCTTTGCTCTACAAAGTCAATATGCACTTGAGCTTTCACAAACAAAACTCCTTCAACCCACCAATACCCCACACTCCACTTTTCTCAGCACCCCCTCAGGCTATACTGGCTCAGGTGACGTAACAAGGGCATGTGTGTGCGATCAGTACAGTTAGAAGTGTTTAGAGGGGAAACATATAAATGCTTCAGCAAAGAAGCAAAGAGGCAATAAATTTGCACTGGGAATGTCTCAAAAGGGTAAAAAAGATGGCCTGAACAAAAATGAAGGAGACTAATAAAAGAGACGGTAGAATAAATATTAACGATAAACAGACGAAGGGAGACTTATGAAGTGAGTGCAGGCTGAGACATTTTCTCATTTTTCTTCAGGATCTAGTTGGAAGTATTGAAAAACAGCAGAAAAAGAAAGAACTAGTATCCTTTTAGCCTGTCTGGTTGCCTTCCACGGTACTCTGCAGTGGGGATTTATCAATCCATAGCTTTGGTTTGTTGTGACTGGACTCCATTACTATCAGCAGGATTTCTCTGGTTATGAAAAATGACCCAGCTCATCTGCAGGGAGAGCCCTTTGGCAGCTGCATGTTCCCCGTGTGAGTGTGGGCGCAATGCCTCTCGTCCAAAGAGAATCCCGTCGCAGTAAAAGGTATTGAATGTCTTCCATTTAGCCATTTGGCCTCAAGAAGCCATAATTTGACTCTAGCAGATGGAAAGCACAAGAAGGACTTGATCATCCACAAAGTTGCCAGAGTTACAGATGAAAAGGGATTTTTTTTAGTTTCCGTAAGCTATGGAAATCATTTACTTTTGTATCATTTTGTATCTTACAATTATCAAAAATGTTTATATTTCAGACAGTTTGAATACATTGGGTACATGAATTATTGCAAAATGATGACTTGCATATTATATCTGTCACATAATATACCATACATAAATGCTACATCAGAAATCAAATATTAAAGCTTTACTTTGTCCAATCATAAAGCTTTATCAAAATACAGACTTAGTTTGTTAACATTTTCCCTCAGGTAAATAATAATGTTTCCTGACCTAATTTATTTACAAAATTGTAAACCTCTAGTTATTAAACACATGTAGATCCACTGTTATAGGATGTAATATCCATACAAATAAAGGATCTTAAAGTCCCTCAGAGGGATTTCCTCAGATATTTACCAGATTCCCATGGTAATCCTCCAGGATTACCATTCTACACTAAGGCCCTAACCTCTGATTCTAAAACATCATAAAGCTCTTACATCACCAACTCTAATGCCATGGTTAAACCTATCAGTTCACTCAACGGAGACGAACCATCTCCAAAAACCTTGTATCATACCCACTGTGGCCACGATTCAGACACATTTAGAGGATTTAAAGGGATGTCTGCCAGATTTATCAAGTAGGCTGCTCAGACTGACCCAGTGTACAGTAA
This sequence comes from Millerichthys robustus, assembly GCA_034783495.1. Lineage (NCBI taxonomy): Eukaryota > Metazoa > Chordata > Actinopteri > Cyprinodontiformes > Rivulidae > Millerichthys > Millerichthys robustus. The sequence goes on along the minus strand of JAVKLF010000011.1, from coordinate 11,518,832 downwards.
ACCAGATATTACAAACACTCTATTTTAGTTAAAACATGACTACGCTCCAACATTGCTGCTCCAAAATACTGGAATTAACATTGAAGGCTATGATAAATTAAACACATTTGGCAATGCTTTTATAATCTTTTTTGTGTGTATCATGCAATGTTTTCATTTTGATTGTATGGTACTCTGTGGTTGTGGGGTGAGATGGTAACACTAAATGTCAGGTTGTGAACTAACTAGGGTGGCAATTACACAGGTGCCAGGAATAAATACTTGGTCCAAGTTTAGGGCCAAACTTAATGTATCTATATAAAACTAAGATCATGTTTTATAAAATAAAACACAAATATAACATTTATTATGCATTTGTCTCTATCAAATAGAGCTTCACATATTTATAGAGAAAACAATTTGTTACAAAACATAAATCTTCCCTCATGCTGCTATGAGCTTTTTAGGAGAAAAAAAAAAGAAATCACTACAAATCAGAGCAGGCACTTTTGGGACTCAGTGCATTATGATATTAATAGTTTATATACTGTACACTTGCAGGCATAGTTTAATATTAAATATGAACTTGTTTGCTAGACGAAATTTCACATAAACTGGTTCTAGCCCGCAGAGCATGTGACATAAACACCTGTATTTAATTAAGCATGTGATCATCTTATCAAGAAGTGCAGAGTCTGGTGAGGTTAAGAAGCTTAAAATACCCAACTATTGCGCTCCATGTATAGAGGAGGGATATTGTCTCTTTAATATTTAATGCAGCAAAGCTTCAAATCACACATTTATATGAACAAAGATGACGACAGATTAAACTTTAATCGTGGCTTTTACATCACAGGGTGGCAACAAAACATTAAATTACATTTTAACTGATGAGGAATCTCCACAGGAGTCTTTTATTTAAAATGTTTAGACGGCTACAAAGTCTTGGCCCCTCTAGCTTTTTCCTCTTTCACACGCTCACAATTACACTCACACACCAAGCATTTGATAAACCTGGGAATGGAGCAGTGAAAATGCTTTCCAGATGAACTATGCAAATAAGACCAAATCTCCTGGGAGACTGTTAAACGACTTTAACAAAAAAAAACATTCTACAAAAAGTGTGTGTATGTGTGGAGAGGGGGTGATTATGTGTGTGCCCTATGCAGGAATATCAAACAGAAACATGCCTCAAGGTGGCAGCCAACAAATTAGAAAATCATAAAGAAAATAAACAAAGTAAAGGAAAGTGAAGAGAATGTTCTGGGAAAAGAAAAGCCTCACATTCAGATCATAACTCTGGCAGTGAGAATAAGGGCTGCTGACAGACTGCAGTAATGATCAAAATGCCTCAGTAGGAAGTCATGAGTTCAGTTTCATTCTCAGTCCAACAGTCACTTGGAAGGGTGGCCGGGGAGAAAAATGGAAGGTTGGGAATTAGCAAAAACACAGAGAATTCCCATTCTGAGTATTTGTCTACATGCCATCGAGTTATTTATTGGCCTCTGTTTCAGTGGAATGTGAGAACAAAGGGGTAATAAAGTGAGCATGAGAAGCAGATGGGTTGAATAAAAACAAGTAAGTACAATCATAACATGATTCAAAGAAGCTGCTGGCTAAAAACTTACTTTAAAAAAATCCACTTGCCCTAAAAACAAAAGATTTTGACAGCACATATTTTGCAAAACCACAAACAAAAAGAACGAACCAAACGTGACAAAAGAAGGACTCTACAGTTTGACTGTTTTACATATGTGTGTCTTTGGTTTGTATCATAATGGCGCTCATCAGAAAGATAAGGATTATGATTTATGACAAATGATTTTCCTCGCAGGGAAAGCCAGACCAGATGAGTTCAGTCTGTGGGAGTGTGGTTTGATTTTCAATCGTACATGAGACGCTGGGCAGCCGTACAAGTTTACGCAGCAGCAAGACAAAAAATGAATATGCATGATAGATGGGACATGATGTGAGATTTTAAAAATGTATAAAACTTTTCCGTGGGATCACGTTGCTAGGAAACAGTTGGGATCTAAGTGTATTTGGCCTCCAGGAGAACCAGCTTCCTGCCTGCTCCAGTTATTAACAAGTGCTGTGACAGGAAATAAATGAGTCTAAATAGGATGTTTACCTTGTCAAGTCTGAAAAAAAAGAGACCTGGAGGGATGCTAAACACACTTGGCTTTGCTCACAAGTCACTTCAGTTTCTCGAGAACACAATCATGGCTTGCAATAGTTCTGAGAGTTGAAAACAGTGCAAGTCAACATGATTGTTTAGTTGAACCCAGAGAAGCCCAACCACCTGTGTTTGCTGTAGCCTTTGCAGATGCAGGATATCCTTCCTTAGGAATGGGATGGGGTTGATAAGAAGCGGATGGCGAGAGACTGAGAAAACAAAAACAATAACCACAGCTGAAATCAATGTGCGTGGTAAAGCATCACAACAAATGACAAATAATCACCCAGAGACACTGTCTCACACAAGCACAGCAGAGCTCTGCTCCCACATGCCTGCTGGTTCTAACCCTGTTTACAGGGTCACAACACAAGAGGAATATGTGTGACTGGAGGCTGTTGAGTCAATATTACTCAGTTTGATGTAGGAAAGTGTGAACACACGGCTGCATTCTCTCAAAAGGCAAAGAAGCGCAAGTATGTGCAAGCAAATAATGTTGAATGAATGTTGCAGTGCGCTGATTCGTGTAGCACAACTTCATCATCCGTGCTGCAGCTTCACACAATATGCAAAGAACTGCGAGTGGAAAGTCATCACATTCACACACCCTGCATGTCACACACTGCTGTAGAGTCCGGTAAAATGTGTGGGTTAGGGACAAGAGTGAGACTACTTGGCTGCTGGTGACGGATTCTTTTGCCAGAGTTGAAAAACAGTGAAGTGATTTGAGTGGGAAAAGCAAAAATAGAAAGTGTGTTAGAGGTCCAAACACAGAAATGGAAATGTTCAGTTGTACTGGAGGGGAGAACAAGGAAAAAAGAGGCTTGAAAAACTGTACAGAAAGTGAAAACAGACTGACAAAATGTGTTAAGACAGTTAACTCCTTCTTTATTTACATCACTCATGCACTTTTGTGCATCACTTGTGTGAGTCTGTGTTTCTCATAAAAAAACAAGCAGCACATTGAAACAGGGACACTCCTATCCTGCTGCCTGACACAGTGGATCCCATCTTCTCTGCCTTTACAAACTTGCCCTAAACTTCTTCTTTATGCCCAATATAGATATTCTTTGCAGCTCATCCAAACCCTCACGAACAGGATGTTTAAAAAAAAAGGGGGCAGCTGAATGTGGTTTTGGTGCAACTTCTGTTCGTTGCATTTGTCTTTGAAGCAGGGTGGTTTCGAAGGATGGCCTGGCATGATTTTCAGTTTCCTCTGATTGTGTTCCCCTCCCTCAGGATGCTTAACAGCTATAAGAGACCATATTTAAAGACAAACATTAGAACAACATCTCAACGTATTTCTCTCTTGAGAGTGAAAAGGGAATATGAACGAAAAGGCAGGAAAATCCACATGATGTGTGCGAGTTTGTGTTTTTTTGTGCCTATGTATGTCTTGCTACAAAGATAAACCCAGCAGGCTCTCTCTGTGAGCCTATTGGGTTTGCTCTGGTGCTGCCAGTAGCATACAGGGCAGATGGGGCGCCTGTAGAATACTAATAGCTCCATGAAAGACTTCAACTCACTGAAGTGAATACTGATCAACCATTTTGCTGAATCACAGCCTGAAAAACAAAAACCACAAAAGGCTTTGTCAATTTTGAAATGCAATTAAACTCAAGCTATAGACACTGAAGAAATTGAAGCAATCTGGCACAGTTTTCAGTGTGATGACAAACACACTGCAAAGTTTACGCTTGTGTTTTTTGGTAAATATTCACCATTTGGGTGAACATAGTTACACCTATACCAGCTTAACTGCTTAGTTACAAGCTGACAGCACAACTTCCTGGTACCTTTTGTTTCATCCACAAACACACGAAAAAGAAGAAAACACCACTAACAGTGGCAGATAAGAACAAAAGACTGAGAATGGGCTGAAAACATTTTAAACCTAATTCTGTCCTTTTTACGCTTAATGAAACAAATCAGTCAAGTTTAACCCTGCTCTTGTTTTTGTCAGTACACCCTACTTCTTGAAGGGCATACCTGCCCCGCAGTACATCATCTGCTCCCTGTGACTCTCTCTTTCAGCCTCAAGCCTTGACACCCAGATATGAAATGCCATTTATAAATATTTTTTTTTTCTTCCAGATGGTACAGCAAGTAAAAGGACAATACGCGAGAGTAAACATAATTCATGTTTTATCATGTATACATTCATTTAGGATTGATTTAGCAAAACCTGCTCCATGAGGCCTGTTTTGATGCATGGATATGCACATCTACTTCACATTTTTACAATTTGTGGCCTACCTGATAAAGAGGCATTGAAACACACCTATTGGTGTGCAACAGATGCAGAGGCCCAGGAAAGTTCCTGGCGTGCACATGAAGGCGTCGGATGGCTGTGGAGCCGAGAGTCCACAGCAGACCCCGCTGAGTACAGATCACCTCATCCAGACCCAACAGGACCGCCTCCATTCCTGCACTAACTCAGCAACACAGCTTGAGTTTCATTCAGCAGGACGTCCCGTTATCACACTCGGAAAGCTTTATTTTTACAGGTGAACAACGCAGGGGAAGAATCCACAAAGGCCAAGGTAATAAGTGTAGGATTAGCCTTTAATTGTCCTCTTGGTATCTACTTAGCTTCAGTAGATAATATTCAGGTCATCGCTGGAGATAAAAGTCTCCGTCTTCCGCCTCACTGGCATTCACCATTCTGATGTCTCCTCAAGGTCAAACTTATCCAGTCCCTCTGTTCCAGTCTCCCACAGTTAAGAGTCTGTGCTGACTTAGTCTGTCCTTGTCCTCCTCTGGTCCACTCTTCTTCCTTCTATCTGAAGCAACACAGACTCTGTTCCCTGGCCTCAAATGCCACAAACACAAACATTCCCACTAAAGAAATGCAGTCAGCCGCTCCGTTTTTCTGACTGGTACTTGGTTTTAAAGTGGTATGCACTCTCATAGAGGTACCAGTTGTCTCACTCGCTCCTCTCAGAGTGTCAGTTTTCCAGGCAAAATGGATATGCTCACAAGCTGCACACCTCTCACACGCCTGTTCAGACTGAACCTTGTATGTTCATCATTCCCAAATCGTGAACATTCAGGTTCAAAGACATGTCACACAAGTTTGCTTTCTTGTGCATATATACAGAAAACTGAATTGTAGTGACTAAATAAGAACATTGCCATCAGGTCTCAAAGGGTTGAACCTTTTACTTCCTGAAGGCACTGGGATTTTAGCCAGAATATTTCAAAAGAGTGCACATTTTTCCTTTCAGCCAATGTTCCCAGGCTTATGTGTCCCAGTCTGACCTATAAAATTCTCAAGAGAGAAAAGGAAACTTGAACAAACAACATTACTCTCTATTCATCCAGCTTTGGTCAAAATGTGAAGAAATATGAACTGGTTTGATTACTTTAAATTTAGTGAAAGAAATCCACACTTGCTTTTATTCTACATTGTTCTACATACAGTATATAACAATGGCCACATGGAGGCAATACAAACCCCATATACAGTTCGAGCTGTGCACAGCCACTGCGACCGTGTGTAATTTTTAAAGCGCTTCTTAATGGGGCAGCTAAAACTACACATCTTGAATAAATGTCATCATTTTTCTCCTAGGGATATAATAAAGTACAATAATTTTAAAGTAGAGAATTTTTTCTGTGATCTTCAATGATTTTTTTAATGTCAAATGTCAGTCGCAATGTTTAAAATGAAAAACAGAAGAAAAAGTCGAATGCTTTGTCTTTTTAAAAAAAAATCTACTATGTCTTTTATCAAACACACTGGATCAATAGAAAAGTCAATAAATAGGGCACTGAACTGGAATTCTTTGACCTTCCGCAAAACCCAGTCTGACTGTGGGTGGCTTAAATGGGATTTTATAGACTTCTTTGATTCATTGTGGGGTTTATCAGTGCAATAAGTCACTCCTTCTCTGTAGAGTTTGTGTCTTGTGTGAAGAATTATGCGAACAAACTGCTTTAAATTAATAATTTGACTGCAAATGGAAATGAAAAAAAACCCACAAAAGCTTGTTTTGTCCAAATCAAATAAAAATGCACTCAACATTTCAGAATAATCCACAATAAAAGGAATAAAAGGACTTTTTAAAGCCACCTTTCTCTCTCAGAGCCTCTTCTTATGCTTTCACCGTGTCTTGAGAAACCCACGAGGAATGTGCACTGTTCCTACAGTGTGAATTTTCCAAACTGAAATAGGGCTAGACCGGAGATGCTCAGCCCCTCAGCAACTGTAATTTATAATGGGGGTGTAAATATTTGCTGTGGTAAGGAGGGAGGCGAGAGGTTAGGTATGACAGCGCTCTGTTCCCATGATTCCCTGTGTTTGCAATGTCTCTCTGAATTCTGGGAAAGGTCAGGCCAGCACTGTGATTTAAACAGACATGACCAGAGTGTCAGCTGGCTGGCCATTACCACAGTAACAAGATGGAGAGGAGAAGACTTGGAGCTTTATGTTCAGCACTGTGGTAAACACATATACATATCCAAATGTGTATGCACAGTTGTGAGGTCACTCCAGTCTTGATACAAACAGGACAGAGGAGGAGAAAAGACTCACACTCTGTAATCTCTAACTTTCCCCCTTCTCATGCTGGCACTTTAATCTCTCCCTCTCATCTCTCTCTATCTCCCAATCTTCCTCCTGCTCTCTGATCTTCACTCAGGCGTGTTACACTGGAGCGCAGGCAAGTCAGACGGGGAGAAAGGAGGAGAGCAGTGGCTGGAAATGGGTCACACATGCACAGTTAATTCAGCCGAACATTCTCAGCTGAGGCTAGATAAACGTCCTGAAACAGTTGTCTGTCTCTGAATGAAACAGTAACCCTGTCTTTTAGCTCGTTCAAGTTGATTTTTTATCGGTTTGCTTTCAACCTGCTGTCACAGACGGGGACTGTGAGCGACATTAAAGTGCTGGACAAGGCTGAAATTCAATTCCAATCATTCGGCTTTAATGTGATTGTATTAGAAGTGCAAGCAGGAAAATCAATGACATAATGCAATGTAGCTGAAGAGAAGCATGACAGCAGGGAGACTTTCCGTGCACCGGGAGCTTCAGTTTGCGGCAACTCAAACAAGAAATCCTCTGCGTATGAGCAAAGAACAACACACTTCTGATGACATTAATCCTTTGAAGTACTGGGAGTACTCTTAAGTGTAGAAGTTGACCCAGTTCTTGTGGGGTTTTTTGCGTTATACTGCACATATGCACTAAAGAGGGGGTCGCTCACTACAACATGGACGCACGCAAACTCTCTCATGAGCTAATCATTCCCTCCACTTTGTCTTGCAGATAAATATTAATGAGGATTACTGTGTTACTGCAGAACACCCACAGGAGAACGAGAGACTGCATCTCTTCCTAACCCTTCTTACTTTTTGTCACTCATTTAGAAACACTCACATTCCTGCTGCTTTTACCATCTTGTAGTGAGTCTCAACAATCTCCCACCTCTTCCTTTGTTTTTCTTACACTGATTGACACAAATTTGTGACACACACACATGCAAACAAAATCACATGAGCTATGAATACACTCCTTTTATAGGAGTGAGTCACAGACAGACAGTGCCTCTGTTCTCACTGAGACATGCTATCTCCGTGCAACAAAGGGCACATATTGTGCTGGGATATTTAAAGAACATTTCGGGGTCTCCATTTCCTGTTTTTAGATAGAATTCAGATTCTTTTCCCATCAACCCACACTCCTCTTCCTCCCCCTCTTTTTTCCTCGTCTTTCTGCTTTTTTTAGAGGATCCCATGCTGTCTCCTCTGAGAAGAGAGAAGCAGAGATAATGAAGAAATCATTCTGAGCTCTGCGTGGCGGTTGCAGCGGATGGGAATGTGCAAACACAAAGGCAGACATCATCTCTCCATCCATCCGTCTATCCGTCCATCAGATGGGGGATATTTTGGCTGTGGACACAAAAGTCCGACCTCACCATAGCTACCCATGCTAACAGCCTGTCTCGATAGAGAAAGCACATTATCAGCAGCCCACTGTCTTTTTCCTGCACCTGCAGTCAGTAGGCGATCATCTCCTCAGTTGATGGTCCTCGTTTGGATTTACTTTGAACTTGTACGCAGCTGTGTCATGAGCGTATAGGTCCGCGGGTTGATTTTGGATGGGGAATAAAAGAGGGAAAATGAATAATACCACAGAGTGATGAAAGAGACGGGGTGGAGAAGAGGGTGGGAGTCTCCTGCATGCCCCCTCCTTTCCCCACTTGCTCAATAACATTCTTCTTTCTGAGACGCCTTAGGGATGAAAGGGGGTCCCCTTTCATGCCAAACAAGGTGTGGTGCAAGGCCTTCAGGAGATGTGTGTTATTCCCGCCTCTTTCTTTTTTTTTGGCCCTCATCCTCTCTTTGTCCGTTTAATTGGACTGAATGACCACAGCTCTCACCTACAGTCCTGCGGGCATTTTGAAATCCCACGGAATCAATACTTTAGCGAGGAAAAGGAGAACTGCTAATGCAAAAGCTCGAAGCTCCAAACAATTTCCACGCTGGCAGAGGGGTGATAAATTAAACAGTAACTTATGCCGGGTGTTGTTTTTGGGCTTTGGTGGCCTCGTCAACTTTCCAGGGGCTTCAATAAATTAATGTCGAAACAATCAGATCAACCCGACCCCGCCGAATGCTGGGGTCCAATGCTGACCTTCTCTGTGATTGGTGCAGAGAAAATGTTTAAAGGTAACAAGGATTGATTAGTATTCTGGCCTTTTCACCTGCCTAGCTGCTTCTGGCTTTAGGGCATAAACGATTGAATTTAATTTATGCTTTTTGTCCATTCGTATTCATGTTCTAAATGTGTTTCAAAACATGTTTGTTTGAACTTTTCCTTCTCTTGACAGTTATCCATCTCTCCCACCTTAATGCCCTCAAGCCCCCCCTTGCAGTGCTTTAATAACATGTTTTGGTTGAATGATTTATCCCTAAAACGTAAGGCAAACACAAGAATGCACTGATAAACACACATGTCAAACTTAAATACAGACCCTCTCCCATTTGTTTTTGTTTATAGCTTAATTTAATACAAAAAGAACTGAGCAGCTTAACGTGTTACCAGTATAACAAAGGCAGAAGATAATCCTAATTCAGACTGCTCAGAGGTAATCTAAAGAGAAAACATCCCTTCAAGAGAGATGTCAACATACTCTGCAAGTTATCACCACATAATGAAGCATACAAAAACTAACAACAAGCCGTTATATGTCTTTGTTTTTGGCAAAATTTAGCTTCTTGACTATTCAAGACATTGTATATTGTTTAATGGTTTAGTATGCATTTAAGTTCAGACATGATAAAAACCTCTTTTATCATTTTTTTATTTTCCACAGTTGTAACTAATGTAAGCAGGCAAGCGTTCCTCTGCCATTATTTTAGAGTTGGAACAAAGATGGGCCTTTCTTGTAGGTATTACTCAATTAAATGTTAGAAATCCCCATCCATCACAAACCACTGAAGCAGATGTGAGGCGATCCATCTGAATTAGAAACGTGACAAGGCACAGATGAAAACATGGCTCCTCATTTAAAAATCTGAACTCAATAATAGAAAAATTGTGAGATTTAACTTGTTACCATTTTAAGCCAGTTAATAAATTTTAATAGTTTAGAGATTTGAGCAGTATTTAGCCAGAAGCGATGAGCTTTCACCAACCACAGCATGTTCACGGGAAACAGATGTGACAACAAAGGCTTCCGAGTGTGCCAAAACGCATTTAGTTTATTTTAAATTGGCATAAATCTTTGCTAAAACCTTCCACTATATTAATTTAGCTGCTTATAGACAGATATTTTGTGGATATCTAAATTTACATGATGTTTTTCCCTTTATACTGTTAACTGTTACTGCAGTTGCATAAGGCTGAGATTAAAAATGATTGCTGTGAGTTATCTAACATGACATGTCAGAGCAGGACAAAACTGCAGCTGCGTAAAGAAATTAAAGTATTTAGGATTTTCTCAGTGAAGACATGGCACATGCACAATAGACTAGAGAGCTTTGTTTACCTGCCATAGCAATAAAAATAGGACTTCTCTTTCTCAATACTGATAAATTGGACTCTTTGCTACACATGTGGTAGAATTTTGAAATTTTCAGTGTCTTATAAGCAAATATAAAACTACAAAGTCTAATATTTTAAGCACAAATGCACAATAATGTAAGCAAGTTTATGTAAATCACTACTCTTCAATTTATCTGCTCACAGTTGGCTGCAAGATAAATGCGAGGCGGGTGAAAGAAATGCAATCAGGATAGAGGGAGGCCCCGCCTTTCGGTGTGTAAAAATCTGCATTCTCCATAAATTAGGGGACTTGATTACCAGTGAATGTATGTGTGTTGTTTTTAGCCAATCACATGGCAAGAATTTCTTCCGGTGAGTATTCCATTTCCTTTCCAGATTACGTGAAATTATGATTTGACCACCAAAAATCTTTGCATAGTGAGACTGCAACACATAACAACACAAACTTATTAACTGAGTCTCTGCTCCCTCTAAAGTGTCCTACTTCAGCAAAACTCTCGCAACCCAGTGGTGTTGTTTGTATTGTGCTTAAGAAGGATGCTGACAGGCATGTGGGGGTGGTGGACTTCTGTGGCTGGGCTTATTAAAATGAAAGCTGTCTTCATCCAATATACAATCAAGCTGTGTGATCTATGAGCCAGTGTATAGGTATAGCTGCATCCTCACAGAGTCACAAAAAAACTGTGAGTTCTCAAAAGAGCTTACAATCCCCCAAAAAATGCAAGTTAATGAGCCTAAAATCTAATTACAATATATTGGAGGAGACAAACTCGAAGGGAAGATACAATTCTCTACTGTGTTTTCCTGAAGACTATTTGTGATCTGCAGTCTGGAAGGACTGTAAGCCTGAATCACTCATCACCTGGACACACATTGTGTTTAAGTCTGATTCACTTAATACCTGTGTATTTACAACATAAAAGAATCCCGATGGTGCACCACACANNNCACACACACACACACACACACACACACACACACACACACACACACACACACACACACACACACACACACACAAGCTTGTGCTTCACTATTAGGTGGTGTAAACATATTTTCTAAAGAGTAAAATACCTGAATCATGTGGCAGGCTGCAGCCTGTCTTTCCAGCTAACATAAAGGGTGATTTTGAAAGCGCCTTCTGTATTTAAGCTTAACTATTATCCTCAGCTCAGTGCACACCCACCAGATTGACAAAAACACATAGGCTACTGAGGTTTACGGTGCCCGGAGGTCAAACTGGCTTCGGTTGTGCAGACAACAGAAAAATCTAAATTCAACACTTTAAACAGACTGAACTCTAGACAATGGGTGGTTCGAGTTGATAAAGAGAAGCTATCAAATATCTGGAGTCAGTTTAATTGCTCTGACAGTGACAGGCAAACAAGAGCTCTCCCACAGAGAAACTTCACTGTAACCTTGAAAGTTAGAATGGTGGTGGAATAGCCTACATGTGCAGTAACACACAGACGGAGATCTGCAAAAATTGACAAAGAAAAACCACTGAGAAGTATTGTTCCTTGTGGAGATTAAAAGCTTTGCTCTTGACTTCTACCAACTCTCTAATTCTGGATTAGCCAAGAACCTTGTACAATCCCACTCACACACAATACCACAGTCAATAATGGTCACACAAGAGAAGGAGACAAAGTTCAAAAGACAAGAAGGAGAAGGTGAGAACCCAAGCTGGTGTCTTACCCTCTCCCCGCTGTTCCTTCGCAAAGTCCCCACCGGCAGCTTCAGCATCAGCCGGCGGGTTCTCCCGGGCGTCATGGCTCCCTGGACCACCATGGTATGCTCCGGGGTTCGAGTCTCTGTGGGCGTGCGCGCATGTGTGTGAGAGTGGGAGGTGGATGTCCTCGCCGTCCCGTCCAGCCTGACAGCCGTGCTCCACGCGAGCTTCAACGCGTGGGTGTGTAGAGAGAGGGAAATGTGTGTGCAAGATGTGGAGAACTCCTACTCTGGTCTTATGTCCCTCTCTCAGCTTCAGCTTCCCTCTGTGTTGAAGTACTGCCCATGATTCAGCTCAGCTCAGCGTACACAAACACACTGACACACACACTCCGGTCTGCCGCTCTCAGGAGGTGAATGAGTGTGTGAGAGGGTGTGCGGGAGGCTTTGTCTCTCCCTCTTCTTGCTCCAACAGCTTCCCCTCCCTCCCACTCGCACTCACTTCCTCCAGTTAGGGGGCTTAACCAGGTCACTGGATTAATGTGACGTCGCTGCTCTTATTAGCATACGCTTCTGAGTCACGTGACACAATAATAATTTTGTGTGAGCACACAGTACCCCTCCCACACCACCACCACAACACACACAAGCATATTTTCAGCCCTTACACAGGGAATCACGTGGGGAGCCTCAAAAGGAATATGGGATGTTTTGCCATCTGGTAGAGAGATTATCTTTGAAATCCCACATCCAGCTTTCTCTCCCTGCGCTGTCTGAGCTGAGACACAAAGGAGGCAGTTCCATGCTGAGATGAACATAGAAATGAACACAGTTCATGTATGCAGCCAAGGCTGGACTTTCCAAATGGCTCACCAGTAGCCCAATGTCCCAAGATTTACACCCACCCAAACACACACACACAACTGTGTTATTGCTTTAATGAATAAATGTTTTACAATTGCCTTATTTTAACCAACTGTAATAAGGTGCACACCAATGTGACTGGAAAGATTTTTTCTTTGTTGAACCCTGCAGTGATTAGCAACTGGGTTGCTCCTGACTGGTACAACTAAATGACTTTATGTTATTCTGAGCCTTAAATGTTTTTAAATTTTTCTTGATGTTTGTAGAAGACTGAAGCAGTCTTTTTGTTTCATGTATTTATTTTTTGAATTTTCAACTTGATGCCCTTGCAGAAATTCCATTAAAACAAACTTCTATCTTTCAGGTTGTAGTTTTGGATTTTTTTGTCCCAGATGTTAGATTTTCTACCAAAAACTCTATAGTTGCAACTTTTTGTAATCTTGATAAATTAAAATAACAGTTGCTCATTGCTCATTATTGCAGTGTTGCTTGTTTATTTTGACTTTCTGACATATTGTATCTACAGCTTTACTTTTTTATAAGGCTATTTCACAAGACACCTCAAACCAAGACTTAGCTGCTTTCTGGCAGCCTTGGTGTGACTTCAGAACAAAACAAGGTAGTAAAAGAGCTGAAACATTCTCGCCAGACTTTTGAAAAATTAGACTGATTTTGTGGCTCAGTTATGTGATGACATTTTGATAAACGTTATGCGTGACCATCAGCTCATGGAAATAAATGGCAAAAAATGTTTTTTTTACAGAACAAGGATCTACTTGCCTGCGACATGGAAAGTGTAGAAATTGTTCAGATTCCGTATTTTTAAATACTGCAGGGAGCAGCAGCCTCTTGTTCAGCTGAGTCAGTCCTCTGTTTCCATCACTGCAGTCTTCACGTCCATTAAAG
>JAVKLF010000011.1:11424742-11441275 GCA_034783495.1 Millerichthys robustus | reverse complement strand
TATTTAAATGCTCTCAGGTCATGTCTTTGGAACAGTGGTTTACTGTTTTCAGTAGGATTTTTTCCCCAGAACTTTGTCTTTATTATACTGTAGACAGCTTAAGCTGTATAACATGCTGCCACAGGTCTGTTCTCCTCAAACAGCTTGACTTGTTCCAGGCGCCATCTGGTGGCAAAAGTCAAATGCAGCATATTTATACCATTTGTAGAGAAGAACATTGCCATAAATTGCATTTTTGTAAAGTTAAACAAAAATATGTTATTAAAATGTATTAATAAATATTTAATTTGTCTAATTGGCTGAGTAATTAAACAAATAGAATATGACAGTATTTAGCAGCATCTGTAACTGAAAAAAAAAAAAGTGATATGATTTTTAGCTTTGAAACATCCGGAACGAAGGGGGCGCCATAGCCCAACTTTAGGTCAAAGGAAAATAGAAGAAGCACCTCGTTTTCTAACATGGCTACTCTCACATGTAAACATGCGACTTAAGCTGTTAGTTTATTGTACTTGATTAAAACAGTTTAATAGTATTCATTTATCGTCGCTGATTAGTGCAGGAGGTACCGAACAGTCTAACAGTATCTTCCGGTGACGGGGTTTGTTGCGCGAGTTAGCAAGTAGCTGTTAGCAGCAGGGAAGACATCATGCCTCCGCAGACTTTATACATTACTTGTTTGCCAGAATCGGCTACAAACGAGCGGTTAGAGGAGATATTCTCTGACATTGGTCCGGTTAAACAGTGCTTTGTGGTGAAAGAAAAAGGTAATGTTGTCGCTGACATTTGTATTCATACACGACACATTTCATGCAATAATGATCAAGTCTATAATTCATTTTTATTATAAACCAGGCACAGATAAATGTCGGGGGTTCGGCTTTGTCACATATGCCATGGAAGAAGATGCACAACGAGCTTTGAAAGAAGTAAAACTGTACGACGGAAAGAAGCTGTCTCTGACAGTGGCAAAGAAGAAAGTTAAAGAAAAAAAGAAAGCAGGTTTGTACAAAAAATATGCATTTAAACATTTTGATAGAAAAGTTTTCATGTCCTCTTAATTAATTAAAATGTCCTTTCAGTTGCAGATAAGGAGTCTACTGATGCAACAGATCAAGCTAAGCAGAAAACCAAAGATCTCAGGCAGATTGTATCTAAAAAATCCAGACTTATTATCAGGAATCTCAGTTTTAAGGTATGGTATTCTATATGGACCTGAAAAAAATACAAATCGCACAAAATATGTATTTTTGGGTTTTGTTTTACAGTGTACAGAAGATGATCTTAAAGAAGTATTTGGAAAGTTTGGAACAGTTGTTGAGGCTAATATTCCCCTTAAACCTGGTATGTACTGTTTTATGTTTTACTAAATGCACAGCTAACTCACAAAATCAATACTGTTCCGTTTCTTTCTTTTCTTGCGTAGATGGCAAGATGCATGGGTTTGCATTTGTACAGTTTAAAAATGTGCCAGGTGCCACTAAGGCTCTTGAAGCTATGAACCTAAAAGAAATAAAAGGTCAGTAAGTGAGACAGTTCATTGCTGAAAAAACCCCAGAAAATCATTTTTATTCACTTTTCTTTTTCTTGTTGACAGGTCGACAAGTAGCAGTTGATTGGGCTGTGCCAAAAGACAAGTATGTTACCGCACAGCAATCCACCAGTTCAGGTGAATAAATTTACATCCCTTCATATATGCCAATATCAACAGAAGATGGTTACTTATACAACTTCTGTGTAAGTGACAGAACATAACTAAAGGCTAAAGAAATTACACTTATGTGCCCAGTTACATTATTGTCACGTCTACAGACCTTTGCCCACATATTCTTGATCAATGCTGGAACCAGTCCTAACATGTTTGTTTCCATAGGTGAGAAGGTTTCAAAGGAGAAAAGTACAAACGTTGGTAGTGATACTGATGAGAACCATGATAAGAGGAAAGAAATTCCCCCTGAGAAGAAAAAGTGTGAACCATAATAATTTCTTCCTTGGGAAATGTTTTATTGTGGTATAAATCAGCTGATGTCATGAATAATTTTGCAGAGTCGGGTTAAAAGCAGCTGTGCCTCAGGCTGAGGTGGCTCAGTCAAGTGATGAAGATGAAAGTGAAGAGCAAAACAGTGAGGAGGATGAAGACGACGATGATGATGATAATGAAAGTCATGAAGCAGCAGAAGAAGAAGTTGATGAGGATGATGATGAAGATAGCTTTGATTTAAGTGACGATCATGATGAAAGTGAGGATGAAGAAAAATATGAGGATGAGAAAGAAACTCAATCAGGTTTGAACTTATAATTTTCTTGTTTTTTTGTATATAATAGTTATTTGTAGTTTACAAAAATGTTGTTTTTACTTGTCCGGTCTGTTTTAATCTTTAGCTCAAAACAAAGCTAAAAAAATTCTGCCATCAGATGTGAATGAAGGTCGAACAGTTTTTATCAGGTGAGTCAATTTTCTTTCTATTTATTCTACAACACTTCTTTTTGTTGTAAACGTTCATCTAACATGTTTCTCTTGGTACATTTAAACACATTTTTTTATTACCATTTATTAATCTGACATTTAGAAACTTGTCCTTCGACACGGAGGAGGAAGGCCTTGAGGAAGTTCTTCTTCGGTTCGGAGAGCTCAACTATGTAAAGATTGTACTCAATCCAGACACAGAACGTTCTAAAGGTCAGTCAGCTCCACTGCAGTTGATGCTTTTCTTAATTTGTTGTTTTAGTGAACCAGTTCATTAATCGTTTTGCTTTTTAAAATCCACCCAGGTTGTGCATTTGCTCAGTTTAAGACTAAAGAGGCTGCAGACAAATGTATCGCTGCAGCCCAGGATGAAGCAGAGGTAATTCATTACACAAGAGTAATTAATCATAATTTTTCTGCTGTATCTTCAGCGTTAAAATGTTGCTGGCTATCCTGCTTCATAAACTGATGTTGCTGCATTGTTGTAACATTTGTTTCAGAACTGTGGCATCCGGCTGGATGGCAGGAAGCTGTTTATTGTTGCAGCAGTGAGCAGAGACGATGCCACGAAGTTGAAGAACAAAAAGAAAAAAGTGGAGACGGGAAGCAGAAACTTGTACCTGGCTAGAGAGGGATGTGAGTGTCTCATAGTACTCGCTTCTTTGTCTTCATACCATAAAATAAATGCTCCTAAATCTGTTTCGCTCTCCTCTGAACTCTCAGTAATTCGTGCCGGAACCAAGGCTGCAGAAGGTGTTTCAGAGTTGGACATGAACAAAAGAGCCAGAGTGAGAACAGTTTTCAGAGAACATGCTATATTAATATTAACGCGTCTTAAGTTATTCCTACTCTGACTTATGTTTTGATGTTTTTTTTCCTTTATTATTTTCTTGTTAGTTTGAGGACGTAAAACGGGCCAAGCTTCGGGACGTTAATATTTTTGTGTCAAAGACTCGTCTGTGCGTCCATAACCTGCCAAAATCAGTGGACAAGAAAAAACTCAAAGGTTTCTGCCTTCAAGCTTTAAAAGGAGTCAAGCGTGTGCAAATCACAGAGGTGAGATTGTGGATGACAAGTGAATAAAAATGGTGATTAATACATTATTAGTTTGTTGGAGGCTTATGTATTCATTACCTTTAGACTATGATGAGTGTTGTATCCCTGAGCCGAGTGGGGATATTGTTCTCATTCCAATTTTTTGCTATACGTGTCACGATTTTGTGCTGTTTCTTCAAGTGCCGAGTCATGTATGACAAGAAGCCAGAGAAGGGCCAGGTGATGGGACATTCATTGGGTTACGGCTTTGTTCAGTTTCGGGACCACGAGCAGGCTCTCAGCACGCTGCGCTACCTTAACAACAACCCTGATATCTTTGGGCCTCAAAAGGTAATTTTTCAAAATAATAAATAACATTAATGCTACAATGAGTTCATGCTACGCCATTCTGACTTTGCGTTCTCTCCCCATTCAAGTTCATTTAAATCTAAAGTAACTTTTATGTTTTGTGTATTTCTTTAGAGACCAATTGTGGAGTTCTCGTTGGAGGACTCTAGGAAACTGAAACTTAAAGACATCAGACATAAGAAACAAAAGGTTTGTTCTACTAGCTATGATGGTTGGTTCAAAATTGGGTATTTTAATTTTCTCAATTAAGAGTTTTATTAAAATATTTTTTTTAAATTTTCAGGAATTCTTACGAAATCAGACTTCTAAGGGAGAGGCGGAACAGTTCCAGATGTCTGCAGGATGTAAAGGACCATCAAAAGGTGGGAAAAAAAGCACAGTCCTTGTCAGAGTGGATGAGTAAGGATTAATAGTTTAACTTTTACCATCTAATTAGAATATTTAAATAGTAGTGAAGCAAATTTGCATTTGACCCTAAAAGAATTATTGCCCTAGATATTTTTGCATAAAACTGAAAATTAGTGATAAAAGAAACCAAAACTGTCATCTGGGTTCGTTTTTATATTTGTTAGTAAAGTGGTCTAACAAAAATTAGTCAAGGTGAAAAATACGGATGAAATAACAATATTTTTAGGTGGATCTGTTCCATCACCATTCACATTTTAGTAATAAAAGGTTTTCTTCTTTTCCTCTACAACAGGAATTACTGAAGGGGAGAAACAAAACAAAAACTTTTCAGGTTTTCAGACCAAACCTGAGGTTGAGTATGTAGAATTAGAAAATGGAAAGAAACGAAAGATTGTTCTACCTTTTCCTTCTCATCGGGGACCTAAAATCAGGTACCATTTCTTCATTTCCACACAGTAACCAATCACCTGTTTGCACTCCACTCTTTGTGAGTTTTGATAACGCTGTTATAATCTGTCAACAATGACACACACACACATATAAAGTTTATATAAATACAAATAAAGTTTTTCAATAGAAAGCTATAAAGAAAGATATAGGCATGTTCTATTTTGTACATAAGGTAAAGTATCAGGGTTGACAGTTTAGTCGCATCTCTTCTTCAGTTACTTTGCTTTCATCAGCCATCAGAATAATTACAACAAATTATTATCTGAAATTAACTACAGGTTTTTGAACTCTTACCCTTTGCAGAAAGCGTGATAAAGAAAAGCAAAAGGTTCCACCTGCCAAACAAGCAAAGCCTGCATCAAAAAAGACCAAGTTTCAAAGACAACAAATTGAAAAGCCAACGCAGCCCAGAAATCAGGTTTATATTTCTAATGCTGTTTATGCAGATTTGTTCTGTTCACTAAAAATCTATTGGGTTTATATAAACCCCAAGCTATGTAACATCATTTGAAATATTGCTATCCTATGGATTTTGATGGGGCTTTTTTTTTGTTTTTGGAAGGTCAAAGCTACCAAGAAGCAGTTCAGGAGAAGGGATGAAGATCGTTTTGAGTCTCTGGTGGAGCAGTACAAGAAGAAACTGATGGGCAACAGTGACAAGATCACCGCAATGAAAAGAAGCAAGTGGTTTGATAGTTAGAGCTGAGACTGTCAGTGAAGTAAATGTACTATAATCCAATTGATATTTTGAGATTTTTCAGTACATAAAGTAGTTTTTATATTACTCAAACTGTACAGGAAGTTTTCTCTATTATAAATCTTTAAATACTTTTTTTGTTATTTTCAAATCTGTTAACGTTGGTTTAGAGAATCACGTAAAATGTAAGGAAATGAGTTTGTGTGTATGTGGCTTTTTAAACTATACAAAAATGTCAGACTTGTGTTGTCCTGTTCAATAACACGCTGTCTCATTTCCAAGTGTTTTGTGTTTTTTAATAGTACAACTTTTATGTTTTATTTTATTTTTTACTTTTATTTTAGCTTTTCTCTGTTCATCCTCACACATTACGCAACATTGACAAGTAGTAAAAAAGGTTTAATGTTTATTAATATAAAACAGTAACAAAATTAGAAAAATATTCAGCACATTACTCGTGGCTCGATGATTTTAGAACACGTTAAATATTGCACAATAAGAAAAGTTACCCATCATCCTTCCTGTTGGTTTTTGTATAAACACATGTTCTTAATTTTTCAACCTGGATCACTGGAGTTTCCAGACATGACAGTCCTGCTTACATTTTCCTTTGATCCCAGTCAGCGTTATTTCGCTGATTCATCTTTACAACGGTGAAACAAATGTCTCTCACTGAGAGCTCTTTAATGCGACTAAGGTGATGTAATACAAATATATTAACAGCTTGGAAACTCAGTGCAAAGAAACCATTAAACATGAAAAAATATGTTTATGTAGTACACAATTTAAATACTTTTAAAATACTGTGAATAAATACCATATGTATAAAAAGTAAGTGCACGTTTCAGGACTTTCCATAGGATTACTCAGTAAAATAGCACACCCATCGGTGCAGACTTTTCAAGTTTTGCCCAAAAATCAGGCCAAAAATTCGGCTTCATTGTCCATCTCTTAGCAAATTTCAAGATGATCAAGGTTCCTTCGTAGCAGATCAAGGTACTCCTTGACTCTCATAAGAGCCTCAATGCCCACTGTATGAATAAATCTTTTTAGTTTCTGCAGACTTTTTAGCACTTCAGGTTCTGGAGGCTGTGTTTGCTGCTCTTTGCAATGCTCCAGGCTCCACTGGTGGATGTATTCTGTCAGAATAGAGATTTCTGTTTTGATTTGAGTGACATTTTCTAAAGAGTCAGAGATGAGGTTGTTGTAGCCCTCTAAGACTGACACTATAGAAGAAAGTCCTCCCAGTTCTTTAATTGGTGGCCTCAGTGTTTGGATAGGGGGAGTCTGGAAAACAACAAAAAGATAATTTATTAGAAAACACATACATTCTTTTGTTTTTTGCTTCTTCATAACACTCTATTTGCATAAATAGAATTCCAAATAATACCTGAAAGTTTTGGTTCAGTCGGACTATCAGCAAATTAGCATACTCTTCCACTTTACGTTTAATCTGCTTCTCTTCCAGAGGAGCTCCTGTGCCCACACTGAGAACATGAAGGACTGAGATCAGAAGCACCAGAGTGTAGTCCATAATGATGAGATTTCCCTGGATGTTCAGAACAACAAAAGTTCCTGCAGGACAAAATTACACCAAAAAGCAAACTCAGAATGTTCATAATCACCCACATGCATGCTTTTTATTTATTCTGTATTAAAACATTCAGGCATGAGTTTATATTCATCCATATTTGCGTTTAATCTTCTTCCTGTAATTTTTTTAGCATGTTCCTTCAAATATTTGTGATAAAAACAAACTTATGAATTTCTGTCTGTAAAAATACAGAGATCACAAACTGGCTAACAATATTGGTCATTCCTGTACTCCCTTTTTTCCATCAGTAAAAAAAAAAAAACAAAACACTAAAGTAAACACAAGCCAGAAAATCCATCAAACGACCAGGATTGTAACAACATTCTTCTCATATCTTACATATTAAATGATTTTTAATATCTGCTAAGGTTATAAACTTATAAAGAAACATTTGTACTATTTATTAGACAAAGATTAAATGTGAACTGAATACAAACTTAGCAATAAAATAAGAGATTAAAATCTTCATGAGAAGGAAAAAAGTTGATCTTACCGTAGTTGGCGTCTGAGTGTATGACACTGTTCGGCTCCATCAGGATATCTTATAGTAGAGGGCTGTTGAGTCATCTCTTACTCACCTCTCTTCAACCCCCCCAAACCCTCCCACCCACCTACTTGCTTACTTTTACCCATCATACCCCTGAATCCCCCAAGGTGCTGTGATGACAGAAAGCGCGCTTTACAGAGATGTTTAAAAACTGAGCAAACTTGGACTTTTTGATGATGATGCCACATTTTTGTGGATGCATTTATAATTGAAGTTTCTTTTTCTTTTTAAGTTTCTTTTTAAGTATAAAGTTGGAGGAAAAACATTTGATTTGTCTTGATGTGGGCAAGTTACTGCATATAAAAAGTTGCCTTTTTTTCCCCCGTCCAATAATTGTTTTTACAAATCTGATAGTTTTATTTTATTCTCCCACAGTTTTGAGATAACAAAAAAAATTGAAATATAATGAAATCAAATGCACGTAAAAATAAATCATACTAATAAACTAATTATTTTGGGGGGAAGCAAACACTTCATATATTTAACTTTTTTTATTTTGAAGCAGCTTAAAAAATGTTTTTTATGAAATGGCAAAAATACAAAGTTGAAACTTTTTTTTTTTGAGAATCAAAAAAGAAATAGGAGAGCAGACAAAAGATTTTTCGGCAAAAACGCACACTAAAAAGAAAACATTCACTTAATTAAACAGTAAGTGAACAAAAAGCATAAATGTGAATAAATGTGAAGAGTTGTATGGTAAAACCTAAAATAATAGGGAAATATGTTTGACTTTCCAGTCTTATGGACCTAGAAAAGGCAGATGACTGTATAGAAATATGGGGTGCCAGGATTGCTTTAAAGAACTATCTGGTTCTTGTATAACCAAAGCAGGAGCTGTGTTCCAATTCTCAACAATCCAGTCAGACTTCTCAGTGCAGGTTGGACTCTGCCTGCGTGTCCCTTGCCTCCGATCTTGTTTGTGGTGTTCATGGACAAGATCTTAAGGTGCTGTCATGAAGAGGACGGTGTCAGGTTTGGGAACCACAGAGTCGTCTACTTTATGCAGATGATGTACGTAGTTCTTTTGGCATCTTGGGGTCATGACCTTCAGCTTGAACTGGGGCAGTCTGCTGCTGACTATGAAGCAGCTAGAATGAGAGTCAGCTCAAAGTCTGAGGTCATGATTCTTAACTGGAAACAGGTGGTATGTCCCTTCTGGGTTGACGGGGATGAGTCTTTTCATCAGGTGGAGGAATTCAAGTATCTATCATCTTGTTCATGAGTGATGGTAGGCCTGAGCAGGAGATGAATTGACAGATTGGAGCCTCATCATCAGTAATAAGGGTGTTGCTTTAAATAGGTGAAAAAGCAAGTTGAATCAGAAACCTTTCATTTATTAGCTGCCTGTGTTCCAACCCCGACCTATGGCCATGCGGTATGGATCATGACTTAAAGAAGAAGACCCTGGATACAAGCAGACAAAATTAGTTTCCTTTGTAGGGTGGCTGAGCTTAGCCAAAAATATGAGGTGTGGAGCTCTGAATGAGCAGCTGCTCCTCAGCATCGAAAAGAATCAGTTGAGGTGGTCCGGCATATGATTTGGATGCCTGTCTTTGGAAGTTTTTGGAGCATGTCCCACTGGGAAGAAAACTCAGGTCAGACCCAGAACCCATTGGAGACATTAAATATCCTTTCTTTAGACTAGGAACGCTTTAGGATCTGGAAAACTGGAGAGTGTGGCCGAGGAGAGGGATATCTGTGTTTCTCTCCTGGACCTGTTGCCTCTGCTACCCAACCATGAATAAGAAGTAAAAGATGGAAATATGTTAATAAAATAATAATAATGAATCACCAGTAGATTACTCTTCAGTTAGTGTTTTCCTGAACATTTGTATTATTAACTAGTGAAAACCTTCCTATTTTTTTCTGGAGGGAAAACAGCAAAATTGACATTTCTAAGACCAGTCGATGGCAGCAGTGTCGCACAGCTGGCAGAATCAAAATAAACCTTATACTTGAAGAAATACTTTTAGGCACTACTGACTGTTGTTGATTGCTACAGGAGGCATCCCTGACAATGCAGAGAAAGTTTCATTTTCTGAGAAGCAATGCAGATTGGAATGTTCAGGAATTACAGAGTGGGTCAAGTTCTTATGGAACAGCAGATGAATGGTGGTAATTGTTTTTCTGAGTAACTTACAGTAACTCCTGCAAACTGTAAACTACTTCATGCAGATCAAGTTTTGTAGAGCAGTCAAACATCTTGTCACACTGTGGGTAGGACAAACAGAAAAGTAATACATCAGAAAATTGCTGAACAAGATGTGTTTTAGAGGAGTAGTGTAATCGGGTGGTAGTATCTCACAGTTTTTATAGTTGAAACACAGAATCATCACATATAAGTGCTTTGTTGGCTATTAATTATGTGAAAAAGGTTTTCCCACTGCGTCCCTGCTGTGGCTCTGGAGGTCTCTCACTAAAAACAAAAGCAAGTTTCACGTTGAGATTTAATATTCTTCCTAACATCTGGAATGAGTAAAACTGGCCTTTTTTCAGTTTTTAAAATTTTTTTTTAGCCATCATCCAACGTCTCAGTCATACTTTAATCACATCACATTAAAAGGGAACAATGTATGTGGTCAAAGCACTTAATTTTCCATTTGAATTTCTTATTAGCTACTTCCATAAAGCTCAGAATTGTTGTGTATTTTTTTTAAAAATATTCTTCACAGGTCCGTTTTTTTCAGTGATTGTATTGATTGGAAGTCATTTGTATGTTGTTGGTGCAAAAAATTATCTGGAAAAAAAATGTTCAGGGGTATTTCCTTTTTACTCAATAGAGCTGATCTCATGGTTCTCAACTCGTCCAAACTAGTTCCAAAAACCAAAGACACATGTGCTGTTGTGGCTTTGTTAATAACCAAAACTGCAATTATCCAGTTCTGGGATCAGTCAGACCTCATCTTTGTTGGACAAGAAGTCTGTCAAGTCTGTCAGAAGGACTCTGCAAGGCTTCATTATTATTCTATGAGCACTTTGTGTCACATGACTTATTGGAGCTTGTGAGTCATACTTTTAGAGGTGTGTGGTTTTGTTTGAACAAACTCTGTGCCCTTCAACACAGTAAAATTTCAGACACATCTATTAAAGGTTTGGGGAAATAAGAAATAATATTACCAGTAAATGACACAGTAAAACACGCAGGCTGAGAGGTTGACCAAGTCTTACTGATCCGTTACAGTGGCTGCCTGAGCCATTATGGCCTTTACGCAATATCAGATCACTTCTCTAAGCAGAGCCGAAGCCAGGAATTTCACTCAACTGGATTTGCCTCAGTGAGTCACAGGAATGATGGGAATTTAATTTCACTGATCCTGCATTCAGGACAGTGCACTGTTTTTATTTCCAAACTCTGGAATGATGTTAACCATTGAAAGCTGGAGTAAGAAAAGACCTGAATCAGCATATGCAAGGCAACTTCTGCGTGACTTGGAAAGCAGCATAGGTCAATAACATCTTTATGGAAATGCAATTTTCATTTTATGATAAGAAAATTACAAACATGAGCTCGTGCAAGTGATTGGTTGAGAGGCCATGTAGGTTAACTCATAAAATATATAACCTGGGGCATGTTACGCAATGTCCAAAATTATTTAAGGTTTACCGGAATTCAAAGGTCTTTTGCATTAGCATAATGTGAAGAGGCTTAATGTGTCTCTGCTTGTTAAATAATACATTTCAAAGCATCTTGGGAAAATGGCTCTTCCCGAAACTCAAAGTTTTTGGCAGAGTAAGTTAAAGTTAAGAAGTTGAATTTCATCTTTACCACGTGTTCTACTATATGTGTATACTTTCTTTGTGTATTTCTCAGTATTCAAGTAATCTTTATTTGAGGTAATAAAGACAAACTCAAGAAACATAATTTTGAAGGGCCGGTAAAAAGTCCCTAACACAGACCTGAAAACCAAGACAGGATCACAACAATGTCTGCAATTAGAACAGATCCATAACTGACTGGGTACAGATGCTCAGCACTCTCTCACACATAAACAAAAAATAAATAAATAAAAATATAACTACAGTAAGTAGGTAAGTAAAAGTTTATTTACATAGCACCTTTCACAGACATTGAGGGTCACAAAGTGCTAAGTGTACAATATACAATAATATAAAGCAGTAGAACCATCAAGGGAGACTTAGATAAAATAAGAAAATGATAAAAACCCTCACTACAGGGATTGAGTTAAATATAACAGTCATAAAAAACAGCCGACACACTGGAGATGTTAAAAAACTTTGCAAAAAAGATAAGTTTTAAGTTTGCTCTTAAAAGCATCCTCAGAATCAAAGGAGAATGTAACGAGAGTGGGAGATCATTCCAAAGCCTTGGCGCAATAGTCTGGAAGTAGCTATCTCCTCTAGTTTTAAAATGGGTGTGAGGGACCTTCAGAAGATTCTGATCCAATGATGTCAGCCTTTGAGAAGGGATATACAGACACAACAGGGCTCTAATGTATGAGGGAGCCTGACATGGAGAGCTTTAAAAATCAGAACCATGATTTTAAAATCAAAACCAAAAAACCACTGGAAAGATTGGAGAGATTTTAAAATTGGGGAAATATGAGTACTTCTGTTGGTGCAGGTCAGCACCCAACAGGTGCTTGACTTCCCAGTGAGCACTTGTTGTTCATCCTTGGATCAAATGGCTTTGGTTCAAATCCCATCAAATTCAGCTTCGACATTGAACAAGTTGGAAAAACTGTTATAAAATATTGTGCTCACTTTTGTTTTAATGTTTATAATTTGACATTGAAGTCCTGTGGTTTGTTCAGACACAGCTGTGCTGCTAGGTTCTGTTAGAGAGAACAAGATTTCTTCTTCTTGCAATCCTTCCAAACAATCTTTGCTTCTTCAGTCTATTTTTGTCTTGCAGTCGTGTCATAAGGTTTACCATTTAGCATCCAAACCAAGGCCTGCCGAGCCGGAAATGTATTTATTCTTTAACTTTCTTTGAATAGATTTTCTAAATATATTTAATGCTGACCTTGGGAATACACACTTCTAGACCAGCAAACTGCCTAAATTTCTACTTCTGTAGCAATACACTTGCTGAGGATCAAGTTACTTTATGAGCAGAGCGTGGCTTTTATTATCTGCTAATTTTTATGAAAGTAGAAAGAGTGGAATTGTGCACGACTTTGTCATTAACTATTGGAATCAACTGTATCTGAGTGCTAGCATTGTCATGAACACAACTGTTACAGAGCTTTGCTAATCTCATTTATTTATTTAAAAAAATGAAGTAAAGAAAACAGGACATATTTACCAGAAGTATGAGTAATCAGTCTGGCCCCTGCACTGTTTTGTGTTAATGACTGCATGGACTTACTTTATCCTAGGGTTTGCTTGATTCTTTTTTATTTCTGAAGTTTACAGTTTTAGAGTATGATTTTAATGCATTTAATTACAAGTTATAACCACCTTTATTTGAAGTAATCTTTTTGAGATATAAGTTGGGAACATGGAAAAACAAAAAACTCCTTAGGAGTCATGTCATGTTTGTTGAATGAAAATGTTATTTTTGTACTGACTTGAATAATTATTTGTAGACCATCTTTACTAAGCCTATTCTCTCACACTTAAAACTTTGTGATGACATGGCTTTACATCAGTTGTAATGATCAGAACTGTTTATCCTCACTGCCTTATGACTTAAACTTGGAGGAAGAAAAACTGTTCTCATTCACAAACTGAAAAAGATGGAAAAACAAAGATTCTTGTAAATGTGGCTACATTACAAATTGCATATGCTTTATGACAAAACAGCATACAACCAGACTTTCATGCTGTTTACAAGCAAATATCCAGCCTGAGCCAAATATTGCAAAGCCAGTGCTTTGAAGCTAAAGTTTTTATTTATTTATCTCTTCATTCGATCACAAGCTGTTGGACAAACAAAAGAGCAGCAAAAAGAAGAAAAACATATGTTGTAGGACTACTTGCTCTCCTGGTGGCTGGAGTTTTTCTGCAGGAGTCTGGTTTTCTGCTTTTGCTCCATGTTCTGCAGCAGAATACTCAAGGTGACCATCACTTTTCATTTGTGGTGGATCATCTAAAGGTCCAGTCTGTGTTGACATTATTGTTACAGAGAAAATTACAATTACAAAAAAATATATTTTTCCAGCTTTTTCGAAGGACACTTCACTGGAATAAAACTTGAGTCACAAGTGTGTTAAAGTTAGACAGTAAACTTTGACAGCTGACTCAGGTTGTTTGTCTTCTTCTGCATCGTAACACTGACCAGTATTCCTACTGCTAAAGAAATGAATAATACAAAGGAAATTACAGCATACATTTTAGCGTGGTTTATTGACTTTATTGAAATTTCGACAGAAAATTAGATTCTCTTTTTGTTCGGATGGTGATAAATGTTAGAAATTATGTGATATGACAATCATAACTGCAACTAAAGCTCAATTTATAGTGTGTTTTTCCTAATGTATAAAATTAGGGTTACTACAGTCACACAGCCATGAAATCAGTTTCTAACATTACAAATCTAAAGTATTGCTACCACCTTCTGGACAAATTTTGTACTGCTGCATGCAGATAGGGGTAAAAAAAAAAAGTTTTCTGAGAGCATGAATAGTTAAACATTTTTTCATGCCAACTGACTGATTTAAATGTTGCATAAATGTTTAAATTAATCACTTTATTTGAGATGGAAATCAGAAGCCATATTTCTTTGGGTGATTTAATATGATTGGAAACTTCTAATTCAATTCCAAGCACAAGTTTTCATTAATCATTTTACATTTTGCACAACCCTGTTGCCAAAATGACAAAAAAGGAACAGGAAAGCGCACTATTCCACAACTAAACACGCATGAGGTGCAAAATCTGGAGTGTTAAAGAGAAACTGCACATCACTCCTGTTGTAAGGATCCCTTGCAGATGCTTTTTGGGGTAAGGGCTTCCTGGATGTTCACCTGACAGCAAGCCCAGACCGCAAAAAGATCTGAAAAGAACAAGATTCCTTAGAGTAAATCATAGCCGTCACCAATTAGACCACCACCTGAAACACAAATGGACATAACAATCAGCTCAAATCAGGTGTAAATGTAAGAATCATCAAGTGCACGTGCTTGTTGTTGTTTTTTGTTCAGTCAACTGTAACCTTTCTTATGAAATCTAAAAACCTAGTTTAGTTTGTTTAGAGATATGTTCACTGAAGCTGAAAATAATAACACTAGTAGAAATTCAGTTTCTTCTTTACAACCCAAACAAGTTCATTTGTTTTCATTGTGTCTTGAATCCCCTCGATGTAACGCTGCAAGTGGGAGTTTTTGCACAGTGTCAGAAAGCGCAAACAAAACAGAGCTAAATACATCATGTTTACTGTATTTTTTAAATTGAAATTTTTGTTCAGATCAGGAGTAGCTTCAGATAATCCAAAATGTACTATTGTCAATCATTACATCATAACCAGTTCTGCATCTTGAACACAATTCTTTAGCTCAAAGCGATCAAAGTTAAGAGTAAAGCAGTGGACTCAAAAATCCATCTTGTGAGAAATTGTAAATGTGAAATGTATCCATATGGTTGTCTGGTATCTAACAGGACTTTGAGTTTTAGAAGGAAATATGTCTGAAACATTGACAAATGATCATACATAAAGCAATCTTAGGTTAAAACTTTGGTCATGATCTATTCAGCTCTTGTGTAGATGCAACAATAAATCAATTCACCCACAATACACACGACAGAAAAAAACCTAACAAATGAAAACAAAACAACACTTCTTATATTCTAATATTTTTGTCATGTCCACATACAAACCCAGTCCTCATCTGCAGGGAATAAAATGTTGTGTGAGTTGTGTCAAAAAATGTCTTTTTTTTTTGTAGATGAGTTCCACACAAAGCACGATCAATGAAGTATGATGTCAGTAAGGAAGAAAACATTTTAGCATTTACTTTTTCTTAACGGAAGTGTTTATATTTATTTGAAGTTTAAACAAAAATCACTTTTGAGCTATCCCCCCCCACCCCCACCCCCACACACACACAAATGTTTTTGTACTAAAAAGCTGATAATCAGAGGAAATTTCATGTTAAACTATAAATAGGAGGACAGCTGTAAGGAACTGTAAATCTACACATTTCAAGTTAGTTTAATGTTTAGGTGCTTCTCTGAAAAATATTACAATGAAGTTTCAATCTGGTGCTGGCCATCTAATGAACATAATATGAGTAATGATTAAAATTCCCCCCCCCCCACCCCCCCCTTAGTACACTTAGTACTAAAATATTACACAGCTGTTGATCATCATCTTACATCCATTTGGCCCCCAAAAAACGTGACGTTTGCTTGAAATGGATAAAAAAAAGAGGCTGCGTTTGTGCGTATGAATGAAATAAAGTAATAATAATGTTAATAATAAATAAGTGCTTTGCAGTGAAAAGCAGGGGGGGTTTGGGGAGGCACGTCTGCTCCTGCTGATGGCAGTCAGTGCGGACAGCAGCACACAGAGACCACACTGGCTGAAGCTGCACGTGAGCTGTCCGTGGTGCTGAAAGCCGGTAAACGCCCTGAGCACCCCACCACCACCCCACACCCCTCTCACGACACTGTGCAAATGTGTCTGGAAATCTTTTGTCCTGAACATTAAGAAAAAAAACAATTTAATAATATAACAATATTAATAAAGAAAAAAAAAATCAAAGTCTGCATTCAACAAGCTCATTTCTTGGACTTTATCTTGTAGGGTTTGGTTAGGGGGGTGGGGTGGGGGGTGCACTGTCATTTCCTCCTGTTTACACCCACATCACCTGGCCCAGAAGCCTGCTCTACTGCCAACCCAACCAATGAGTCCCACCACCACCACCCCTGTCACTAATGCAGCCCTCCTAAAAAAAGAAGCTGGAAACAATCTGGCAGAAAATGAACACCTGACACACACACACACACACACACACACACACACACACACACACACACACACACACACACACACACACACACAC
>JAVKLF010000011.1:11384360-11396300 GCA_034783495.1 Millerichthys robustus | reverse complement strand
ACACACACACACACACACACACACACACACACACACACACACACACACACACACACACACACACACACACATCTCCCTTCTGACCCATCTAATCCTTAATTACTATGTCTAATTAGGTCCTGACAGCAGGGGTCAATCAACTAATTACAGAATCACAGGATGAAAGGAAGAAGAAATGAAGACCTAAAAAGTCAGAGACCCTTTCAGCCCCAGTGAAAACCTAAACATGATTACCAGTTAAAGTTTGCCTCACATAAAACATGGCACACATGGCCAAGACATGAAATGAAATTTGAAATTGAATGAATTGAATATATCCAGCAGTGTAATAGGCAATGCTTTTCTCAGTTTGCATGCGAACATGCATGTTGTGACTTCGATCCAATGAAACACTTTGTGACAGGAGATTCCCCCACAACACAGCTCTCTTTTAAACCCCTCACTCACAGGTGTCACTTCCAGCCTCCTCTCCCATCAATCTGCAGCTGGAGACCCATGTGGGAAACAGCTCGGATCAATATAGTGAATATTTGTCTTTGTGTGTGATGTGTGAGGCAACCTCATGTTGTTGTTTTTTTTAAGTTAGATGGATGTTCAAAAGCATGTGTGTGTGTGTTCCTGTTTGTCTTCTGTTAAGATTGCTTTTTGCATCAAGATGTGTTAAAGCTTCTTGTATTTTACAGCCACATCAAGAGGATTGGTTTCTTAATCAGCGCTGTGTATCTGGCCTGGAAACAAAGTCCCTGGAGAAAAAGCTGTTTGGAGCATCATAACAACATCAAAGTAGGCTGCTCCACAGTTATACCACCTCCCATCATCAATGCTACGTTTATGTAAAGTGAAGTGAAGGCAGCTTGCAACTCAGACTGATTACAGCTGATTATTTTCTCACCAGAAATGGTGTCTACGTGAAGGAACTTCACAGATACTGTATCTCTTGGTGATGAATTAATAATGGCACCATCAGTACTGTGTTTTGCTTCCATTGGCTTGTTGGCAGGCTTGTCGGTTACCAAGCTTGTCATGAGCATATTGGAGAAGTGCTGATCATCAAAAGCAAGAAAAATGGAGCAAAATGGAGGCTGCGGTTTTCTGCTTGATCTTGATCTCATTTGGAAGACAACACCCATTTTTCTACCCAAGAGTAAAACAATTATTCTGAGGTGTAACAAGCACCTACTTTTAAATGAATAAATAAACATTAGAATATATTGCAAACGTCGCAGCACAGTAAGTTCTTTTGGCTATTTAATGTGTCAGTCATTGTTAGAATATTTTTTGCTACCACAGTCTTAATGGTGGAAGAAGCATTTTGCTGTGAAACTAATGATCCAGAGGAGCTTTCCAGTGCAACACTGGAACAGTGGCGGTTTCTTGCTTTACATAGATGTTGGGTGGCCACGTGAGAAGACAGTGACCTGCCAGAAAACAGATAAATTACACTCACATTGCAGGGAAACACCACAGAGCACAGACAAATCAACTGATCTGAATATAAGTATTTATCAAATGAAATGCTTTTCAGGGAATTCTTAATCCAATCGAGAAGAGTTTGACAGTCACAGTGGTTGTTCACAGCTGGTACAGCAGGAGGAAGACAACTGCAGCTTCTCTTAGAGCTGCCTCATTCTGGCTTGCTTTAAATATCATCACATTCTTCATGAAAGTCAGTTAGGATTTCTGACCAGCATGCATTGCTTTGAGGCCTGTCGTGCATCACACCAAGTCATTGCTGTGTAGTGCTGCATGAAGTCAAATGCCTTTAAACTTACAAAGTGAAGATCCTACAGAGAGATGGGAACGTAAGCTGTCTAAGAAAGCAAACTGGTGAGGCAGGAACATACACGTTCCACCCAAAAAGTCTTTTTTTACTACAAAATAAATATTGTGTAGCTTCTGATTTGGTTTGATTTAAATACATTCAACTTTCATTTACAAAACAATACAAATTGTACATCTTTTGCAGACGCTAAAAACAACTTAAAACTGTACGTGAAGACTCAGTGGTGTAATTTTAGCATTTTTCCCCTCTAAGCTCATCCCCCAATACAGAAATGTATGACCTATTTATATTTGCTGCAAGTTAAATTTAAGTATTGGTTTTGGCTCACTTGGTTTTGGAAGTTGGCTTTGCCTCTCTTCTACAGCACTTGATACGATTTAAGGTTGCATTTTACACTTCAAATGCAGGTCGGTTTGTGTGAAAAATGGGATAGACTTTCATAAAAATCAAAACATCTTGTTTTAAAAAATGAAATATTCAGACTAAACCATAATTTTTATCACTATATTAAACCCATTTGTGATTTCAAATCAGAGAATGAACACTTGCTTTATGAAAAAAAAAAAACATCCATGTGTGACACACTTTTGATTTTATCCTCTCACTGTAGTTTTTTCTGCCGCCAAAAATGTGTATCAAAGGAGAATAATAGAAAGTTGTCCAGTTACAAATCATCTGCAGCGCATTATCCTATTCGTTGTCCACCTTCATTCTCTTCCTATCTCCTATAATCTGCCTCAGTGTTTTTCATTCTTTCACAAACAGCAGATTGCTCAAACAGCCCACCATTTATCCAGCTCTGAAAACTAGAAACTTCCCGCAGGTGCAGTTAAACATAATATGACTCTCTAACAAATCCCCACACTTTACCTTGAAGCAGAGGGGCAATCCATAATATGTTTGTGTTTATGGGTTGGGGAGTTGTATTTATGTATGTGAGGTTGTACTATTATGTGAATGCTGGTGAAATAAATAGCGTCACTGAACAAGCTTTTAAACTTGCTCTGCAGACATTTTTAATCCAGAATATTGCCTTTAGTTTTCTCTCAAGCGCACATAAACCTGAACAGATCGTTTGCGTAAAATAACACATCTTCTTTTTCTGATCATTTTGGTTTTTACCAAACTCCTTTTTCCTCCTAATGTTACTTTTTTTTGTTTTTCTCTGTTTTTACCCATGTCTGACCTGTGTTGTATCAGCTGAGGGCCAGCGTGTCGTCCCAGCAGCTGTTCTCAGAGTTTTTGTTTTGTTCTGCCTCTGCTAAATTATATTTCTGTTTTGAGCCACCTGTGTCAGCTAGCGTGCCTCTCCTTCTGCCTCACGTCACACACTGAGCCTGAAATGCATTTACACCTCAACTGCTGGGAAGAAAATAGGTATTTACCCTGGTGCGCATGTTTGTGAGGAGGATGTTTGTAAATCAGCTTTTCGTCAGTATATTCAGTCAGTCTCTGTAAATTTCAGTGGGATGTTATCTGTGGCAGCTGGCGACAGTTTTTGATCCGACTTCGGTACTTTGAAACCTCCAGACAAGCAGTGAGTTACATATTTGCCTGATAAGCTACCTCTGGGGAAAGTCCCCCCCCCAAATACACACGCATTTTTCTTTCTTCTTCACATTTTTTAAATGCATTTATGCAACATAAAAAATGTTTTATTTATTTATTGTATGTAAGAATACATTTTTTGCACAGAAATAAATGTAAATGCAGACCTATCTGTGTGTTTGTATAGGAATGTAAAAGGAAATTTGTTTCCCCCCAGCATTTATATTAGATTTTTTTCCCATGTAGCACAAACTGCTCAAGCTTGGATTCATCACTATCTGTGCATTAAAAGCTTATGTAAACAATGATTTGGAGTACCAGTTATATCTTATAATTTTTTTTTTGCTAGAATAAGAACAAAATATTCTTTATTGGTGAGTACATTGGGAGAATTAGCTGCAGTCTCAATGGTCAACCCAAAGTAGAAGGACACATACTTGGAAAACTGTCTAGTTGTTGAGAAGATGTAATGAAATGATGTGATATCGCTTCAGTTGATGAATTCATAGCTAAATTATGACTTGCTGCAACCAGCTTGTTCCCAACTGACTGAATGACTGACAGCCAGGACATACAGTCTCTTATCACTTGCGCACACTGACAGCAAGGGATACTCGGAGGCCATTTCGCTGGGGACAAGTGTCAATGTTGTCCTGAAATTGACACATGATATGCATTTAATTTTTTAAATCGCACAAACATGTAATTTTTTCCTCACTTTAAATAGAAAAACTGTATTTGTCTATGCAGACCAGACATTTACTTTCCACCCCTATGGAAAGATGAGAGTTTTGCCATTGTATAGAATTTCATTAAATGACATGAACAAAACTCACTCTAAATAATGAGTTCAATCATTAAAGCTTTAAAGGAAGGACCTTTTGAAGTGGGGTTCTGTGATAAAGCTATGAACAAGCAATATCTTATCTATTTGAGCAAAATTTGTTTGGACAAACAAAAGGAGCAATTCTGTCAGGACTGACAAACTAACACTAAACCAGCTGAGGCCTGACTGAAACTGACTGCTGCTATCTTAAACAATTCAAATTTCAAAAGGTTCATGCAAACTGTGACCTTTATAAATTATTGTCAAGTTTTTACTTTGTGATTATGTACAGATAATTTTGTGGTTACTTGCAGAGCAAGTAACATATGCAATACAGCCTGAGACAGTTGTGATACCATGT
Source organism: Millerichthys robustus (assembly GCA_034783495.1). Classification (NCBI taxonomy): domain Eukaryota; kingdom Metazoa; phylum Chordata; class Actinopteri; order Cyprinodontiformes; family Rivulidae; genus Millerichthys; species Millerichthys robustus. The sequence goes on along the minus strand of JAVKLF010000011.1, from coordinate 11,391,782 downwards.
TTGTATTAGAAATTATATCATGGCAGGAACCCACTTTGGTCTTATCTCATGCTAACTGCTAGCTTGTCATCTCTGTCAGAAACAATCTCTGATTTCCAGACCCAGATTGTTCAAATAGCTATCTACAATAGGTAGGATATTACTTGTTCATAACATTGCCACATAAACTCACTTCAAAAGATTTAGTTTATTACTTTAAGTCACTGACTTTTAATGAAATAAGTTATGACATTTGATAAAACTGTTACTACATCAGGTGGTGTGTGAAACAGATAATCTGTACAAAGCACATATTGCTACATTTGTATTTTGTGACAATTTAATTTAGGAAAATTTGCCAAAATTAAATCTGAGTCAGAGCCAGTAAGTATCTACCAAGTGCAAGCATTCTCACACAATCTTCCTCAACTTTGCTCTTGCAAACAGGCCATCGAAGCTTGTTTGCTGTTGCGATGACCTGGATGACTGAGAATTTGCACAGGCAACTTTGCTCTTGCTCACAAAATTTTAATTCCATTATAGACAGCTATGCTAAATTTCCAGGGTGGTACATTTACTCTGCAGCATTGATTTGCATGGCTTTAGAGAAACACGTTCAGCAATAAGCCCAGTTAACAATCATTAAGATTTTGAGCTCGTGAATCACTGTTTACACCTGCCTTCCAGGATCTGAAGTTGTATCTTAGGCTTTGTTTAAAAAAACAAATCCGGCTGAACACAAGATGCAAATCATTTGTGTAGCTATAGAAAACATTTGTATTTTTAACAAAACAAGATGCAGAATAATTTAAGTGTTTTGTGAGCCTCTGTGTACAGATACAAAGAAAACATTTGTGTGCAAAAAAAATTAACCTTGCAGGAATTGAAATGTATGAGTGCTAAAATTTGTTGGTACTCGTCCACCGTAAAACGTTTGGATGACATAAATTCAATCCTGAATCAATCTGCCCAGTCAGAGCAAAATTGGCTTTACCGCTTTTAGGGTTCAATGCAGACCTCACTCCTCAGGCACCTCCTGTGACCTCATTCCTCAGGCTTCTTGCACTCTGAGCAAATCCAATTTCAGCAGGAATTTCCACTATACAAACAGTGCAAAATTTCACGTATCTCTTAATACAAGTTATTTTTTCTTTTCAAAACTGTGTGTATTGTATTTATAGGGATGCAGCTAAAATAAAGTAGCTTGATCCAATAAAACTTTCAAATTTTAAACTCTAGTCTTGACTCTTGATCAAGTACATATAGTGCACGATTCTGTGAAACGGCTGCTTGTACAGCAGTACAGAGTTGACACTTTGGATCTGTGTCAGTGCCACGCAAATGGTTTATCACATTAAGAGAGCAGCATGAATGAAAACAGTTCCGCTTCGTGCCAACAGGAGTACACACTGCTGTATAACTGCTGCTAACAAGAACAGGCAAGTTCAATTGAGTGATGCCTCTGTGTGCTGTACTGTGTAATGTGAGGTCAGCATGTATGGCTGCCTGTACGCAGGCGAGTCGGGAGGAGAGCAGCCGAGCTGGGTGCAGCAGAGTTGCTAAAAGGGATTTTCTTGTAGTGGGTAGACAAACATGAACTGATGAGGTTCATCTTCAGTATTAAACAAGCCCATAATTAAGTCATAACATCATTATGCTGTTAACACAGGGTAGATAAGGCACAAACACTGAAGTGGATGTTTTCATAAAGGCTTGTTTTGCTTTTCAAAGAAATTGTTTTGTAAAATTCTGAGGGAGAAATCAGAGAGTCACTCAGCAAATCAAACCTACAGGCTAATAGAATTGTTTAAGGGAAATCACATGTTTGCTATCTAGTGATAACAAGGCTCATTTTGTTGTAATCATGTTGTTTGATCATGTTATCCTTGCATTTGAGCAGATGTGAGATGGGTGTTGTTCAACCGCTTATCTGTCCTCTAAAAGACAATATTGTTTGCTTTACCATAACTCCAACCATACATTGTCTTATTTATTCCTCATGTGTTCTGTAACAAATCTTCTTCAAAGGTTATAAGAATAACCTTAAAAGCAAAAATTATTTTAAAGCAAATAATCACTTACCTCATATATATATATATATATATATATATTGTCATAGTCTATGTCTTCCTGTGCCCTGTCTGAGTCTGAGTATGTCTGCGTCTCACCTGTTGTGCCTTCCCAGCTGTGTTTCATCACCCCAATCAGCCGTACCCTTTAAATGTTTGATCCCGGTGTAACTTCCTTGTCGGTTCATTGTTTGATGTTGTTCCTGTGTTCGAGTGTTCTGTTTCTGTCCCGTCCACCGTGCCTGTTTCCTGTCGTATCTGAGAAGACTGCTCCTAGTGAGTTCTGTATGCTGCCCCGTCAGCTTTTTGAGTTCGTTTATTAAAGTTTGGTTATTCTTCGAGTTCTGACTGCGCCCTGGATTCTTGCCACACCGGGATTCTCTCATATATATATATATATATATATATATATATATATATATATGTTTGTGTTATAAGATTTGCCTCAGATGTCACATCCAGGGCTCAGATTCTAATTCTTGAAACCTCTAACCGCTGTAACTCCACCCTCCAAGTTTATCTACACTCACAGCTTGACATGCCACATTTGCTGTACTTTGGAAATGAGAAGTCAAAACTCGGAATCATGCCATTTGCCGCCTCCGCAGGTTCAAAGCACAAAATTGGAAAAGAAACATGGCTGCCTTATTTCTAAATTATTGCTTATTTGTTTACTGTTAATGAGTCAAAAACCTGTAACAGATATTATAACGTTTTCCACTTCACATCAGAGACACTGAGAATAAAAATCTGAGTAAAAGTAAACATGCCAAATGCTAAAAGTTAAGCAAATGCATTGATGATAGGGTGATATCAATAATAGTATCAACACAAAACAGAAAGTTATTGGTGGAGTGTGTGGTACTTTAAAGGTTGTTTTTTTGCTTTTAGATTATTTTTACATTTTCTGTCCCTGGAAAGCTTTTGATTTGCTGATTTAATGCTGTTTTTCACCTGACTGTTCCCTGTTTCTGAGTACTGCTTTTGGTTCCAACTTTTACTGAATATCGTGACAGATACATTTTCCACCTGGACGAACGTCGTGCTGCTAACCAGCATTCATCAACAGAACCAGTGAGTCAGCCAACAGGGTTTCCTGTAGGCAGGGTGCTTTTATGGGGACTTGGAAATAATGGGTTTTGGATTGTTTTGTTGCATGCTCATGTAAATCTTTAATAAACTAACCAGAAACAAAGACTGGTAATTTAATTTATTTATTAACTCCAAGCAGATAACATGTTTGTTGATTGTAAAGGTCTTTGAGAATTTCTTTTTAGGTTTATATGTTTTTGTTTACTCTTCATCTAAAATCAACTTCGGTGGTAGAACTAAAGTGGTTATGGGGTGGGAGTGGGGGTAGAGCCTCTTAGTGAGAAAGGTTACACATCCCGGCCTGAGACCTATCTGAGTGGAGTTTGCATGAACTTCCTGTACACTCAAGGGTTTTCTCCAAATAGGTTAAATTTGGGTAAACATAATGAATGGACGGATGAAAATACCATCATGTAGACATAAACATTGCCACTGATAACATGTCAGCTGATTTGCCATTTAGATTGGGATTTACATGTAGTACATGCTGTTTAGTTAATATTCTTCAGTTCTGGCATTTTACCACTAGCGCCAAATGCCTGTGTGCTGATGGTCAAAAAGGGCTGCAACTCAATCACTATCTGGTTTTCAAGTTTAACAGAAAACACAGATCAGTGTAACAGATACAGTGTGTCGAATTACCATATAGGTGGAGTCATAAAAAAATAAACACTAATCCTCGAGGCCTAATACCTTGGAGCAACCTTGATAACTATTAAGTTCTTGATTTTAATAGTCACATGTCCATACTGTGTGCAGATGGATGCACATGTCCACTACTTTCTCCTCTTGTTAGATTTTGTTTTTCTCTCTCTCAGACACTTTTTAAACATGTACACAAATCCACAAAACAGCACAAAAACCTTGCCTGTCATTAACTCCCACATTTGCAAGGTCAAGGCGGTGAATCAAACAGCATTCCCAATAGACACGCGTTCTCTAAAGACATGAAAGGCCTGGACAACCAGAGTGCTGCCGAGTCAATAATGTTCCCACAGCAGCTATGTTGTTTTAGAGATGTACACTTAGCAGCAGAGGAGGATCAAAGCCTGGGGATGAAAATAGATTAGATTAATAAAATCAAGCTGTTCTTTCAGGAGAGAGACAAGGATACAATGATGTTGTAAAGCATTGCTAACTCTGCTACCACAGAGTTTGTAATGATCCTATTCAGTGTTTAAAAGTTCTGATTTTGTCTAATTTCTAATGAAAACGTTTGAGCATTAACAGTTAAAATCAATTTTGTGTTTGCATGCTTGTTTTAAACTTTGTCTCTTCGTTGTTTAGGGCTGGATTTGTGTTCTCAGAGCTGAGAAATGTTTCTCTGAGAGCCGCTGCAGGTCTAGTCCCATTCTCCAGAAGATCATTAAACCAAAAATTTTCCATTCAAGGTTTATAATAGATGTTTTTCAGTCTGTTTGTACCTTAAAGTAGAACTATGTTTCTGTATCACATTGTTATCCTGTAATAAATGTACAGCGTTTCACTTGTGTATTTGTTTATTGTGTGCTCTCCAACACACTGTTCCAACAAAATGTCATCATCAAAAGTTCTTGTGGAGTCAAACAGTTGTGCTAAACTAATGTTCCGTGTCAAACATATGGTGTAAGATAGTTATTATATGATGTAAAAGCAAAATGATTTGCGAAACTCATTTTTTATTGCAGTTGTGGATAAGTATATTTGATTGAGTTTTAGTGGCATTTCTTTTTTTTTTTTTCTCTAGATAGTTACTTTGAATGATTACATTAAACAAATTATGTTTGCTGCACGTGTTTTAGATGGTGCATCCTTGTAGCAAACCATAGTCCAACATGGTTTTCAGTGTAAATGTGATTAACTGATGCAAAGGACATGGCGGTATAATTACTTTTAATTGCAAAAGTCTGCTTCAGCCTAAGCTCCAATTTGATTAGATACTAGCTTGGGTTTACTGTGAGAACTTACCCCATGTTTCTCCAAACGGAAGTCATTCTGACTACTGTCTGCTTTGGGTAAGATATTGACTGCTGATATTAACTCCACAAAACCTCACTTCAAAAACAACTTGACTTTTTTTAATCTTTATTTCATCAGATCATGTAGCTCTTATTGGTATCTTCATTGCTTGTTATTTTGCAATAGTATTTCTGGTAAGATGCCACTTTACTCACAGTAAAATTACAACAGAGGAATGTAAATCCCATTCTGATTGCAGGTTTAATAAACAAAAAAAAATATTTTTTGCAGTCTAATTCATAAAAGAAATTGTGCAGATCTTATGTGTGCATCAAATGATATTCTCACTTTAAGTAAATGTACAGTTAATTAAAAGAGAAAGTGACTTGATTTAAAGACCAGTCCTGTCGTTATATGACCACAGTTCGCACTAAATTGTGCCAGATAATCCCACTGTAGACTTGCTTCACTGTGCAGAATGCACAGTGACATAATTTTCCAGAACAAGTGCTTATGGTATTTTTTTTCAGTCAGATGCTCTATCATGCCCCAACTGAGGTGCTGCAGGTAAAACACAGTGATAGCAGCTCTGCACACAGTATGACAGGCTAAGGAATTGAAGTAGAACCATAGATCAGAGTAAAGATGGGACCCTCTGAAGGACAAATTTGTCAAGCATCTCTCGACCCACATGCAGATAGATCGAAGGCAGTTTCATTCCGAATAATTGTCCTTGAAACGTATGGCATCTGAACTGTGAAAAATACTTTTGACTCCCAGGGTTGGGAAATGAAGCTGACTACAGTAAATCAGCCCCAACAGTTGTAGCGTCAACATCCTGGGAGAAGATTAAGCTGGTATCTCGAGATCAGGAGAAATCTGGATTTACAGCACAAAATAACACAGTCACAGTTCACATTAGTCAAGTTAAATAGATATGTTTGTGTCCATACATGTTCTGTTTTATGAGGAATTGTTCAATGTGATTTCATACAACACGCAAAGAAAGAAATAAAGAAATGAACACATTAACCTTTATTATGAAGGTCAAATGTTACCAATAAATGACATGATTATTTCTCAGAGAAAAATAAAAGTCATTATTTTCTGGCAATAAAATCAGCTGTGGTTATTGCTAGACAGAAAAAAAGGAAAACATAAAATCACAACTTGAGGGCATGTCAGCCTAAAAAGACATGTTAACATTTCCTGGACATGACAGCACAGTGTATAACATGAAGGTTTGAGAGATGACACTTTGACTCGTAACTTCTGTCTCCGTTCCAGTGTCTGATTACCCTCTGTGCAGTTAACTTTAAGCTCCAGCTAATTAGCATCTGTGGTAATTAGCAGAGTCGTTAAGAGCATTATAATCAAGTTTTCGTCTTTACTCATTTGACTCCCTGGGGCTGTCAGGGTTTGTCTGCGTCAGTTCCTTTTCCTCAGCAGGCAGAATACATTATACATGCTGTGTTACAGAGCTTATGCTTTTGGAAATGGTGATGCTGAATTGGTCTGAAATTAACTCAACGGTGGTTCAACAGCATTCTGCAGTTCTGCGCATTGCTTGACACAGAAGATGGCTATCTGTGATGTAAAATGGGAGGTTGTGGGCACTTATGTATTTATTCTGCTGACTGTTTTTGTTCACGTGAAATATTTCAGTTACTTTAAACCCAAGTTATTGGTCACAAACCCAAAATCTCCACTAAATAAAGAACAGGATACATTTTCTTTCTAATTCTTTTTAGAAATACTGACAGAAGAATTTTCATACAGTACACATAATTTTGTGTGAGGTCAGCTTTCTCTTCTCACGTTGTAGTCACAGTGGTAAACAAGTATTCGGACAATTACTTTCCAGGCAGTGGGTGATGGTGACAAGTTGCTAAATACAACTTGGGACATTGATGAAGCTGCGTGTTTGTATGCTTTAGCCACATGACGTCTAATGTGTTGGCATAGATTCATCATCAGCTAAGCATCAAAACACAAACGCCTACTTGTGCTTCACACTGAGAACTGCAGAGTTTAGGCAGACTGTTGTCACACCTGTTGCTCATGTTCAAGGATCCAACTGTGTTTGTATGCATGCTCACTTTCATGCATTTCTGTTTTATGTGTAGGTGTGTGGTATAGATATATAAAGTGTTGTTTTCAACCAAGCAACAGTAATCTAATTATTTGAAATATATCATTGTCAGATAGCATTTGGAGGAACTGCACAACACAAATGATCTGTTCATATTTTTCTGTGTGACAGTACAAAATAAATAAATAAATAAATAAATAAATAAATAAATAAATAAATAAATAGAAACAAATCAAGCAAAAGACACTTGTA
>JAVKLF010000011.1:11349016-11360063 GCA_034783495.1 Millerichthys robustus | reverse complement strand
CAACTGTTCCCTGTGGCCTGTGATGGAACTGACACACTGTCTCATTCGATCAGTGTGAAACCATTGTCTGACATCTTTAGTGGATATGGGGGCTTCAGGGTAGGTGGGAAGCAATATATGAGCAAAAGTAGATGGGAGAATAAATAAGGAAAGGGAAATGAGTGATGCTAGTGACCAAAACTGATCTAAATGTCCTGACGATTTTTTTATGGAAGCTGAGAAAGTTTCTAAAGTAAGGGACTTCGAGTAAGAAGGAGAGCTGTGTTGTTTGTGTCACGGTCACATGTCACACACAAACACCAAGTCTCACGGTTTGATCACTTTTTGTCTTAGCTGGGAGATCTCAAAAATTAGACATGGCTTCAAGCTGTTCCAAAAACTGGTTCACATTTTTACATCTCACGGGGCCTGTAATTGTGTATGCCACGAGCAATATATCTCTGCTCATGTATTTGTGCCGCGCAGTGAGCAGCGCACGCTTGTGAGTCTGCATGTGCGAGATGGTGTCTTTGACTGGTATTCTGAAAAGGATGTCAGGAACGCTTGACTGTGATGTGTTACCACATTGATCGGAGCCAGGCTGTGGTGGGGATTTAACTCGTTGCCATCATGTTAATTAAAGTTGTCATGATAATTTAGGTCTCTGTGGATGTGGCTGCAGTTTGCACAACAAGCCTGCAGTCTACAGGACACATCTGGAACCCGTGATTGCCTTACAATTGAAATAAATAGAAGTAGCATTTTTATGAGAACTGAATTGCCTAATATATGTATCAAATAAAAGCTGCCCTTTAAAGATGTGAGGTGAAATTAGCATGTCATATCACATGTGTTGCCAAGACTTCAGATGCATTCACGGTGACATTTAAAATTTTGGCTAGTTCTGATCTCAAATTCAGATACATTGAACAGGTAAGTAAGTGGAAAGGTCTTTAGTTCTAAAATGAATTATATTACATATGTCATCTTTGACTTTATGTAAAGATATAAAGGTTTTACAGTAAAAGGCTGAGCACCCAGCAAACCTTTAGGAAGCTTGTCAATATACTTTGTGGCCAGCTATAAGTCTTTCGAGCTTTGGTTGGTAGGTTTTTGTCTCTTCTTGCTTGAAAAAAGCTTCTTGCATGGAGTCCAATTTTCAATGCTGTTAAATAGGAAGTATTGTAAAGGCCAGGGCAAACTGTACATCTATTCATCTATACACAAAGGACTGCACATTCCTGCGCTCAGTCCCCTGATTTTTTTTGTATTGAGGCCTAAACTTTATTCTATCTTAAAACAGAGAATGTCTGTTTTTCAAGTTGTGCGCATAGATAAGTTTGTGTATGTTGTTTCATTTAATTTTAGTCTAACTGTTCTGGTCTTTGTTAATGTTAGCTGTAAAACTGACACCAAAAGTCAGAGGATGTACCTGGTGTATACAAAAGAAAGAGCACCTCGGGTAAGAGAGATTGGTTGGATTCTTCTTATGTGCTGAATTCAGTGGGTGATACCAAAGGTGAGTGAGTTCCTGCCACCAGATGTTTGGACGGAGAACTATCATTTTGAGCAATTGTCAAATTGTACATTTGTAGGGGTAGTCAGCGGGGTGGCAGGTGATAAATCTGAGGGGGCTGTGGTCTCCCCTGGGCTACCCCCAGCTCCACCATTGAAAAGAAATGAAGCCAAACATACATGTGCTTTCACTTAACTGGACTTCATACAGTAAAATATGCAAGTATTTGAAAATTCTGTAATTCAGTGTGGCATTTATTAAAAGGCTGAATAGGGTCATTTGTATCCAACTCTGCATAAAAATACTTAAAAGATAAAAATGGGTCTAATAGCTCTGAAAGAGTGTTCAAAGGACAGGAGAATTGGCAAATCTGGCAAAATAAAATTGATATGACATCTGGTCTTCAGGCCTATTAAAATATGAATGTCAAGCATGTGGATGACAAACAACTTATATGATGGGTTGAGTCATTTTTGTACTGTTTTCATTAAAAGTGTCTAAGTTTTTTGAGAACACATCATACAGACATTTTCTTATTAATACAATATGAGATGACACTTGTTTTACAGAGAAAAAGCTAAAAAAATCATTAATTTTAATAAGTTGAGATGGAAGCTCCTCTTTGGATTTTCGGTATTCCTTTAAAACTGAAGAATTCAAGTCACACTAAACCAAACACTTTTCACATTGTATCTCAAATACATCTATCCTTGTTTCCTAAAACCTTAAAACCTCCTACACCTCTTCATCTCTTCTGTTACAAGAAGAAAAAAGCTCTTCGGCGTGCGTTCTGTCAAAACTGGTAAGTCTGGGGCTTATACTGAGGCATTTAGATCTTGCAGTTTTGTGTTTTCTTATCCACGTATTTGAATAAGCAGTTATTTGCTGAGAAGCTTTTTTTTCCCTCTATGGGAAATAATAGCATTTCACTTAAATTTGAAACAAGCCTTTAAGTTGTAAAAGGTCTCAGGGTTGTAGGTGAGATTAGCTGTCATGCTACAGAGAGTAAATAACCTCAGGACATCATGTCACACACTCTGGAGAAAAAAGAAGAAAAGGGATATTTCTTAAATTCCGCCACTAAGAGGTCGATGGTCCATCCACCCGTGTAATGAGGTCTGTTAGCCAAATGAGCAGCCCTTCAAGTGTAAGTGGATGTGGGAGAGGAATACAAAGGAAACAAGTACATTTAAATGCATGCTAATTTTATCGCCTGCACGCTTGTCTCCCACAACATGAAGCCAACACAGGTGTTCTCTGCAGCCATACACTGAAATTCAGACAGACCTATTCTTTACAAAGTAACTAAACATCTGGTACCATTCCTCTGAATAGAAATAGAACCATCATTAGTCACAGCGCTCATGCTGCTGATGGCATTCTCACATGTGGACGTATTACCTGTATTTTGTCAGATCCTGACAGATCGATTTTAAACTGGCGCAAGTCATTAATTTTGTAAAATTTTGCATTCATCTCGTCATGTTTTTCTTTAATTGATAACTGAATTTTTTTTAGACAATGTTTATCATTTTGCAGCTATATAAGACAACTGCAAACACTGCAAATACCACAATCTTCAAAAATTTTGAGGTACCCCAACAAAATGATTTCCTAAAAGTTAATAAATAAACAAATAATATTTTTTAAAAAAAAAACCTGCATCGTGGCAGTAACTGATTTTAATTTAAGAAAGACAAAAATATAAATTAAAAAAAACTTTCAAATTGTAAAATGTACATGTTCCATTCGTGTCTGTTTTTTTTCTGTTTCTGGAAACACTTTCGTTTCGTCTGTCTTGCTGTCAGCACTTTCATTTTGGACTGTGAGCTTGATGAAGATGTTTTCTCAGTTTGGAGCTTGGTTGACTATTTGCATATGTTTTCTGCAGTTGCAATGCACGAGCTTTGCCTGTCACCTTTGGTGAAATGTGATTTCCACTGCATGCTGAATTGCGCTGATGGAATATCTCACAGTTATTGCAGAGTCTGAAGCTAAATCTCTCATAGCAGGAAAAACTAAATAAATGTTCAGAACGTATAAAATCTGAAGGTGCAACTTCTTTCTAAAAACAGATGGAGAAGCAACTAGTTTTCAAAGTAAATTAGGTTTATCACTAATATTTTGCAAGTCTAGAATAAACCATTAGAATGTGGTTTCTTATTTTAATTGGAACTGTTTTAAGACATTCCAAAATTGTCTTTTTTTTCGGTCACTATAAAAATCAACTTTATATTTATTGGCTTTGTTCTCGGTGACTTGCCTCCTTTGTCTAACAATAGAAATAAAAAAATGAAGAATTCAGTCATTGTTGTCTGTAAATTAAAGTACCAGCATTACTTCCCCACTCTTCCTTAGTACAGGTATTACATTATTGCTTTCATTAAAATAACACATTATAGTATAGCACAGATTTTCATCTTTTGACGAAAGGGTTTCTAGTTGTTTTTTGCATCCATGCCTTATGATCAGAAGTGTCTGATCACTGTTTATACTTTGATGCTGAACATTAGATCTCTTTTAAAGGAACAGTTTACTTCAACATCCTGACATTGATCAGGGAAAGACTTGAGTCATGTAAGTTTTTTCTGTGGGTGATTTCCATTTAAAAGTCATCTGTCTGGGTGTTTGTACAGGGATGTGAAAATTTCCTGCCTTGTGTTAGTCGCTGTCTCTCTTTTTTTTTTGTGTTTGGACTTTGCAGCTGTGTGCGTTTGTGAGTATTCTGCTGAGCTAAGCAGTTTAATGTGAGACAGCAGCAGCAGGGATGCTCACACCTACACTCTGTCCTAATGAGGATTTTACTAAACCCACAGAGTCTACTATAAAACTATACCAGCCCCCGTGGAAAGCCTGACACTGCAACTATGCTTGTGTTTGTGTGTGGGTTTGTGTGTGTATGTGTGTGTGAGAGTGTGTGTTTGTGTTGCAAGCAAGAGTTATTGACACTTAAGGGGAAAAGGACTGGAGGCAGAAAACCAAAAGGAGGATGGAGTGTGCGATAGGAAGGGATTAGAGAGGATGGAGAGGAAGCAGTGGCATCTTTAGAGGAGTAGATTCTAGGCAGAGGTTTATTAATATCCATTTGGGGGTAGGGAGGGAGTGTACAGGGTCCACTAATGCTTCTCTTGGCATTGACACAGTTTGTCACCCTGTCTCAAAAGACAAGAGGAGTGAGCATGAAAACATTCAAATGAAGATTTCTCTGGGTGGAAAACAGCAACTATATGATTCCTAAAAATAGTTACATGTTTCCTGTGAAAGAAGGCTCCAACTAATGCAAGGCAGCAATAACACAGAGTGCGCAAGTGGCATGGACAAGTTAAAGACTGTAATTTGTATTCAGCATAAAGAGCATCTGGTCAGCCAATTATCATCTACTGGTTGCTTCTCATCCACTGTTAGCAATCTTCTTATCTTCTCTGAGTCTTAGCAGGCAACACAAGCATATGCACATTTAATATTGTTGAAAACGTGTCTTCCTCTCACCATTTGCAATATCAGGATCTTGTCAATCAGCTGTATGTAAAACCTGTCTTTAGCTTAGGTAACTTGCCCTCGTAATATTGGCCTTGTCACATTTCTTTCTATTGATCTGCCTTAAGTTGTTCTACTGAAATAAAGACAACACATTGGGGATGAGAAAAAGAAGGGAAAAGTAGTGAAAAGGGTGGGATAGAGCTAGAGCAGATTGCTTGCAAACTAACAACATTTTCCAAAAGATCAAAGGAAAGAAAACTAAACAGATAATTCCCAACCAAAGATATTTAACGTTCCATAGCTAGTTTCCTATTCTGTAGCTAATTCGCAAAGGGGGTAATTAAGGGGAAGCAATGAACACGTATCAAATATGGGCACGCACACACACAGGCCTGCATTGTGGGAGGCCTGCCACACATGCTTTTGATAGCATAAGTCTTTTATCCCTTGGCAGCCCATTGCCTGGGTAAAGCACATTTACAATGTCAATAAAAGCCATTTCTAATCATTTGCTGGGCATCTGAAAATGCACAGCCTAAGGATCTATGACTAACACATTTTTTCTCATCCTTCCTGCTGCACCTCAGCTCTCTTTACATACACAAATAGATGGAAGTATGAAACTACAAAACAAGCACATGCCTCTAAATGTACACAATAATAAAGAGAGCAGAACAAACAGAAAAAACCTTATAAAATAGAGTTCTAAGACTGCTTATCCTTTGTGCTGTTAATGTGTCTCAAGTCTCATACTGAGACATGGATGGAGGTCTTTATTGCAGATTTGATCCATCCAAGGCTGATGGGGGTGTAATGTAGGAGGGAAAGCAAAGATACCATTGGTAAGGAAAAAAAAAACATTTCTGTAACATATTGATATTTTTCTTCTCCAAAACACCTACACCAGAAAATTTCAAGCGGAATAAACCCCCATAAACACACATGCACTAGTAAAAATTTTCCAAAATGCATTGAGAGAAAAACACATGCCAACAAGTTATTTGTGCATCCATTATCTCTTTTCTTTTAGTATTTAACTGATCATAAACTACTCAAGCGTTATGAATTTTTTTTTTACATTTAACCCCTTTTAATCTCACGCAATGGCAATCGGTTTTTTTTCTCCCCCTTTTTTTGTCACGAGCACACACGTGTGGCAGAATAGCATTTTTTTATTGGTATTTATAAATTATTTTCTCTCACCAACACACAGGGAGGACGGAAAACAGAGAGAGGGACAGTGCCAGTCCTGTCTTCATGCAGGGCTCTACTGTGCCTTTGTCTAAAAGCCAAACAGAACCTCAGCAGGGGTGCTAATGGGCTTCGGTGACAGGTGTGTGTGGGTGTGAATGTGAGCTTGAAAGAGAAAAGAAAACACACACACAGAGCGAGAGACTGTGTGCTGTAACCTTAGAGAGACTCAAAGCCGTTCATGGTCTAGTAACCATAATGTCACGGCACATTTACTTAAGCCACTTATTTCTACATCACACCTTTTTTTTCTTGCACAAGGGACACAAAGCTACTGTATAGGAATACAAGAGTGGCCCATGCCACACATTCTTGTCAAAAGTACCTGTAAAGCATCTATTGATATTATAATAGGGTTGGACTGTAGTGGTGTAATAGTAGCTCATATAAAATTAGCCCTTGCTTTTGCTTCAAAGTGAGCATTGTTTCATCAGTATTTAGTACAACAACAGAATCTTCATTCCTTTGTTCAGCACAGTTAAAATGGATCTTTATATCCCCGTAAACATCAACTCACTGCTTTAATTGAGGCTTGATAAATGATGAGCTCACATTTCATCATTCCAGACCAATGCGGAAAAATGTCATTTTCACCATCACCATCTTCAAAATTTCCCATCTTCATTTATTTTACTCCTAATACCGGCCTAAAAATTGTTTGCCTAAAAGTCAAACACACAATGGTCCCTCCTAGACTGGCGTGGAATCAATTTTCTCATTCTCATTAAAGAAAATGAGTAAATTGCTTTACATTTGCCCAAATCAGGTTTATTGACAGTTAACATAATTTGCTTAAGTAAATTCAACATTTCTTAGAGTGCAGTGTGAGCAAGCCTGATTGACAAGATAGATTGCTGTCATTTTAAAATGACTCCAATTTCATAAAATTTAATGATTTATGTTAATGGTATTTTATGAACTTTTGCAATGTTGTCAGTTTGTGGAATACATGATTGTTCATACTTAACTATATGGGTATTTCCAGGCCCAAAATGCTGCAGCAGCATCTGTTTTGGTGGTGAACCACAGCCATCATGTGTTGGCATTACAATGAAATCTAAAATGTAAAGATTTATAAAATAACATTGGTATAAACTGTTATAAATTCTTGTTTTAAGATGCCAACAATTTGCTTTGACCTTTGCACAGTTCTGATTTTCTCTTAAATCTGTCTGGGATTAAATTTTATTTCTTGAAACTGAGGCCATCATGAGAGCTATCTACATTAGATAAGATATTATTAGTTCATAACCTTTCCAAAAAGCCCCACTTCAAAAGGTCTGACCTATCACTTTACTATTAGATTATGTCAGACACTGCAGTGCAGCAAAAATGATCCTGAAATGTTCTTTAGCATTATTTTTTATGAGATGTCCCAGGCGAGAATGAAACAAATAACTAGTTACTTAATGGATCAGTAGAAACTTTAAGGAAACATCTCTTAGGACTTAAATAAATTAAAATATTTTGTGGGCTTTTGAAAGTGCCGATTTTGAATACATAAAGAGCTGTGAGACATGCATACAAAGGGAGAAATACACACTGAATCCATTCTGTCCATGTAATGATGCAAATGCTTGTCTGATTTTGTCTGACGTACTGTTCAACTACTACAGCAGAGTTTAGTATTACACACAAAGCCACCGGAGCAAAGCTTTGCATGGAAAGGGAAACTGTTCACTTACTGCGTTGTGTAAAGCCACGCTGAATGAACTGCAACAACCTAGTTACTAAAATCAATAGCAATAACTACAATTCCATACGTTCCGATTGGTTCCTGACCCAATCAATGAACATCAAATTACCCAACCTATAGAGCACATAATCCCCATATCAGAGTTTTTTTTTTCCCCGTTTGTTTGTTTTTGCTGTTTTTCTTATACTGGCATTCCACCTGTGTTCTTATTCATCAGGGTGAACAACATGCAGAAGTTGAGTTAACGGGCTCTGCGGAGAAAAGTGTGTTGGGACATGCACTTACACATTTACAAATGCGTTTGTGGATGTTGATATCATAATTACACACGGTCAGTTGAACAAAATGTAATAAACTATTCATACAGTGGAACTCAACCCCCTGCAGGCAGATGAAGAGAAATATACTGAGCAGGTAGTCAGAGGTCCTGGATCTGCATTTAAATAATCGTATAATAGTCTTTCACTGCAGTGTGATGCTACTTGGTATGTAGCACCTGAACTAGCTTCCAAAAAACAAATGCTGAAATCAATTGTATCATGGAAAACAAACACAAAGAGAATTTGATATTTACACGGGACACATACAACATCTTTAAGCAACGCGGAAACAGGATCATTATCATAGGATCAGTTTGTTGTTTTTTTTGTTAGATGTGTTTTAATCTTCTAATCTTTATGCATTAACAACTAGCATGCTGCATGCATACACACGAGAGCCCACATTGTGAAACAATGTTTTTTAGGGTTTTTTTTTTTTTACAATAAAAGCAATGAAAAAATAATGTCTATATTTTCTAACATAACACAATGCAATAATGAAGGGATTCATTTAACCCTCCCGCTGCCCTGGGGTCAAAATGACCCACCAGGCCTCAGTTTTGACACTGAGGCCTGGTGGGTCATGTGACCCCAGGGCAGTGGGAGGGTTAAATATCTTCAAAAGATAAACTGTTTTGATGCTGATTATGACTTAATTTACAAAGAAAAAATGTTTTTTTTAATCATTTCCAGGTCATAGAAACCTTTTAAGAAGATTGAAAAAACATAAACATAAACATATTTATGGGTTTCTTTTTTACTGAGATGAACACATAAAATAAAACATCTTCATGAAAACTTAACAAGTTCTGGATGTTTGTTTTGCAAACATGTATGAAGTCTAACTGATTCTGGGTGCCTAATGTGCTCTTTTGCTGTTGCAGTCTCAGTAGTTTGTGCAATTGAAGGTTGAAGAGGATTAATTAGCTTCTGTACTGTTAGATCCCATTGTTTCCTGAGAAACATGTTCCTATCAGACCAGCATGGCCCTGGCAGCTTTAGACAAACAATCCCACATTCATTCAATAGAGTATTTTAGAGAATAGGCAATATTTGAATGAATACAAATTAGGAAAATGAGGTTCATTTTAAGATAATTGTCTGCCATATATTATTCATTCAGCCTCTGGAGCTAAAATCAGCTGCACATGTTTACAGTGAGTGTGTTTGTGCAAACTCACACATTTAAATACCCTCATCATCGGTGTGACCATAGCTAAAACACCAAATAGTATTGACTTCAATTTAGCAAATGCTGTTTGGTGATTTTCTTTTAGCAGAAAACACAAAAGCACCAGGAAGGAACTCCTGAAGGGCCCTGCCAGATAAAATAGATCACTGAGGGTCACAAGCTCTATTTTAGAGAATTTACTGTACCTCCACACACCTATGTACACACACACACACACACACACACACAGGCCACAAAGGCCCTTGTCATGACAAACCCTGTGATCTGTGTTGAGAACATTCTGCTCATGCTGCCATTGTTGAAATACAGCACTGACAGAGCGATTTAGTGTGACAACAGGTGACTGAAGGCTGCCCACAGGCAAATATGCCACAGATAGTTTAGGCTTCACATCACAAACTGGTACATGGTTTAGCATGGCATGTATGATTCAACAAAAAGATGTTTGTTGAGTATAACATGAGCGAAAGAGGTCTTTAGCAGATAACAAAAGCAATAGGTGACTTGCCAGGTTTATAAGCTAACCTAACCATCTGATTGGAAAAGGAAGGATGCCTCTAAAATGCTGGCTGCTCTACAGAAAAAGCACAGATTGGATTTTTTGCAGAATGAATTTGCTAACAATTAAATTCATAAGAAGATGGCTACTTCCCACTCAGCCTGATGTCAGTGAGAAATAGTGTCTCCTGCTGCCCAAATTTGATTCTCTTTGGAAAAAAAAAAAAGAAAAAAAAAACGTACGCACACAGAATCACTTCATGGGACATCAAACATTGACAAAGTCCCTTTTTAGAGCTGCCTGTTGGCACTGTATCTTCCGGGCTAAAGAAGTCACACGCTGGCAGAATATTAATAACAGCAGGCCAATCACAGAGCTGCATGTGGGAAAGTTATTTGCATATGAGAGGTGAGGGAGTCCATCCAGCACACTGCCTTCATACATCTCCAGAATAAGGAAATGTGTTTTGTGTGTGTGTGTGTGTGCATGCTAGAGGTTATGTTTGCCACAAAAGGTGTTTGCCACAAAAGCAAAACAATTGCTCTGTGACTTATCTAAAAAACACTCGCACATCTTTTCATATTGGTAAATGTCCACTACACAGCTAGCATTATACACAATTTGTTGCAAATCATGTGAGTTCTGTCCATAAATCCAGTCTTTGTACGTAAAAAACCCAGACACTTTAATCCAAGCTCACAAAATCTGTTAGTGCACTAATTAGATGTCCAAGAATAATTAACTGTTTGAGCATCCAGATGTGAAACAAAGATAAATAAATGCAACAACTTGTTGAAGACTAATTGTGTGGAGAATGGGAAGTGATGGTCTAATTTATTGTCACAAAATCACGTAGCTCAGATTCATTGTGTTTATCTTGATCTGGGAGGCCATAAGTTTTGGCTTGTATCGATTAGCACTGTTTGTGTTTTACATATCTGTAAATAAATGTTCATGTCTGAAACCTGAATCGATCTCTATGCCTAATTTAGACTCACATCATCCAACATGCTTTTACTGTGATAATTCTTCTTTTCAACAGTGGCGGGCCGTCAGGGCCTGCAAGGCCTTCTCTGCTGGCCTAAAAATATCTGAATCACAGACTGATGTTAAT
>JAVKLF010000011.1:11328107-11344767 GCA_034783495.1 Millerichthys robustus | reverse complement strand
CACACACACACACACACACACACACACACACACACACACACACACACACACACACACACACACACACACACACCCATGCACATGTTGTGAATGAGCCAAATGTTTTAACTTTTTGGTGTGTGTTTTACATCTATGTCTATGGTTAGGATATTGGAAATCTTGTTCAGAAAGACTTTTTGTTATATTGGGTGAAATGGTCTTTTTATCCTGAGAGTAATCAATAATTACAATATATTCAGAAAAAGGAAAGACAAAAATCAGACCTCTGTGAGAGCTGCAACACTGTAAAAGCTCGGATCAATCCCTGCCATATGGTCTGAATGGCAGGGATTGGTGACACGCCTTCATGTCAGATGGGATTGGTCAGATGCCTTCACGTCTCGTCCTGCCCACGCCCCCCTCTCTACCGCCTCCTCCGTCATCATGTTTCACCAAATTACAGAAACAACATACAGAAACACAAAATGATCTTATGTGTTCCTTTTCTTCTTGCATCATTTCAAACTTCTCTCTTACGCTTCAGATGTATTCAACCTTACAATGTGGACACAGGTCATTAATTTTCTAACATCTTTACATGGTGAAAAACAACATTTTAGTCATGTCCCTAATGAACTGCAAGGAAACTGAAACATTTGTTAAGGTGTATTTTGTCCTTTATATAGATCTCATCTCTAATATGGCAGGTAGAGGATAGAACATGGTCAATATTCAAAGCCAAAGATAAAGGTACCTGTGCACCTAAATGATGTTTAATCTGAACAGTATCTTAACTATTTTTAACTCCTCACTCCTATGTATTTAGCCTTTCATGCCATTTTACAGAGGAGACGCTCATGCTGTATATTCATGTGTCTTCATTTTTTTCTCTACCCTTATTTATTTCACTTCCCTCTTTTTTCTCTAGGCTCTTTCCTCTTTTTCAGCAAAATTGTGGATATGTCTCCGCCCTCCCAGCTATACCTCTCTTCCCCAACTCTCTTAGAAAGTCTTCTTCCCTCTGTCAATCAGTCTTTCTCTCATCTTTCCGAGAGATAACAGCATGCAAGCTCTTTCATCGTTCTCCTCCCACAAGAGAAACTGCCCAGCAGATTCAGAGAATCAGCATTTCAGCCCTATGTGATGTCACAGACCCCCCTGACCTAACCTTCTTGTCCCACTCTTAAGCACTCTTTCACACAATAAATTTCACACAACAAGCAAAATAAGGAAATGCATCAAACAGCTGTCTTTTTTTCCCTTGCAAAAGTGAAACACTCAACAATGTGAGGTTAAAAAAGTGCAGTACAATCCATCTCCAGTGGAAAACTGTGACACACTGCTGCGCTCACGATAGTGATGGGGAGAAAATAACAGACAACGCACAACAACTCTGCCGCTGGAATTGAAAGTCTGACCTTTTGTCTCTGTTAGACACACTGGAATGGGAGGTTTTTAATTTTGTCGACTGGTTGTGAAGAGGTAGTGTCTAGACATAAAGTGAGTGCGGAGGACTGACTCAAAAAAGATTTGGAGTGAAGTAAGTAGGCGAGGACCAGAACATGTGAGAAACTGAAATAAGAGAAAAGACAAAGAGATGTAAAGATAAGCACAGTGAAGTACGGGGGGAAATTAAATTGTGGTGGTGTCTGTGTGTGTGTGTGTGTGTGTGTGGGGGGGGGGGGGGGGTACACAGAAGCACTGCATGTGTTAATACACAGGAGCACTGCAAACCAATGCACTTCTCTGAGGCTGAATGAGCAGCTGAGAGGAGTGCGTCAGCAGTACATTCACGTTCCCACTGAAGGACAAAAGGAGGGGGCAGAACGTGCATCTTAGCTGCCTGCAACACCGACACACGTTGAAGAGGGGGTGAGGGGGAGAATTGAGGGGTTGGAGAATAAACAAGAAGAGGAGATGAGGATAGGAATGCTGCTCCTGCTGTTTCTGTGACGGTGGGCTGGCTGTTAGAGTGCTCGCGTGGCTCTTCTTTTCTCTCTCACAGACTCTCCTTCACACATTACCTTTCTCTTGCTCTTGATCTGTCAGGGGTTCTTTCTCTCCTTCATTCAAGCTCTCTCATTCCCTCTCTCTGTGTTTTATTCCGATTACTGCAGTAGTCCACCATCCAGCCGCAAGTCTGACAGCCTCACACATGGCTTACTGCCCGAACTTACTACCTCAACCTTGGAGAAAAGATTAACATGTACGAAAGCAGAGGAACCCTGCAGGAGACCGTCCAGGGGACAAAGAAAGAGCGGAGAAAAGAATCCTCAGCACCTTGTTCTGTTTATGGATACTGATACGGAACCCACTTCCACTCTCCTCTTAGTGTCATCCTCTCTCTCCTCTCATTGTAGAAGAGGACAAGAGTGCTCTCTCCCTCCTCCGTCAGCTTTTGCGAATCCCCGACAGTGCAGCGTATCCCCATCTCTCCCCCCCAACTCAGCGCCACCATCTCTCCCACCACCCTCAAACCCCTTCCCCCCCAGAAGGAATAGACGGATTACTGCTAACAGTGCACACAGCAGCATGCAGCTGCTCTGACCAGGGCCAGCCCAACGTTGGAAGACAGCAAGAGGAGCGCAGAGGATGAGAGAAGAGGGGGACGACTGTGCCGGGAGTTTTTTTACCCTTTTTTGTCTCTCAGCCTCTGTCACAACAGGACTAATCAGCGACCGACAAGCCCTTGGCAAAGTCACAGTAAGGGAGGTCTCTCACTCATCAACAGACGACTAACCAACGAGACTACACATGGACCAAAAGCTCACAGAAAAGATAAATTATTTTTTTCTTTAAATGTCAGTTTTTCACCTTTTTTCTCCTGCTCTGTTGTAATTAACTGCGAAATGGATGATTGTGATTTATCCACAGTGGAGCTGCATCTTGGAATCTGCAGCTTAACAGGGGAGAGTTTGTAGGAAAACACAGAATCTAGGCACCTTCTAAGACTTAATGGCCTTACCTTTGCCTGTGAGTATTTTCTAATCTGTTCCGAGTCTAAAATATCAGGGGCCATTTTGTACCCTTGATTAATAGTGGGCCATATCAAGAAAAAAAAACTTATGTCAATCAATGAAAAAGGAATTATAAATAAATGGGATACACTACTGGTGCTTTTAACTTCTGGAACACAGCAAAAGAGAACACTTTGAAACTAATGAGGTAAGTCACTAGTGCTCTTACTCAGCCTCTTTTTCATTTTGCTGCTTTGCTTTTCATCTGCTGCTTTACTTGTATTAATCTCTCTCATTCTGTCCCCTGTCTGTTTCTCTCTTCATTCCTTCACATAAAATGTTGATGCAGAATTTCCCTGCACTGTCGATGGAACGTGGGAGCCTCGAGTTGCTCCAGCCAGGCTAGGGCGGTCTGTCCTTTGGTGTGTCCTGTCTCCCCCCACCATGCAGAATAATGAGCCCTCTACACCATGAGTCCGTTGGGCCAGGTTAGTGTGCAGCCTACCTGGAACACAGCCCTGATCGCCGTGCTCTCTCTCATGGTGTCTGCTCTCAGTATGTGCCAGTCCACAGGCCCTGAGATGGGTTCAGTTAACACACAAAACTGTCCAGGTGTGTGCTCCTGTACTAACCAGCTCAGCAAAGTAGTGTGTACACGCAGAGGCCTAATTAGGGTCCCTCCGAACATCCCAGCCAACACGAGATACCTGAACCTAATGGAAAACAGCATAGAGACTATACAAGCAGACACATTCAGACATCTGCATCATCTGGAAGTATTGCAGTTGGGCAGGAATGCTATCAGGCAGATTGAAGTAGGGGCGTTTAATGGCCTAACTAGTCTCAACACCTTGGAACTATTTTACAACCGACTAACAGTTATACCCAGTGGAGCTTTTGAGTATCTCTCAAAGTTAAGAGAACTGTGGCTTAGAAACAATCCTATTGAGAGCATTCCTTCTTACGCCTTTAACCGTGTCCCCTCACTCATGAGACTGGACCTGGGGGAACTGAGGAAGTTGGAGTACATCTCTGATGGGGCATTTGAGGGTCTACATAACCTCAAGTATCTAAATTTGGGGATGTGCAGTCTAAGAGAGTTTCCAAATTTGTCACCTTTAGTGGGATTAGAGGAGTTGGAGATATCAGAGAATGTTTTTCCAGAACTGAAGCCTGGGGCCTTCTATGGGCTAAAGAATTTACGTAAACTTTGGATTATGAACTCTGCCATTACAAACATTGAAAGAAATGCATTTGATGACATCACAGCTTTGGTGGAGCTCAATCTAGCCCATAATAATTTATCCTCCCTACCCCATAACCTCTTCACACCTCTACAATACCTGGTAGAGCTACATCTACACCACAACCCTTGGCGCTGTGACTGCGATGTAGTTTGGCTCTCTTGGTGGCTCCGAGAATACATTCCCACAAATTCTACCTGCTGCGGACGCTGCCACACCCCAGCCAACATCAGAGGAAGATACTTGGTGGAAGTTGATCAGACAACATTTCAGTGTTCAGCACCAGTCATACATGATGCTCCAAGGGATCTGAATATTTCAGCTGCAAGAGTGGCAGAGCTGAAGTGTCGCACAGCTGCCATGAGCTCTGTACGATGGCTTCTCCCCAATGGGACAGTGTTAACCCACGGCTCAGCTCATCCAAGGATATCTGTCCTCAATGATGGAACACTCAACTTCTCCAATGTTCTCCCATCAGATACTGGAGTCTACACATGCATGGTGAGCAACATGGCAGGAAATTCCAATGCCTCTGCCTACCTAAATGTCAGCAATGCTGAACTTAACACATCAAATCTGTCATACTTTACAACTGTAACAGTGGAAGTGTTGGAGCCTAAAGTGGAGGAGACCCCTAAAACTAAACCAACTGTCCCTGCCTCACCCTCCGTCTTTCAACCTGTCTTTATCTCCACACCAACTGTGCTTTTCCAAAATACTCAGACTCCAAGGCAGGTGTCAGTTCCCACTGCCAGAGTCCCTAGTGGGCCAGCTGCCAGCCTGGATGAGGTGATGAAAACCACAAAAATCATAATTGGCTGTTTTGTAGCTGTTACCTTGCTGGCAGCTGCCATGTTAATAGCATTCTACAAACTGCGTAAGAGGCATCAACAGAGGAGTACGGTGGCAGCAGCCAGGACCATAGAGATCATACAGATGGAAGAACAGGTTCCTCCTGTTCCACCACCCACATCTGGATCTAGTGGCTCTGATGACATGGTACTGCCGACATTAGTGGAACACAACAGCAACACATTTAAGCCTGGTTATGTGTCATCATCCTCATCTCGACAAGGGAGCTACGGAGCCCAATGGACTCAGAACAATTCTCTTCACCGTTCAGTCAGGCACCATCACAGCCACATCAGCACCATTGCTGATCCTTACATCATTAAAACTACTCATGGCAAGGAGAAGGTTCAGGAGACCCAAATCTGAGCAATTCTCCCTGGGCATCTATCTTAGACTCTACCCATTTTCATCTTCTCTTATCCGCTCAGAAGTCCATGCAATAGAATGCACAAAGAGCAAAACTGTAACTTTCTTTTGTACAAATATGTGCAAAACATCTTTTTCTTTCTTGTACATGCCTATACATAAACATATAAATATGAAAAAAATAAATACATATATATATATGACCCTAAAGTAAGACAGTGATAAAAGATGCAAATTATATTAGAAAATAAAGTACTTTGAAACTATTTTCTAATATCTGGTGACTTCTATTTAAAAAAAAAGGTTTTTGACTGAAAATTGCAGATAGTACTGTCTAGTGTAAGAAAAGAGACATTAAGTTTGCTTTTGATCAATATTTAGAACATCTTTATAAAGGCATCTGTTTCTAAATACAGTCCAAATGTGCGCACCAGTTTTTACTTTGCCAAATATTATATGCAATGAAACTGTATTTTCAAGACTAAGAAACTTAAAAAAGGCACATAAGCAAAAGCAAGATAGACACAAACATTTGTCCAATAGCAGCAAAATGGCACAGATAGATTGTGCTGTTCAGTAGCTATCAGCCAAATGCTTTTGGTACTGCAGTGAATATCTGCAGCTAAGATTTAACCCTTTGTTGGCTGAAGCAAAGTTGTGTTTCTTTGACAGTGCCAGTGCTTCTTTGTAGTGTGTCCAAGTGTGTTTATTTAGTGTGTGCAAATTTCCTCACTGGTTCAACTGACAAAAAGTGAAATGCAAATCTAATAACAGTTGTTGCAATATATTGTTTTTTTCTGTTCTCAGTTGCACTTGTTTCTTTTTTTTTTGGTTTTGACATGCTTCTTAATGGCTTGTGTAGTGTTTAGGGCTAATTTAGTAATGCATTCCTGCAGTTGCCTGACTTGTCTCTGCAAGGGCTCATTCCAATGCTATTTTTGTTTTCAAAAGAAAATACATACATGCGTTGCAGTATTAGAAGGCTTTGCTTATTCTGGGGGGAAACACAGAGGTTTGAAGTGAATTAAATGAATGTCTGGTGCTGGGGCTTGTCCATGGACATTGAAACATTACTTTGTGTTTTTCATTTATTTAATTTTTTTTAGCAACATTATTTTTATGGAGAGACAATGAGGCTATAAAAAATAATAAAACTTTGGTTTGTATTTCTCTAATCAGAAAGAGTTTCCTCTGATGTGTTTTCTTTTCACAGTATATTTACGTGTGTAAGTTGTTCATTCATAAAAGCCGGAGGTAATAATGTTACTGGTAGTCCACACAAACTCCTGTCCTATACAGAGGTGTAAAGTAACAAATGAAAAATACATGGCTACTTTACTTAAGTAGAAAGTTTGGTTACCTATGCTTTACTTCAGTAATTATTTTTCAAATGACTTTTTACTTCTACTCCTTACATTTTCACACAGATATCTGTACTTTCTACTCCTTACGGTTTACAAAAAGCTAAGGAGTAAAAAGTTGTTACTGCTGTTTTTTTTATTTTTTTGGCTTGTTTTCATTCCAGCTTGTTACTGTTCAAAAAAATAAATAAAAAAAACCTATCCAGATATTTGACAGCTCCTGGATAGAGTGAATTTAATTGTGGTTGAATGAAAATTATAAATATATACTATTCTGACATTCTATTGGTTTGTACGATCCATTACACATGACACAAATCACATCACTCTCTAGCAGAAAATAGCAGACATATGTAGCCTTGTATGAAGACGAGCGTGGTGGAGATTTATATGTACTGTAGCTAAAACAGATGGCTTGGTGCATCCAAATTTATTCGACATTAACAATGTAATGTAAAATTATAGTCACAGCCTTTAGAAAAATGTGTTTTGGGGAGGTCACTTCCCAATAAATGTCATTGTTTTACTTTTAATGCTTAATTAATTTTTTTTTACAAAATTTACTTTTAACGCTTAAGTTCAGGAAATGTCATACTTTAAGACTTTTACTCAAGTAATATTGTTAAAGGAGACTTTACCTAAGTAGTTTTATGGTAAAATTCTTCACTCAAGTATTACTTTGAGGTACTTTATACAATACTGTTCCATTTGCATTTACTTAGTGTTTGCTTGAATGGGCCTTTAAATAGTTAGAATACAATCTTGCATTATACCTAACAGTGGAGCTCTATGCAGGTCAGTTAGGCTGCTGGTGTTTAATGCTGCCCAACATTGATTTCTCAGTGATATCTACAGATTCTCTTTATTTTCTGAATCTTATGTATTAATCAACTGAACAAATAAATACATATGTCACTTGGCTATTATGTAAAAAAGAAAGGTGAGCTAATTTACATCAGCACAATGCGACTTGAGCAAAGCAAGTACAAGAAATCAAAGTGTTTTCGATTTAACTGTTTTCAGATTTTGTGCGTGTTAATACATTTCTGAGCAATGATCTTTGGTTTCAGCTGCAAGGCAAGTCACCATAAAGTGTGCCTTGTCTCTGTGATGATAAACCATTAAACAGTTTTCTAGTTATTTGACTGATTTTGACACATGCTTTTCAACCTTTCAAAGTTACTAGTCCTTTAAAATGTCATTCAAAATTTATATATATATATATATGTATGTATGATTTGTGTAATAATCATAGACCATGGGGATTTAGCAACACTGAGGCTTCTATTAAAGTTTTCAGTCTTGACATGTTGTAAAAATAAGAGACAATCGTGTTAGAAGTAACTGATTGGTATTATCCTGCACTGTGATTTGTCTTCTGACATGCACACTACCATTTTTCTTTAAATAACAGTTAGTACACCTGCTTTGGCAGTTACTTACACCTTAAATTGATGGTTAGATTTTTTTGAAGTGAGGATTTGTAAAAAGGTATTGAACAACTGCTATTTTGCTTGATGCAAATTGCTGTTTGAACAACCTCAATTTCAAAAACTGAATAAATCTGATGAGCTAACAGCCAATCGGAGTGTGAGGCAAGACTAAAGTGGACTGCTGCCATCTGAACACAACTCGGTTATTTAAAGATTGTTTAGTGACCAGAGAAATACTTAAAAAAAAAGTCAACTTTTCATTATACAATTAGTTACAAAGACTCTTTGGTTATTTACAAATTCAAATTCAAGCTGCTGCTTCAATTTGCTGTAGCACTTTGGTGCAACCTGTGACCCTTCTTGCAGATATACCATGTTTTGTTTTCCTGCTGCTATATTCATGCAATGCAAAATAAAAAGTGACATAAATGTTTATAAAATGGCAGAAACCACCATGACAAAGGGGCTGGTCTTTGCAATACCCCTGGCTATGTATGGTCATAAATAGGTTTCTTCAAGCAGGCAACCTCATATTTGCTCATTTAATTTGCTCATTATCAAGAAGTGAGAGAAGTGCAGGCCCTGTTTAGACGAGAACGTTTTTTTTTAAATGTTGGTGGTTTTCAATGTTTATTGGGGCATATAAACAAACAAAGAAAAACGAAACGTTTTCACGGAACCTCTGCATTATTGTGCCATGCAGCATTGCCAGATGGGACATGGTAAATTGTACCGTTGCTTTAAAATTTATCTCATAAATAATGTGTCATAATGTGCCGGGTGAGGGAGCTGGAAGTGAAGGGGGGTTGATGTATTTGGAGAAAATAGCCAAGGAAAAGGAGGGGCAAAAAAACATTTTTTTTCTTTTTATCTGGCAACCCAGATACCAGTCTCTCATGCACTCACTGATCAGGCAGTGGCTGCATGATCACAGTTATAAATGAACTTATGAATAAAGTAAATTCTTTGAACCTAGGAAGTTTTGGTTTTGCGCCTACATGCTGCAAAGTGTATACAACAAAAGTAAAAACACCCTGCTGTCTACAAATTATTGTAATTGTTGGTAGTTTGAAAGAAAGGTTTGCCTGTAGTGGCCTGTGTGCGCTTTGACAACTGCGGAGTACTTCACACGTCCGTGGGGGGTGTTACCAAAAAGTTTCACTTTGAGACCTGGTTTCAAAAAGTGCTGGTGTCAGAGACTCTGATCACTGGTGATCTATAAACGAACAGCTGAATTGCAACAAAAATGTTGCTGTTACACTAAAAACCAGCTCTGTGTAAACAGCTTCTAAGTCACCTGCTAAATGCAATGGATGCTCTTTGCTTTAGCAAAGTAGCATCTTCTTGGTTATTACAGTATGTGTGGGCTGAAAAAAGAGCAGATCCTTATTATGTTCTAAGCACAGCATGGTTCTGGCTGTGCTAGGGATTTTTAAAACACTACTAGCTGTTTGTGAAGCCTTTTATGTGCTTAATATTCAGCTACATGCAAACACTGACAGCTATGTCTTTTCTTCTTGTGTTCTTCCTCCTCTTCTTGAGTGTTAATATGAAAAGCAGAAGGAAGTCTCAAATTAGCATAATACTATCCACCAGTTGATTCAATTGTGCTACACTGTAGTCAAGTGTGAGAAGCTGAGAGGAGTTTGGTTAATATGTTCATTCATAAGGAAAAAAAATGACCCAGACAGTCTCTTCCCTGATGACATCAGCAGGGTTAAAATTAATCTTTTCTCTTGGGTAGATGCTGTCTTATCTCCATGAGCAACTCACTGAGCTTTGAATGTTCCTAAATGGTGCCTTGTTGCAAAAGAACAACCAGAAGACTTATTTTTTTTTACCCATTCACTTTTTCAATTTGCAAATTGTCATGCGAGTTTTGACTGACCCATAATTAATATGCCAACTTTGTTATTTCTGTTTCATCTGTATATCCCACAAATTGCACAGTTACCCTCAGATCTTAAGAACAACAATACAAAAATGCCTCGGCTAAGGTTCTTTGGTTGAGATGAAGGATTTCTGGGGAGCATGTCCCTAAGCATCTGGTCTTGTACCTGTTATTGATGAGGAGTTGGTGGCAAACCACAAAAGTTCTGTCCCAGTTTTACGATTGACTGATGTTTTTTGTACTGGCAAGAAAATTGAAAGAAATGATTCATGGGACATTAAAAAATGAACAAAAGGCATAAACTCCATGTGATTGTTCTTTCAAAGCTTGGTTAGCCTACCTATACATAAGTGAACTCTTTTCCTATGTTGCTTTACCACAACCTGACATAAGTCTATTATTATACTCCTAAATATACCGATACTTAAATGTAAGTTGTAAGAAAAAAAACTGATTTAAAACAAAAACAGTATCACACAGTGAAAAGCAAAACTAATTTGTGGGAACTTGAATCAATGCTTCAACTCGAAGGCTTTACAAGATGACTGATCAATGTTTCGGATCATTTCACTAACCTTTACTTTGACAGGCATCTAATTAGAAGCACATTTTTAGCATCTTTCCTTCTTAAAATTATATAGTATTTTCTAATTTTTGATTAAATGTACACTGGAAGAAAACAGAAAAGAATAGCAACATTCACTGAAGATAAAAATATTGCTTTTGCCATTTTATTTTGAAAGCTATAATTTATAATGTAAACTCTGTCATGTTGACATCACAAAGCATGACACTATCAGTCAGTCTTGAGTCTACTGTGCTGTACTGTACAGTGTATGTCAGTGTCATTGTAATGTAGGCCACTGTGCTTTCTCTTAAACCACTGCAGCTCTAGATGCGACAATGACCTCAGGTTGTTTCTGTAGGTTTCTATCTGCATCAGTCTGACTCTGTCTTTTCTTGGTCTGTGTGTGTTGGGGTGGGTGAGAATGTGGGGACATGTTAGGAAATATCCTCTGCAGCACCAATGGCCACTCTTTTTTTTATTTTTACCCACCTCAACTTCAACACAAGAAAACAACAAAAGTATTCCATTATTTTATATTTGATAACAACAGCTCACATCCTTTAAAAATGACTTCTGTGAAAATATTATAAATCATAAACATCTTACCTGCTGCTGATACCTATTTAAACAACAAACTTAGTCTGAGTTACCTGGTATTCTGACGATGGGGTGTGTATATGTGAGGATATTTTAACGTGCTAATTTATTTAAACTTGAAAGATTTGAAACAAATGTATTGTGATAAGAGCCACTTCAAAATTACCTATTAGAACTAAAACTTACTGATTTAATAACAGACTTTCTCCACAGGCCTGTGACAATTTTGGCAAACATGTCTATATGTATTTTTTGCTTCCACCCCTTTTGTCATTCGTTTTATTGGTTCTGCCAATAAAATTCATGGCCTCAAAGTTGCTATGGTTTCCCTGAATTCCAGCGCAATGGTGATTCGCTGCAGAGGAAACCACGGTAAACGTGGAGCTGTGTGAATAAGAAGCTTAATGTGACCCTGACAAAATGTACTTTATTCATATTTACTTTGAGAACACTGGTTAGATAGTCACTCTAAACCTCAATAGTTTTATTCACTGGTTGGTATGCACTGAATTTATGTCGTGGGAGATGGAGAACATAATGTGGGAAAAAAAAGGGTACTTTTTTTTAATATAAATCACTCACAGAATAGGTTTAAACAAATTTTATTTTTTACAAAAAACAAAACAAAAACAACAACACAATGCCAGGATGTTTATGAATGTTTGTGATTCAAGAAGCACTGACACTAATTGATTTCTGGTCATTTTGTATCTGATAATTATTTTTTTATGTGTACAAAATAAGTACAAGTAAAGGCATGTATCTTTTTACTGTTTTACTAAATCTATCCATTTGTCTTTACCCATTCCACATATGCACAACTATTTTGTAATTTACAGGTTAAGAAGGGAGAAGTACAAAAGTCAGCAATTCAATATTTAACTCACAATTGTGATGATTTTTGATATTAACAAATTGTTTTCTTGCTTACCTAAAGATGCACTTGCATTTCCTCCAGCCAACACAGGGAGTTGAAAATGTAGGGCACAAACACCCTGGATGACATGGAGGGAGGGGTGTGTGTAATCACATGACTCAGGTAGGGTATGTAAAGAAGACAGAGAGAAGACTTTATTTCTAAATCGATGAAAACATATGACAGGGATAAAACAACCAGCAACAATATAAATTAAACAAAGTCAGAGATAGCAGAAGGTGAAACATTTAACAGTCGAAATTCAAAATTCTTTAGATTTACTGTATATTGGATGGTAGGAGATGAAGCGTTAGTTTGCTCAGCTGATGACATCTAAAAAAAAAATAGAAAATATGTTCTAACTTTGTACTCTAGTCAATGTGCTACTTTATTTTTTTTAAAAAAGACAACTTCATTACCCTAAGCTGAAAATCACATTAAAACAGTATTGGTGAGTGTCAAAGTCATTAATAATGTGACAGTCATTTGCATGTAACAACAAGTTATTTCTTTTAAATAGTCCCGTTCTTGTTTATTTTTCTCACATCTCTGAACTGTTTTTTTTTTTTGCAAAAAAAGTTGCTTCAGACTAATTAGAACCCTTTATTCAGTTAAATACTCTCATAATTATTTAACTGTTTGTTTTCTTCACAGACTAAAATAGTTTTTAAGGTTTAAAAACAATGAGTGCACATTTTATTTAATTACAATCTGTACTGAAAAAGCAGTGGCTATTGAAGAAAGTATTTTTCATTGGTTTAGCAACGTGTTGTTTCTGTTAGTTTTTCAATGATAAAAGAACATTTGGAAGGACATAATGTCACAAAAAAATAGTTCTTCTTTATTGCATTTGTCCTTTTTTTGTGATTGTAGTATTTGGTTTTGTTCCTCAACGTTTCCCTGTGCCACCAGTTCATTCTTCCTGTACCTTTCCATGTTAAGTTGCTCCTCTGTCATGCCCAACTTAACCTGTCCTCTATTTCTTGTAGTCTCAGTAGGCTCTTTCACAAGACACCTCAGCCGGGACTAAAATGTCTTCTGGGTGCCTCGGTGTGACCTCTGGCTGGACCAAGGTGGCGATGGAAGTCGAAGTCAGCCCATTTCTGATGTGCCCCAGTGTCACAGAGTGAGGTAGTGACAGAGCCGTAACAGCCGATGTGTGAATAGATAAGCCAACCTTGGAGTGCAAAAGTGATGACATCTGGCCTAGTGTGACCACTCAGCAACAGGATTAAACAACAACAACAACAACAAAAGATTTATAACGCTTAAAAACCAATGATGTTGCACAGAAACTTTGTATTTAGTTAAAAAAAATATTCAACTGTGAGTTTTGAACAGCCAGAGGGAGCATAAAGACAAACTGGTTTATGGACCTTTTTACCTGGAACTGTTTTATGAAAGTTCCAGCCATCTCTGCATCCAGTTCTTTTTGTGTCTCCTTGATATTTTGGCCTTTTATGCTCTGTTTTCTTTCCATACAATATGATCAATGCAGAAACAAATATGCATTTAATTCTCCATAAATTATTTCATAAAAACCAGCATGCTGATGATTCACTTCTCACATCACAGAAAAATTGTGTTGAGATAAACTGAAAGGTATTTCATGTGGATGTGATTCACTAACAACTCATTACATTTGAACAGTTTGAAGGACTTGACACTTAAAAAATGGTTACAGTGGGTGAATATCTGAATTAAAAGTGAAGCAGCTATCCATTACAGATCAGTCTGTCAGCTGCAACATGTTTAAATCAGACAAATCAACGTATACAGTGAGTATTGTAACAGGGTATGTATGTCAGTGTGTGTGTGTGTGTGTGTGTGTGTGTGTGTGTGTGTGTGCACCACATGTATGTCGTCTGTGTTTCTGTTGATTCTTCCATTGACACCCTTTAGTTCATGAAAGAAAAATGTGATTAATGACAACTGTGCAGAGTGCAAAAGGGCTACTCATGAAAACCCAGTTTTCTCACAATGTATAAAAATATCAATAAGAGGTCACAATGTTCTGTTAGGGGGATAATATTGTGCTCTTAAGGGAAGCATTTATCTTAATTCATGGAAGATTACTCTCCAAATCTCCTGCACAAATTCAAACTATTAGGTTGGAAGCAACCTGCCGACAAACACGGGGGACATAAATGTGTTTTTATTTCAGCTAATGCTATTGTGTTTGAATTACGCAGGCCATTAGCACCAACAAATGTGCTCCAGGCCTGTGTATGCATGCATGTATTTGCTTAGAAATGGCAATGTTGGACACAAGAGTGTTTAATGGTGTGTCAGTGGTATTAATGAGAGGATGAGAAGATGTTGTTGTTGTTTCAACTTCTGCCTGTGCTGCACATTTTCTACCTTATCACTTCCAAGCATTCTGGCTCTGGTCTGTCAACTAAATTGAGCTGATTTCTTTAGTCTTCCACCCTCACTTATTCTCATTTTGGCTCTTTCCCTTTCCATTTTCACTCCTCTGCCCACACACAGTGACCACAGAGTTTTGTTTCTTTAGTTATTCCTGGTGTCCCTTTCTCTTTCTGTCACACTGTTCTAAGCCTTTCTTTAATTTGGATTTTGTCTTAAAATTACATGTAATCTTAATATTATATGCATCTGAGCCACAGTCTTTCATCTGTAACGTTTTCTTCCGGTGACCTTCTCAACATAGTTCACTTCTTTTAAATCGTATTGATTAGCTTTAACTATCAATCCACTAAACCAGCTTTGCATTACTTGTTTTAATCTTGCTTCTCTCTCTCTCTCTCTCTCTCTCTCTCTCTCTCTCTCTGAATAAGATGCTTGGACTCTCTGCCAATGAGAAAGGATTAGACTATGACAAAGAGCCATGGTGCAGTAGAGAGGGATTTTGGGACACTGGGCTCTCTGTCATCGCAGGACTCACTCACATGCCTCAGCACTCCATTATTGTCCCACTGACGCATCTGTCTAACACAGAGCTGGGGGAGCGGGAGAGAGAGAGAGTTAAGGCAGAAATAATGTCTGAGTGTGTATCTATATGTGAGGGGGAGGTTGGATAGGCTCCCGGTTTAATTGACAGACAGTCTCCATTTTCTTGAGTTTTATTTTATTTCATTCCCTACCTCACTCGACAGCTTAGACAGGAATAATGTGTTTAGGACATTTTTTTGTAGAATGATACTTGGGTATTAAATTGTGACAACTTTAAATAGTCTGTGGATATAACGTGAGTTAGTATGTGTAAGTATATAGTGTTACAACTGCTGAATGGGATAAAAATGTAAACTCCTGTTGGTGTGTACCCAGTAAATCAAATTAACCACATATATCACTGCTGGCTAGGGTTATATTTTCCTTTACTGACATCTTCAGTTTATTTATGACAGACAGTCTATCAAACTGCCTGTCATAAAGTGAAGAAAGACATGCAGGGACAAGCTAAAGTGAAAATTAAACTAACTTTACTGTAAAGAAAAAGTGGAATTTCTAAACTAAGAAAATCATTAATATAAAATTTAACATGAATAACCACCAAAAACCTCAAGGAGTTAACAGCGACTATTTGACAAGCAAAAACTTAAGGATTGTATGTTGATGAAAGAAATTACAGAATAGATGCAGTGATTAGCAAACTAGGAGAATGTGTGAGAGCGGAGCAGAAAATGATAATAGAATCAAGAAACAGAAACACGAACAGAGAGCAAGAAGCAGGATGAAAACTACTCTAATGCAAAACCCATAAAAGCAAGCCTTTTAATTATGTCTCGATCTGTGAAATGAGAAATGCAACTCTTTCCATCTACGTGTTTCTCATTTATTTGTCTGGTTTGCAAGAACTTTCTGCACAACCCCTGCTGTGACTGCAAGGTGCTCAGTCAGCTTAGTGAAAATTGAGAAGCATTGTGTTGGAGAGACAAAATGAACTGTTGCATTGCTCTCAGAAAATGAACAGCAAAGTGATATTTACAATCAAGTTGCAATGTAAATTGTAGAAAACACAGAACTGAAGACATGAAAAACGATTCAAAACTAGCATGCATTAAACTTCAAAGTGTTTTTCTTTTAAATCCTATCCAAGCCATTTTATAAACCTACTTTACAACTCTGTTTACATTTTGGTTCATATTGGTTTACATAGTTTCTGTTTAGTGTTCTAATATCTACTGTATTTGTTAGT
Organism: Millerichthys robustus; assembly: GCA_034783495.1. Classification (NCBI taxonomy): domain Eukaryota; kingdom Metazoa; phylum Chordata; class Actinopteri; order Cyprinodontiformes; family Rivulidae; genus Millerichthys; species Millerichthys robustus. The sequence goes on along the minus strand of JAVKLF010000011.1, from coordinate 11,328,444 downwards.
TTGAATTTTAATTGTCATTTTCTAAGTTTTTTAAACTGGAAATCAGCCTTCATTTCAGAGCAGAGGATATTGCTCATTCTGTGAAGCTAAACTGTACAAAAAAGACTTTATTAGGGCTTTACAAAAAGATTTAGTGTGAATTTGACCAACTGAGGCTTTGAGAAAAAAAAATGGCAATATGAGCAGTAAACGTTGCGTGCAGAAAAAGTAACAGTTGGGAAAGTGTAAATGTCTTTCAATAAAACAAATTTATGGTAGCTTAGGAACATTTGTGTGTGTGTGTGTGTGTGTGTGTGTGTGTGTGTGTGTGTGTGTGTGTGTGTGTGTGTGTGTGTGT
>JAVKLF010000011.1:11285678-11306898 GCA_034783495.1 Millerichthys robustus | reverse complement strand
CATGCATGCTGCCTCAAGCTGATGAGACCGCAAAGAAAAGAGACTGTGCCTAAAAAGAGCTTAAAGTGTTTTAATGACATTACAAAGACAGCCCAATTACATTATGAAAGATACTCGAAACTAAATCTGAAACTCAATGATCTGTTCTAGGAGTCCTGTGGCTTCTAAAAGCCTTTTGCAGGAATAATCAGTCTCCATCTTTTTCATCTTTTCCCAAATAATTTTCCTATTCATCTTCTCACTAAAATATGTAACACAAATATAAAGGTCTAAAATGTGATTGCACCTTACAGCCACCTTTAAGGAATGGGGCTGGTCTTTTGAAGTATGTTTCTGTCATGAACAATTAATATTTTACCTGTTGTAGATAGCTTTTAGAATCAGTTTCAATCATCAATCAAACCTCAGTTTGAAGATTAATTCTGATAAGACTGAGAAGCAAATAGTCAAACAGGGCCAAGGCTACATACAGTATTACAGTACCGTCACTTTTAGTCCATAAAGTACTAATCATTTAAACCTCAGTCTTTTGCCTTTATCTAAATTTATCAAGATCAACTTCAGTTATGCGCAGGGAGACTAAGCAGTTACTTAAAAATTTGTTTACTACTTATGTCAATTTAGCATTTTCTTCAGTACAATTGTTTTCTTTGCACATCGAAGCCCCTATACTCCTTTACACAAGTGAGTCCTTGCTGTGTTCGTCGAGTTACAGATCTCACAGTGCATGTAATTCATAAATGGGTGGGGGTGTGAGTCTTGTCACTGTCCTCTTGTCTACAAATCCATCCAGTTGACTCAAAGATGAAAGTAAACTTCTGAAACATCATCTCTCTTTGATGCTTCGCAGCCTCAATAACAGCACCTTTCATAATGTGTGTGTGTGTGTGTGTGTGTTTGTGTGTGTGTGTGTGTGTTTGTGCATTGTGTCAACATCAGCACACACCTCAGCGTTGCAACCGAAAAATGTTGATTCCAGTGTATTTTTCTGCTTGCACCATATGGTCCTTAATACAGCATCAATAGATTCAGCATTTAATCTTTAACTCACAGTGGCCACTTTTCAACCTCTGTGCTCTTCAATCCCCACTCCATCTCACACACACCTGCTCTTATGCACCTCATACCTATTTTCTTTGTCAAGCTACCATCATTGTTCTGCCGTATGAAGCGTGTGCAGTTATGTATGTAAAATAGGTGGATGAAAGTGTGGCTTATTAAACTAGGGATGCGAATGTGTCACTGTGTGTTTGTGTGTGTTAATGTGTGCCTGCAAAGTAGAGATTAGCAGGATTACCAACTCTTTCGTCCAGTCGCTGTGCTGCTGTGGTGCCATCTTCTGGCAAAGAAGCCCAACAACCTTGTGAATAATTACACGATGTGCAAGAAAATTGCTTAAAATGACACATTTTGGCTTTCATAAAGAAAACTACATTCAAAATTTGACTTAAATTAAAACATTATTTAAAAATACTAATAATAATGTTCAAATTTTAGAATAAAATGTGTTTATTATGAAGCACATTGGATAAGATGAACTTTGCAATGAAATTTTACATATATATGTATTTACAGATAATATTAGATAATACTGTACAACCTGTGGACTATAGCAGCTGCAGCATATTTCTGTAAACACACAAACACAAATAACAAATGTCACAATTTGTAGATGAGGTTGGTCCCAGCAACACAGAGCTCAAATGAAATCAAAACTATTTAATTTATCCAAAGAATTTATACAAAAACAAAGAATGAGGTGACAGCAAAAAAAAAAAAAAGTAAAAATAGTAAATATTTGAAGATGCATGGAAGAGAACAAGACAGGGAAAAAAACAAAATGCCAGACTGCAGGTGACGTAAAGGTTTGAAGACTAAATGGACTGAGGCTAAGGAGACAAGTGGCTTAATGATAACAGGGAACAGGTGAAGATGGAAGTAGCAAGACAGAGGAGAGGAAGCGGACTGAGGAAAAAAAACTGAAGATGACTGAAAATATAGAGGCGATGGTACAAAATAAATACAAGGAAAATATAAAAAATAAACATCACAAGAAACAAACACTAACTCAAAAGAAACATAAAGAACAGCCCCATTAAAATAAAACAAACTAAATTCATAAATTTATCAAACAAAAAAATACTAAGAACCCAGGGTCATGACAAAGCCGGAGAGTAAAAACCATTTTATAGCAAATGTAGTCATAATATGGTTGTGATACAAAGGTATCTCAATCATTGGCATTGGAACAAAATGCTGTAATTTCTTTCAAGATTTCTTGTGCTGGAGCTCATTATTGAAAACTCTATGTCCCATCCACAAAATTTAAGGAAACCACCTTAATGATTCTAACACTGAGTGGAAAAGAAGTGTGGCCAAGCTCTAATGTTTCTTTCAAATTTGTCTCAAACAAACACATATGTGTATATTCTCTTGGTATAGATGTCTTTTTACGTAGAAACAGATGCAAAAACAAACAAAAACACCATGAGAGACGGACACTTGAAATACTTTATATCAAAAAAGTATGTCTACATGGTTGATATAGTTTATTATTTCATTTCATTAAGGTTTTCATGATCATTCATACAGATTGTTCCAGAGAACATCCCACAGTTGTTATAGTGAACAGTGAAAATCTGAGGAATTTCTGACCTTGAAATGAAACAGAAATTTGACTGTAAAAACACACTTTATTTTATTCGTCTGCCACAACATTTTTTTCATAGATCTATAAGACCTAAATTACATTTAGAGTGTCACAAACACACTCGTAAAAACACTATTTACATTAAGGACTTCTTCACTGAAGTCCCTGGAGATGTATGGAGCCTAGTTAGAGTGTCCTTATCATTGCTCTTTCATTGAATGGATTTCCAGGAGGTCTGCGGATATACTGCACAAAGGGAGGTGTTGAAGTGTTGCATTTGGTATTCAAATTATTCAAGTAATGCCAGGAATTGAGCATATTCACATACACAGATTTCTGATAGACAAGTGAAAAATTGGAAAATGGGTGAAAATTTCATTTCCCTGCTTTACCTCTGACTCAAAGACTTCTGTCTTTAATGCAGTCCTCTTATGTTGAAACCTTTCCACTGTCTGCTGTTCCAGAGATTCATTAAGAAAAGCAACAAATGTTCTTCATATTTGCAATCAGTGACTTTTACAGTAGAAGTGGTGTGGCATTTGCTGATGTTTTTAAATCTTATATCATGGTGTAAGTGCATTCTTAGAACTTCATTTTCATTTGCAGACTCCACAGACATACAAGTCACACATAAAGAAAAACAGATGCCCTAAGTGCACAGTTGGAGTTAGAGACTACAGGCTATAGCATTGATTTAGTCCTCTGATAGTCATTTCATTTTTTTAGTCTCTAAGCAAGCTCTGGGTCAGGGTAATATTTGAAGACCTTGTAAATCCACTGTGTGTAGAAGGGCACATTAATGAAGATGCCAGGCTGGTTGGCCCGAGCACACCCTCTGCCATGGACACTTACGCCAACAATAACTTTGAGCTCACCATCCTGACACACAAGAGGGCCGCCATAATCTCTCTGCAAAAGAAAACAAATACACAGCCTGTTTTTATGTATCTGCAACTAAAAATCAATCATCACCGTTTACGTTTCTGACTGGGTTAAATGTTGCAAAAAATACATTTAACATGCTCAGTGAAAGGTGCCATCATAGACAGATCTCTCAGAGCTAGAAACCTCAAACATCTTTGACATGTGATGAAATTCAGTGCAACAGTCCCCAGTTGCTCTATTTACAACAGACTGAACACTAAGCCTGTGGATTTAAATAACATTTGTTTGAGATTTAGATCAAACTTGGCTTTGAAAGCACATTGTTGAATCGAAGCATGAATATACTCAAAGATTTGCAACAAATGCTTTATTTTCACGTCTCAATGGCTGCTGTAACGCTTTGATTTAACTTATAAATGGTTAAAATGTTAATTGACAAAATAATTCATGCTATTAAACATACCTCACACACTCCCTCATTTTTTTTCCCTCCGGCACAGATCTTGGTGTTGGTGATGTGGAAGGTCCCTCTATGCATTTCTCTGCACCTGTCACTATCAATAATAGGCAAGCTGACTGCCTTAAGAACATCATCATGGCCAGTACCTGAAAGAGTTCAAATTTCAACATTACAGCCTGTTTTTTTTTTAAAAAGCAATAAAAATGTTGCAACAGGACTGTAGCATTTGATATGTTGGACAGGTTTGTTCAAAACAAGTGAGCAGCGACATACATATCATCTACTGTTTGCCAAAGAGTTAGCTTTCAGTTTTAATGCATTACAGTATTAGTGTTAAAACACTATTTTGTTTGTAAAGCTGTGCCATTTTTTAACTAAATTTGGGAAACAGGATACCAAAAATAAAGTGCCTGCTTTCAAATGTGTTAAGTATCTTATCACCTTTACAAAACAGAAGATCAGACAAAAAGCTGCTAAAATCCAAAGAAAGATTAAAACCTTAGTACCTTTAGTTTCTCCCCAGCCATACATTTTACATATTGTTCCCTCTGGGATGGAGCACCCAGCCACGGGCAGCTGAATGGTATGGACATTGTCTGCAGGAAGGGGAGGCCTGGTGATTTTAAAAGAACACCCAACATACCAAAGATTACTAACTTTACACTAAGAAATAAACATTTTAATATATATACTTGTTTTTTTTCTGAACACTCACTTTTCAAGTCGTAGAAGGGCTAGACTGGAGCCATTAGGGCCACATATTACATTAGCAATCCTGACTTCCTGTCTCTTGGACCAGTCAGAGGCGTCCTCTCGAAGATCTGAGATGCCGAGCCACACCCGATACTCACTGAGGTCTGGAACACTGAAAAGATGCAAAACATAAAATGGTTCCATATAGGTTGCCACTTCATTTGAAAGTTCAGGGAGAAAAAAATGAGCTGTAAAAAGGTTAACAATGACTGAAAGCACTAATATTACCAGGAAGAGAAGCACTGCCTGTCAGTAAGTACCCATTTCTCTCGTATTAATGAACCACCACACCAGTGAACCGATCTGGAAAGAACATAAAAGATTAGTGGTACATGGTGGAAATCAGGTTAATCCCCCTAGACATACAAAAATGCTAAAGCAGTCTAACATGTACTGTAAATTATGAGCAGTAATGTAGACAAGGGCAAATAACAATTATAATCATAATAGCAACAGGTTTTGAATTTTAAACCTTTTCATAGACTGTTTCTTTGCATGAAAATCTAACTCCTCACTACTACTACCAGTATAATGAAAGAGCTCATTGAAAAGAAAAATAAATAAGAAAAACAATATGTACGATTTAAAATTATGTACCTTTTCTGTATGCTGACCATCCAGCTGCCATCTGAAATGCCAACTGGAGCTCCCCCTACAATCCTTGTCCTTTTATGGACAAAACATCTCAACGGAGACAGCTTGACTGAAAAACCAAAAGTACGCACAAAAATTAACCTAATATCTTTCATTTCTAATTTCACAAAGCACAGACATACAATTTGCTTCTCACTCATAAATATCCATTCAAATTCATACGCTGCTGTTATTGCTAACAGACTGAGATCTCTATACAACAGGTACTAAGACAATAAAATAATTTTTAGAATAATCAATATTTATAAAGTACAATAGATATTTTCATGAGATCGGTAATTAAGCTTAATGTGTTTTTACAGAGCATTTATCTCAGAGTAGTGGATTCATTTGTGATGCTTGATTAATTGTGTGAAGAAGAATTCATGTGAAAAGAGCACACACACATGAATAAAGAAACAGATGTCACCACCACAACATAATGACCTGCATCATGTGACATGATGACTGGATGTAAAAAGGACATAATCAAATTCTGGGGGGGAAAAAAAGGGCACTCAAGAACACATCAACAGCTTATACATGATCCTTACCTGCTAGATTGGTGTTCTGTGAATCATCACCTGCAGAGAGAAAAGGAGATGAACAAATAACAATGAGTAACAACTGACACAAGAAAAGTATTATACAGATTTGAATGTCATGTGTCCATTTTAGCCATAGCCACAAAAATGCTGTCAAAGGTTTTTGATTTTTAGGGGAGTTGTATTTAACATTCCAAGTCTTGACTGACTTTACTGGTATGAGCATAAGTTTAAAGTTAAGAGCTTTAATATAATGGGAGACAGAGTTTCAGTGGTTAGTAACTCTGGCTTCAAAGAATCTGATTTTAAAGCTGCGGATCAATTTTATTCTCTTTTTATGTGCATTTGCAGGTCCCTAGGTGCTTTGTGTGCCCTGGTTCTGCACACTCAATACCAATAATTTCATGGATGTTAACTGGGGTTAATTTGGCACTAAATGGGAGCATAAATGTTGATGTGGCTCTTTGTCTTAAACTCTCCACAAAGTGGTTGTAGCTGATGGGTGACTTTATAGTATGTTACATACCCAATTAACAACAACCAGTTATCCTTTACATGTCTACTTTAAAGTAATTATCACAGTTTTAATTAAAAATACAAACCAATACATTGATGACTCAATCTTTTCTTAGCAATAACAACCTAAAACAAATAATATTTAAAGATTTTTAAAATATCATTAAAAAATAGACAAATAACTAACTAACTTACTAAATAAATCTTATTATAGATTCTTGCATGAGATACACAGTCATGTTTAGATTTCCCATCTCACAAACCAATCTGTGAGTGTAGACCAGCCTGCACACTACAAATAAAGTGTATGTGATTTTAAGTATAAAGGCCAACCACTCAAAGGAAAACCAATCTTTTACCTAGAAGAATGATAAAACTTTACTTATTGTCATGCATTGCTTTCACTTGCATTTGAAGACAACTAAATACATCTGTAAGGGTGTTTTCTGTGCACACATCATTTCACTTACAAGGTTTTACGTTGCAGTAATCCCAATGAATGGCAGAATTGTTGGTGAAACACCAGGGACCGTGTTTGTCCTGATCTGGATTTCTGCAGTAGTTTTCTTCCAGGCTAGCCATTAGCATGCCCCTGTATCCACTGGATGAACAAAGAGACAAAAACAAATCCAAACTTATCTTGAATCAAAATTTACCAAATACTACAGATCATGTTCACTTCACAGTTTATATTTTTATCCTAGTTGGCAACAACAACAAACTTTCCAAGATAATAAGTAGTGCAAAAGCACACAGTAAGGTGTTTCAAATCAAAGCTATCCAGAGTTTCCATTTTGTGTTTATATGTGTTATATTTCTTACACAGTCAGATTTCAGTGCGTCTCCTTAACCCTGACTTTTAACCCCCTGGGCAGGGGCCAAGCAGTGGAGCTTGAGCGCTTTTGAAGTGTTACTACAAAGACGAAGTCTGGGGTCAGAGGTGAGGAGCAAAGTGTATATCCCTGAACCTAGTTATCGCTAGGGGATCATTCCTGCTAAGTTAGGTCATCTTTAGGGAAAAAAACACTTTGCAGGCTGTTAGGAGATGCTGGAAAAACTAGTCAGGGTACGCATGAGCTCTTTTTTTCCACCCAAATCCAAGACTCGACGTGATCGGCTAACAATGAGACTTAGCTGTGTCTGTGTCTCAGATTTATGTCCCTCATTTTGAAGCTGTCTTTGAGAAGCGTGCATTTCTAAGTTTTCAAACACCCCCTTTCAAAATGTACAAATTTCATGCCATCTGCACGTTATCTGAAGTTTGCTTAGATTTCACTGAGCTGTTAAAATTCCCATATACTTTGTTAGGCCCTGGAGGTTAACCTCTTTTAGAACTTTGCGACATCTTTATTTTAGGCAGAGGCGCATGCCTGTGATTTATTATTGGCACAGATCTGGTTTTCACATCATATAGTTTGGAAAAATGAAGATGCTAAAATGGAGCAAAGATCCAATGGGCTGACCTGTTGCTGTGGTCTCCCCAGGGAGCACAGGGCAGGTTTGATCTAGTCCTTGACTGTTCTCCCAGGTAATTCTCTCCAACGTTCCTGTAGCAGTCTGGATATGGACACAGAAAGTGAAAATGATGGGAAAAAAGTCTTACAAAATTCTAAACATTAAATAAACTGAACCCAATCCTAACAGCCAACATAAAAGTTGATAATAGCACGCACTTGCAGCAAGAGAAACATCTTTTCAGACTTTAAAGAATATAAAAAACCAATAATTGGAAACATTTACAAAAACAAAAAAAACAAATGCAAATTTGAGCTGATCTTCTCTATAAACACACTATTTATACTAATATAATGCATACTAGGTACATGATCAGATAAATAAAATAACACATCATTATCATGTCTGTGAGTAGATCTAGAACATGTAAAGCTGAAAACACAATATAAGTCATCCACAGTGAAGTCTTAGAAAAACATGGAGCACAAATAAGTTATTGAATATGTCTGTCATCCTGCATTTAATATCTATATGGGAATGTATTCAGCCCTCAAGGGTAAACCACAACCTCACAGCACAGCCTCTGAGCGGGTTTATGTGATAGGCCACAGAGGCTCAGCAAAATATTCCCCAAATCCCTCGGGAAATTTGAATTTGTCTAATCAGCCATAGATCTATATATTTCCCTTTCAAATCTTTTGCTACCCCAGAATGAGTCTGAACCAACACAAATCCTTCAACTCCATCTTTCCCTGTCCAGTGAGACCAGAACATCTTTAACTGCTGTCAAATGTTATTTATGTGAGATGTAGTGGTCACTCCTTCCCACAGTCCCGCAGACCTGCAGTATTCCACAGGGATGGAGAGAGCAGACTTCCAAACCAATATGTGTGGCTGGGAGACTAATGTGAACCCTGAAGTCTATAAAATATAAAAAAATACCATATACTCATCTTGACAGGCCCCTACACTGGCCATTTTTAAAACTTGCTTAAAAACTTATTTTTACACATTGGCTTTTAACACAACTGAGACTTGATTTTAGTTGCTTCGTTATTTTCTTTTGTTGTTATTTTATCAGTTTTGCTTTGTCTTTTTATGCAGTTTTTAACTTTCATTGTTCTGTTTTATCTTTAATGTTCAGCACTTTGTTTCAGCTTTGGCTGGTGTTAAAGCACTTTATAAATAAAGTTGTTGATGATGATGATGATGATGAAGATAAAATAAGTTCTTCCCTTTTTGTTTTCTGTATCAAACTGTCAAGTCTCTCACCACTGTCGGGCCTGTTGTGGGTGCTGCATCGAGGGATGTTGGTGCAGAACATAGTGCGGACTCTTGGGTCCGTAGTAAAACACCAGGGGAATTCTTGGCCATCTGGATTTCGACAATAGTTCTCTCTCAAGTCCCTAGAAAATAAAGAAAGTTATCCCGCAATCTAAGGTGGAAAGACACACTGGTGGATAAGTAAGTGGGTGAATAGCTTTCTCATGTGACTTTCTGACTCACTTGCAAGGGTAAGCTTGAGGAATGAATGTGTGGTTATGGGGATACTGAAAATCCCAGCGTTGGCACATAACTCCACTGGGCGTCATGTCTACCGTCCCCCGGTAACCCTCTCCTCTGCCCTCGTAACACTCGGTTGTTTTCACCACAGGATTCCTGGGAGGTGTTTCTGTGAAAGCACATCAAATGAAACAGAAGAAACAACAGAAGAAAAGTGATTGTAATATTACAGTTAGAACATAACAAATGTTTTATTAATAAATTAGAAAGCAAACAGCCTCTAATCTCCCAAATGAACCTCACATTTTTTCTAAATGAGCAGCAAGGGGCTGCTCCTTTGATTAAAAAAGTGACATTTAAAAACACAAAAAGATGCATGTTTATATTTTAATTTGTTACTTTAAAGATGTCCATTCATGGAATCATGCATATGTTTTAATTTGCAGAATAAGCACAGCAGAAAAATTCTTCTCTTTTTCTTCTTAATGAGCAAGTTTTAGATAAAAATAAGTAAATAACTGAAAAAGGTAAAGTGAAAATTCAGTTTGAGGCTACCTTAACTGACAAGTCAAAACACATTTGTGGTTTTACAGCTCTCAAGTGGTAGACCACAAACTGGAGTTGCAACTCAGAGTTTGGTTTGGTTTTGACATTGCATCCTGAAAAGTCATGCTTTATTTAGGTTTGCAAGGCATGCTTCTTTCAAACACTTCCTTTCACTGGCTATTTGAAGGACATGAGCTAAACTGAAACAGAAATTAAAAGGTGATTGCTATACAGAACACGGTTGCATGTTTGTTTCCATTTGCATCATTCATATCCCACAAAGGGAGAAGGATTTGGAATATGCAAACAGGTTCCTAGATTCTACCAACCTGTAGCCATCAGAGATAACACAAAGTGAATACGTCACATGCTGATTGGTTGAAGCCTGAGCTACAGAATTTATCACCAGAAGGGCAAAATGTAAAAAAAATAAAAATAAAAATAATAATAATAATAATAATAATAATAATAATAATAATAATAATAATAATAATAATAATAATAATAGAATTTGACCAAGCAATAATATACAATTTAAATCCACCACAATGCACTAGAACCTTTGTCTTTTTACTGGCAGTGCAAAGCTAAACAACTTTGCTTTTGGTTCTTCCACATTTCTTTAACTACCTCCTAGTAATTGCAGCAGGCTTTAAGAAACTTGATTATATGTTAAACAGACAAAGCAGAAAAAAACCAAACAGATTATTTGCATTGCAGGAAATGCCTGAAGACAAGCACAGTTCTTTACTATAACTAAAATCACTGAAACAGAAATAGTGTAGACTTAAGTATTTATTTTTTTAATGTACATAAGTTGTTTAGCTTTGCACTGCCAGTAAAAAGACAAATGTTCTAGTGCATTGTGGTGGATTTAAATTGTATATTATTGCTTGGTCAAATTCTATTTTTATTTTTTTCAACCAATCAGCATGTGACCTATGTACATATACACACATGCTGATAGAATATGTTTGTACTTTTGTAATAGATAACCCTAAAACTCTGCAATGGCACAATATTTTTTCTAGATAGTGTCAAAAATGTAGATTGAATTGGAATGACTTCATTTGCACATTTAGGCTGCACCTTACATGGTAGATGCAAAGAACTACTAAACTACAGATTTACTTTTTTGTGGATGAAGAGATTTCTGAAACAAAAACTGTAAAATGGAAAGTTGAACTTCACGTGAGAGCAGTAAACTTTATGTAAAGTAAGATGCTGCTCCAAATTTGTCACCTATTGTGTTTTAGGATATAAAACTAAATACATTACAAACTGGACTGTTTATATTTTTTGCTCAAAACATTTTGTAGCCTCTTCACATAGTAAAAACTTCTGCAAAAGACTGTAGTAAGTATTTTGATAGCAGGTCAGAGAAATACAAATATATAAAAAAAAATACCAGAACTACCAGTCTCAAAGTGCTTTCAACTCTAATGATGATTGATGACCTGTGATGATGAATGGTGATAGACAACTAAGCCTGAATTTCCTGTTGTTAACTTGTGTTAAAAACACTTTGTTCGCAGTTGTCAGATTTTGATACTGCTAACTGTAAAAGCATAGTTGTTTTACAGTCAACTGTTTAGTGCTGCTGAATTCATCCAGAAAGTTCTTAAACTCTTAGAACTTCCTCCTGAACAAAGGGTTTGCAGGACTTTCACCCTGGCTGTCAACACCAAATGGTTTAGTGTCTTCCAGACAATTTGCTCTGACTGCAGCCAAATCAGTTGGTCCTAAATATACACTGTGTTCTCACCTCAGGGCTACTGGTAAAATCAGAGCTGGTTAGAAAGCCAACATTTTTTTTCATCTGCATATGTGTTTTAAATGACTACATCTCCAGTGATTAAGAACACAGGAAATCTTTAATGTGACAATAACTTTAACATGATGGGTTTGTTTTTTTTTACATTATCTGTTTCAACAAAACAGCACACTGCCAGAGTTTAGTAAAAAAAAAAAAAGAATGAATAAACTGACAGAGCAACTGGAAAAACAAGGCAGAAAAGCTTATCTCTTCTAACGCTCACCATAGAAAGGCTCAAGCCTGTTATTACTGACACTCAGAACAAGTTCATTACCCGGAGCACTGTACACAATCACATGCAAAACTTGTTTAAAACTCCAAATTTTCATCTTTCTAAAACAAACAAAAAAAATCAGCATATACAGTAAATCTAAAAATAAGTTTTAACCACTTTGACAATAAACAACAGACAGGGCCTTGTCAATGTCTCTGTTCCTGTCTCTGTCCCGTCTGCCTTGTTTTGATTAAGACTAACGGGGTCGTAAACTTGGTCTGTTCCCAAAAACTCTCATATCAAAGAGGAAGCGGGAGAAAGACCGAGCGCACAGGGTGGAAGACACTTTTTTTAGAGGGGGAGAAAACAGAGGGAAACAGTGAATCACTGCCTCCATATGGATGTGTGTCATCAACTGAACCTGGTGCCAGGACTGCTGATGACTCTTGCAGGCGAGACGGTCAGTCATGGACGCAAGAGAATAAAGCTGAGCCAAACAACTCGTTCTCTCCCAGTTTATTTTATTATTTTCTTTTTTCAAACAGCAGTGGCTGTATCTTTAACTTGTCACAGATTTTAGGGTCAGCTACAAAAGCGAATCCTTTCTGGTTTTATTGCAAGTGCAAAGACATATGAAACTCAACATAACATAAGCTCTTAGACATCAATCACATCACTGCGTGTGTGTGTCTGTGACCCTGGTGTCGCCTGTGTTTGAAGTACAGAAGGTTAATTTGCAGCAGTTACTGAGCTTTTTGCAGCTTGACTACCAATTCTACAAGCTGGCCAAGAGCAATAAACAACAGACTAGTGGTGCGAGGGGTCGGGGACAAATAAACATTCTGGCCATTGGAGAGGACATGACAGGGAAACTAACCTCAGAAGGGGGAACTCTGCATGTTTTTGCATGTGTTTCGTACAACACCAGCCGAGAGATGAGAAATAAAATGAATAATGCAAGAAGTCATAAAGTCTGAGTGAGTTAGTCGGGTAAGACTGAGGAAACCAGGAAACCAAGTTTGCACCGAGGACAATCATCTTCTCTGTCAAACTCGAAATTTTAATTGTAGACAACTTTAATGCATTCAGCCCCATGCAAACAAACACGCGTTCATACCTACCACAGACTTTGATGTTGCAGTACTCCCACGGTGTGTTTGGATCGGTGGTAAAACACCAGGGTTTGTGACGTCCATCTGGGTTCCTACAGTAGTTGTCATCTAAGCCCTTGCCAGGGTACCTAATACAAAACATGCATGAGTTTTTTACAGACTGAGTCAAAAGACAATTTACTTTTGCATTTAACTGACAAATCAATGGCTAACTGAGGATAGATCCATATGTTAATCTATTTAGAGTTTAGGGGACTAAGAAGGATAATAAGCCACATAATTGCAGGTGTTTAACTGTAAGTCACTCCCAAGGTCCCACCCATCCCTTTAGGCCTGAAGCCTCCAGGCATGCCAATTCAGGCTGTGAGTCCCTTTTATTACATTAGCAGTATGAGCAATCTAGGACCTGGTTTACATAAATGATGGGATGATTAAGAACGTGGTAATGAAGTCCCACTAATCCAGACCACCTGTCACCCAGCCAGCTCGAAGTCTTGACGCAGACACCCAACACGCTAGCTAAGTTTGTGTGAGTAACATTTGTACAGATTAAAATAAATTACCTCCCTAATTTAAAAATGAGGGAGGTTCCCAGTAGTCCACTGTTAAAAACACACATTTATATACTGAACTCTCATGACGTTCATTCAGGAAAATGTTTTAATAGCTAACTCAAAATCACATCATCTCCTCAGTGTACAATATGCACGGAAAACAATATCTAGACCATATTCGCATATGGTGTTATTCATGTTGGTGCTAAATGATTGGAATGAGTGTGTGGGAAACTAGCCTGACCTCTTGGGGTGGTACTGGTGTGTGTGTGGTTCGTCCAGGTCCCACCGCTGGCATTCTTTTCCATTTTCTGTATAGTCCATGGGTCCTCTATAATCCTCTCCATTACAGTTCATACATTCAACTGTGCAGCAACAAAGAGAAATGAGACACAAAATGAATTAAAAAATAATTAAAATATGAATAACTAAAATTGTGCATTTACCCGTTGTACCAGCGCTACAGAAATGGTTCATTATTCCAATATAATTGTTTGCTGAATGGTTATCAAGAGCAGGAGAAGCCTGGAGGAAACTCACTCAGGTACAAACAGAACAAACTCCTCATAAAATGGCTGCATCAAACCAACAAACTTGAAAATTCTTATTGCAGAGTGTTAACCATTACCATGCACATGCAAACTCTTGATAATAAACCACCTAACAAAGCTCCAGTAGAGTCAGTATGCTAACATGAATTTGATATATTTGAACACAAACTGTATTAAGATAATGAGAGCAAGAGTGTTTGATGAAGTGGGCCACCTTTCGTTTCATGGTGAGTAGTATGCGCCCTCTGGTGTAAACAACCAAAAGGATGCCTATTAGAAACAGATGTTCATGAGCCTACTCTAGTGATTACACAACACATTTATTGCCATTTACATGCTGGTGTTATTGTTTTGTGCTTGTATACACTGTGTTTGTGTCTTTTCCATGTAAATAGCAGTTAATTTCTGAAAAATCCCATTAAGCTTTTTTTTTTTTCCACAGCTCTCAGGGTTCTCTTTAAAAAGACACATGTGTGAGCTGAAGTACAAGAATCACCATGACTAATAAAACCACAACTTACTTTTTCATTAAAGTTATCCAGTGAGACGGAAGGGGGAAACAGCCCCTGTGACAGCACTAATCCCTGAAGATTAGATCAGGTCATTAGCATCCCCTGCTTTGGGAGGACTATGGTGTCTGACTGTAGCAATTTGGGATGTAACATAAGGGCTGAGACAAAAATAGATATTTTCCTCTGCATTCCAACCACGTTAGCCACAGGAATCAACTTAGAAGCTACAAATGTATGTAAATGGGCCAACACATCTGTACCATTTAACAATTCTATACTTGGTTCTTAACGTTTAAAGCATTCCCAAAATTTGACCCTGAAGAAATGCGTAACAACGTCAAAAAAGGAAACAGTTACACCTGGGAATAGCCACCACTTGCTTTAGCAAACAAACAACACTTGCACATCTGCACGTACCAGCAGGAATAGAAAGTGGAAAAGCCAGAAAAGCCTAATTCCAAGACATGAATGTTGCATTTGCTGCAGCTCATTTCAGACGGTCAAGCTTAAAATAATGCAGTGATTTACAAAGTTGTTACAACTGCTGTTTTAATGTTTGTTTGAGTGTGTGTCATATTCAATATGCAAATGGATGTCCAGGTATTATCAGTGATTGGATGAAGTAGACCTAAATGGGAAATGGCTGCCTGCTGATAAGAGTTCTGCATAAAGATGAGCTGCAGAGATGATGACGTGAGCATCCAACTCCTCTACGCCATCCAACCTGCGACACTGCACTGATGTGCCACGTTAGTTTTTAATTGTCAGGTTGTTGAAATAGTTTTCAATTCAATTCAACTCAGTTTATTTGTATAGTGCCAAGACACAATAAACATCGTCTCAGGGCACTGTACAAAAACATCAAGCTCAGGGAAGCCTCGACCAGCTGCGTTTTTCCTCACATTTTTGGTCATGTTAAGGAGATATAAAATTGTTTTTAATTTCTGTTTATGTTGGTGAATAGGTAGGACATAGAAATGAAGTTAGATTTGTTTTGCTTGTTGTTTTGGCATGGGCTCACCCTGAAGTTCAACTCACTCCAGTTATGTACAGGCTGTACACAAGCACTATAAATAGAATCACACTTTTCATCAAACTATATACTTCTCCTGTG
Organism: Millerichthys robustus; assembly: GCA_034783495.1. Taxonomy (NCBI): domain Eukaryota; kingdom Metazoa; phylum Chordata; class Actinopteri; order Cyprinodontiformes; family Rivulidae; genus Millerichthys; species Millerichthys robustus. The sequence goes on along the minus strand of JAVKLF010000011.1, from coordinate 11,291,079 downwards.
GCTAATTTTGAATTACACAAAAGTTGGAATTTCCACATTTTGTTACGTCCTGGCTGCTCCTAGATGGAGCGTAACAATGTGGAATGAGATTACTTCAAGATGAACGTCCCCTTGCAGAGGTATTTGTGTGTGTGTGTATGTGCATATGACTTACCTTGTGAACACTGTGGTATGCCACACTCCTGATGTCTGAGGTGTGGGCTTGGGTCAGTGGTAAAGCACCACGGACCAGCAGTGGAGTTGTCAGGATTCCGGCAGTAGTTTTCCCTGAGGTCCTTCTTCCTGTACTTTTTGGACATGAAGCTGTAGGAAGCAGAGGAGCAATTGATCAATGTGTCTCCATACCAACAAATTATTACACATTAAAAGCAAAACAAAAACTCATTTAGAAAATAGTAAAACCCAGTACGTTTTGTTGATTTTCTTTAAATTTTCTATCTCCATCATAAACCCAATTCTCATTTTTAATAAGAACGTTTCTGCCTGGCTAAAACTATCAACAAGTAACCAATGACCAAAGCTGAAAGACTGTCAACAGTGACATGATATTGTTAATTTGTGAAAACATGATGAAATGTAACAGCACTTGCTATATTTTTTGAAGAGTCCTGGACCTAATGTTGTATAAACACGCTGACAAATGACTCATATCTTTTACATCAGGCGAGCACATGGCTGTGGTCACCGATGATGGACACAGTGAGGGCAGTTTTTGAGTGAGGCAGTATTTTTCCATGAAGATGAAATGATAAAGTAATGAAACGTTTATTTTGGGGTATGGAGTAATGTCAGGTACAGAGAGGAGGAGGCCTGTGCAGGGCAGTCATAAAAGAGAGAAAATCTTTCACTGCTAAAAAAAATAATTAAAAAAACGTTTGTTCTTGAACGTGTGTGTCCATGTCAGAGTGTCTCGTGCCTAAACGCTGACTGATAAAAACACACAAAGTGCCTGGGTTTAATTACCTAATTTGTAGAGGTATTATTAGGAGTCTGAAAAGGCAGGTTCACTGGAAGTACAAATGTGCGCTGCCAGTTTTGATTCATGTGAAACTGCAGCAGCTCACTACAGAGCTTTACAAAGACAGTTTAAACCTCAGAGGAGAATAGAGAAAACTTATTTTTAAATCATTTCTTCTTTTCTAGCCAGCATGATCTTATTTATTCGGAAAGAATATTTTAATATTTCTTTCCATCATAGTCATCTTCTGCGAGGAACTTTAACATGAGTTGTTTTAAATTTGAACATAATTAAGAAGAGATAGAAAAATGCAAATGTTTAACCATATATAATCCCTGGATTAGTTTATTATATTGGTTGTTAAAAGAACATTTTACATCCTGCTGCTGTTTAAGAAAATAACATAAAAATTAGGGCTAATTTCACTTTAATTTTGAGTTATTTGTATTTGTGTAAAAGTCTGTCTATAAGTTGCACTGAGAAGTTGACATGCTTAATATGAAGCTCTGAAGATTTACCCTCAGTTTAACTAAACGATGCATTCTAATTCTTGTAACACACACACACACACACACACCCACACACACACAGCTAGATAAACAAAATGACCATTGCAGGAAATGATGTGTGACTCTGCAAAGTGTTACAGTGAGGTCACTTCTGAGGAATGACTGCTCCCTGGAGCATAATCAACTTCTAATATATCAAACTCATACTCACATACGGACTAGCCTCTAGCTACCAGCTAATTGCATTTCTTACAGTCCAACATTAACATTACCGGAAACTTTAGAGCACCATACTGTTTGACACCAAGGTGAAAAGTACATCAAATTCTTACGTGTGTTCATGAGGTATTGGAGAGGCCCAGGCCTGGCAGAGGATCCCATTCACTGTCACTGACCTCCGCCCTCTGTAGCTTTGACCTGTCCCTACAATGCATTCTCTTACATAGTCTGAAAGAGATGTGGAAATGAAGAAAAAAAAGAAAGCTTGGCGTGGAAAGTAAGGCAATATTGTGGAAATGGGATGAGTTAACATGCTGATCAGGGTTTTTTTTTTTTTTACACAAAGCCAGTGCAGCTAATGAAGAAAACAGAGAATGAGACGCAATGCTCTGCTTAACAAGGAGGTGACATCGCCAAAAGTCAAATCTGTTTTGCTCATCAGGAGTGTCTGGATTCTGTAGTTACACAGCATGCGTGTTTGTTCTTGTAGTCGGTCAGACGGAACTAAAGTATGGGTTTCCAGTGTTTACACAAACCTCATTTAATTACAAAAAATGAACCATGTCATGCTGTGCCACAATAAACAGAACAACGCTTCTTGCCCTTTCTTGTCCTTTGTCTAAAAAATTTTGTCATAGCAAACATCAAGTCACCTTTTTAAAAACAGCAGTCAATAAATCAGTCAAAATGTTCTAAACGTTTGTCATACCCTGACATAAACTGCTCTGACCGGAATTAAGCTGACGTAAAGAGAATAATTTTTTTGATAGTATGATGTGAGCAGAGGATGAACAATCATTCAAATATTCACCTTTCTTTTGATAGAGTTCAAAGTTGGAGTTTTGATGGCTTTCAGCTCCTGGCGAAGTTTTGTCAAATGAAAGCCAGTGGCATTTCATGGTCTTATGATCAAAGGTGAAAGCTCTGGAAAAAGATTTAAAACAGTAAAAATGAAATAAAGTATTCAGTGCTCTTTAATTTCTTGAAACAAATAGAATAGAAATAGATGCAATAGAAACAAATAGAATCTGAGAGCAATTAAAACATTCAAAAACAAGGTCTGCTACCTCATTTAGAATCTAATTCCAATTATGTAACAGACTATTGGTAAATATTAGGTTGCAGGACAAATGAATTAAATGTCAATTAAAGTTGTAGAACAATCACATTAATTCTACTTTATGGGTTTTTTACAACTAATATCCCCTTTGGGAAAAATGCTTTGCATATTAGGAAAACAAATACACATATGTTGCTGTCTTTGTAAACAAACCTGCAGATGAATGGGAGTCTTTTGCCACGGCTGCAGGTTTTGGCACATTTAGTTAGGCTGAGCTTCCTGCTTTTTGTCAGGTGGGTGGGATCAGAAACCACGAGCTGAATGCCATCAGATTTCTGGTAGTCCTGGAGTGCATTTCTTCTGCTTTCTATAATACAATTACATTACATGGTCTTAACATTTCAGCAGTTGAAAGTGGACATTTTGATGTACTTGGCTGCACTGAAAAGAAGAGAAATGTCACAATTAGCAGGAACGAAAGCAGTCGTTCAGATCTTTTGACGTGGGGTTCTCCTATATGAACAGTTAATATCATACCTGCTGTAGGTAGAGTTTTGAATGACCTCAGTTTAGAGAAATACAACAATATTTTAGGAAGATTCTTGAGCTAACGGCTAGTCTGATTGGAGCCAACATTAAAGTAGATTGTTGACATCTTAAAACAATTCTAATGAAAATAATAAATGGGGAAAAAACATACAGAATTACTTCAATTCAATCTTGTCACTGTTTTTTTTTTTCTGTTAGTGCTGATGTATTTTCCATCCATATATATGTGTGATGGACCTGCGTCCTGTCCGGGGTGTACCCCGCCCTCCGCACTGTGACAGCTGGATATGGGCACCAGTGACCCCCATGACCCTGAAAGGAAGAAACGAGTTAAGATGATTGATGGATGGATGGATGGATGGATGGATCGATAATGTGTGTGTTTAGCTGTTTAATATGAAACTGACAGCAATGTAAAAGTTTTAAACATGTCATGTGCCTAAACAAGAGTAGAACTTTTCACATTGGAGTAGTTTTATGACAGCAGCAATCCACTGTGGCCTCGGCCTCACTCAGACTAGCAGCAAACTCATCAGTCTTAGCAAAGTTGGACTCTGTTTCTCCAAAACTGGGGTTAATCAAACAGATATCTATACAACAGGTCAAACGTTAGTTGTTCATAGCTTTTCCACAGAACCTCACTTTTAAAGATTTGAACTTTGAGCTACAGTGCTTGCTCATAAATGATTCTGACTTCCATACGTTCCCACCAAAACACCTGCAGCAACGAAGTCATTGCAATTTACAAAATTATTGCAATTAAATCTCTTTAAAGAATGATTAATGTAATTGTTGTTGTTGTTGTTGTTGTTGTTTTATGAGGCCTGGGAGGTGATAAAACATGTATAACCTGCTAATACAAATGGTGCACACTTACTTTCTGGTTTACCTCTCTCCAGGTTGTCAGCATCCCTGAGAATAGTTTAAAACAACACTTTTGCCACTCATTTCCCCTGTTTTTAATTTTTTTTTTATTATTTTTTTTACACATATTAGAACGTCTGTCTTCAATTATCTTCAACACCTAACTTAAAATGTCCAATGCTGTTGCAAGAAGGCGATAAAGAAGCTCAGTTTCTGATTGACAGCCTAATCTATGGGAATGGCGTGTTCAGGAAACTGATTTCAGATTCAGCGTTTTGATGTTTTCTGTAGCTTTGATATCCCATCTTCACATTTAAAATGTCTGAGCAGAAGAACACAATCAATTACCATTTATCTTAAAATAATTTGGTAGGACTCCCTCGTACCTTATTTTCTTCTCTTCCTGTCAGGTAAATGAGACTCGTGATCTCTGCCGTAAAATCATAAATCCAAATCTCTCCAAAATCTAAGCGATGTCCGGAATGAACCGTCAGCGTTCCTAACGCTCCAAGTTGTTTAATACTTCTTACTATTTGAGTCACACATCAGGCAACACTAATCTAGACTGCCAAACGCAGCGGATTTATTATCCAAATTTCTTCGAAAGTTACGTGAATGAAACCTCTCCATACTCCGGTTTGACAAGCTGATCTTGCACGCAGCGCAAACCCGTGCCAATCACGCGCACTTACTGCGGTTAACGTTGACATGCTGTTTAATGACGAAAAATTGATAATGCTAAAAAAAAATAACTTACCGGAATAAGAAATGACGAAGAGTCCGACAACGAGCCCGTAAGTCCACATGGCCTGGTCCCGGGAGCGCAGCTGGAGAGAGACGAAGTGAAACGAGTCCGTCTGACAGCGACCAGGAGATGTTGCTTCCACCTCTGCACAGATGATGCGTCTCCCCTCTAAGTAGCCTACTTAGTCGCCTCCCTCCATCCCCCACCCCTATCTGTGCGTGTGTGTCCCCCCTTCACTACAGCTCATCTATTTATTTCCTATTTTTCCTCATAATCTAGGACCCCACACGTGGATTGCAGATTGTTTATGGTGTTAAAGAACTGCATAAAATAATACTAATATAATACTACTACTACTACTACTATTACTACTATTATTACTACTACTACTACTACTACTACTACTACTACTACTACTACTAATAATAATAATAATAATAATATATCACTTGTCTAATTAGTTGGATCAAACAGATTTAGATTAAACAAACCATTAA
>JAVKLF010000011.1:11273063-11285321 GCA_034783495.1 Millerichthys robustus | reverse complement strand
ACATGCAAACTCTACCCAGAAATGCCTCCAGCCAGGATTCGCTGTGGCGACCTTCTTGCTGGGAGGCATCAGCTCCACCAACTGAGCCACCGTGCCGCCGCTTTACATCATCATTTTTTAAAAATAAACTACACTGCCATCACGTCATCATTACATTGTTACTCCAATAGCAAGCTATACTGTAGTTATGTGCCTCATTTAAAAGGTAAAGCCTTGTACATTTACCTTTTTAAAAAAAATGACAACAAAGCAATGAAACCAGACAACACAACAAGCAACAACCATTTTATTAGTTTACATTCATGATCAATTTTATTGCTTTTCGCATTTACCAAAAAAGTACGTATTTTATTTTTTAACAATCACGTTTCTGAAACATTTCAAAATATCTAGCTACTAGGTATGCATTCCTATGCAGTGTTTCATGGAAAACCTTGTGGTTTAACAATAAACCCTATTTAACAATTTAAAGTATTACAGAAGACTGGAGAGATACACACGGAAGAGGAAGAAGGAAGGAAGAAAGAGTGTTATTGTAAAACATATTCATATTCAGTGTGTGCACGTTCACACTGTCTCACAGCAGCCTTCCACTCAGTCACCCCGTTGAGCCAATCTGTCTTTTACTCCTAAACTCACTAATCAACACAGTATTCTAAAGAAAACAGATATTGGCAGCTACTTGTCAGCAACGGGAAACTCAAGGGGGACTTAAAGGGGGTGGGTGGGCAGTATGGTTGTTTATGCTGCATTACGGCTTGCCTCTTTCTAAGATAAGATGAACTCACTGATGAGGATGGGGAGGGGGAGTGTATTAGTTGAGCACCAGTGATGACAGCATGACATAGCATGAAACTTAGTCCTGCAGCTTTTCATGCAGCTCTAATCGAGCAGCCGTCCGACATTGCTGCAGTCCTCCAGTGTCAACGTCTTATTGATTACATATTAGGTTAGTTATGAAATCCAGGCAGTTTTACAGCAATGTGAGAATTCCTATAGTGTTGTTTTACAATCCCAGCATGTGGGCGAAACCATGCAGATGCAGACAGATAAATGTGTAGGAAGAGATAGACTTCATCCCAGTTGTTTGTCTGGTTTGGTGAGCAATGGTCTTGTGGATTCCTATGAAGACTACAGAGTTCCTAACAAAAGTAAAAAATCAGCAATGAGTCAGACGCTTTCACTGAAGCAAAATACAAGTCATTGTTTTTTTTCTTCTTTTTTGAACCATTGCTTCCTTTATGCATTCTCACTGACTAAAGAATATGTGCTGCCTTTTGCAATCCATCAGATTTGGTTTTCCCACCAACTTAAAAATGCATGTTGGCTACTCACATTAGCAAACACACATGCTTTACACAACCAGCACAAATGGATGGCATGCACCAGTTTCAGCTTGCAAAGACAACAAAAACTCCTTATCACAACAATCTCATCACTGACTGCCAGCAAAAATCCGTAAATGTTTTTGTTCTTAAATCACTTATTCATTTTTTTCTGGTTGTGCAAAGCTTCTGTTAGAAGAAGAACATCAGAAAAAAACAGTCCACTTTCTTGCTCATATGAGTGTCGTCACCATTCCAGACTCCTAACATCTGTGGCTGGTTATTGCCAGAAAAAAAAAAAAGTTCATATCAGCTAATGAAGGGAGGAAGTTCAATGAGAGATGGAGATGATATGGAGAGTGAAGAAGCAGATACTGTACACAGGCAGAGCAGATGCGGAGCAGACCGACACAATGAATTTTCTGTATGAGAGGGAAGTCCAAAGTGGAGCAGTAGCGGATGGTGTATTTGCATGCATATTTGTGGAATGTGTGTAGAATGAACAGACTTCCTGTAGATTTGTTGGGAACCTTTGTGTGCAAGAAGACTTTTCATCACAAGTAGGTGTACGCAAATGGCCACATACGCAAATTTTTTGTCTGAGGCAAAGCAGTTCAACCTCTTTTTGACACTAGATCAGGTTTCTTCTAGGCATCAAACAGTCATCCTGAAAAAATCTTTTTAACAATAGAAAGTTTATTGAGGCAGTCCAAACAGCGTGAAAGTTTTATATGCAGTGAGAAACACAAAGAGGGCTTTAGGCAGCATGTGTGGGTGCAGGTGGCTCAGGTGCTCTCCGGGATGTTTGAAACTTGTGTTGTGTACTGGTGTGTGGGGGATGATAAAGTGTTGAGGAAGGCCCTGTAAACACAGATACTGTTTCAAATGAGCCCTCTTTAAACAAACACACATTTCCTGTTGTCAATGCATTCGGCTGAAGACACTGCTTCTAATGGAGGTCTGTTGAGTTCTACAGACAACATAAACAATCTAGTGTCCACACAATTTGCTTGTGAAAACAGATTAAAATGCAAAACAAAAAACAACCCAATCACACTGATAAAACATGCAATATTATACTTTTTTGCAGTTCAAAAAGCTACAATTATTATTATACATATGAACTTTAGAAAGTTCCACTCAACCATGTGAGAAGAGTAAATATATCATTGATTTTTTTTGTTTGTTGGATAATTTACTTTCAAATAGCTTTTCTCATTCTTACTGACAGACTGAAATGCATCATCACTGAGAGCTGAAGCCAAACTCTCACTGATTACTCACTTTATAGTTCTGACTCATCATTTCAGTTGTTATGTCTGAAGAAGAATATTTTAAATGTGATGCTTTTGAAAAAAAAATAGAAAAGGCTTGCGTGGGTAAAATGAACAATGATTATCCTAAACCTGTCTTATCAGCAAGTTTTCAAACACCCAACTCAATTATTTTATTTCCTATGAAGTCTTATTACACTAAATATTTTTTTTTATTGTGTGAAACACATTTAGTTCACAGAGATCTGCCCGCTTTCTGTCTTTTGTCCGCCCCTCCTTCTGTGTTTATGGGTGTTGATGTGAACCTTTCAGACTCAACTCTTGAACAATTCATGAACAAAAAGGCCTGGTGAGTTTGTATATTCACACAAAGCAGAGCTGTTTAAATCACACATCCTTTAGAATGGTATACATGAAGTGTGTCAGAAAAACACATCAGCACAATTGTGCTAACCCCGGTAAATGCCACTCTCACCAAAGTGCACAGCTTTAACATAAACTTAAAAACATTAATATGTAGGTTGTGTTTACATGTTTCCATGCACCATCCCTAAAATAATGAACCGTGTGCAATTTTCAGGAGTTTAGAACAGTTTATTGAATTCATGGCCTGTCTGAAGACAAATGACCCATGACGATATCACCTCCCACTGGAATCTCAAAAACATTTAACATTTTAAAACATCTAACCGTTCACAAAGAACACAGCTTGATGATTAGCTGTGTACCTTTTTGTGTCACAATAAAATGCTTTTCCACACGTTCATCACAGGACTACAGAAAAACAAACAAGTCAGACAACCATTCACTCTCAACTAGGAACAGTTTTGAGTTACCAATCATTTTAGCCTGCATGTTTTGATCTGTGGGAGGAAACTGGGAGAACCTGCGGGAAACCCACACATGCATGGGGAGAGCCTGAAAATTCTTTGCATAAAAGCCTGGGAATGAACCTTTACCTTCTTGCTGAGAGGCGACATACGGAGCAATTGTGCCATAGCACCTGCAAACACATTAAAATATGTGGTCCCTGAAACTTTTTAATCTCAATTAATACAAGAGAATAACAACTGCATGGTGATTTCAGAAATCAAAACACCAAACAGAAAAAGGACATATTTTAAACTAGTGCATAAGCTCTCTGTTTCTTTATTTCCTGTACATCTGCAAACAGTCAGTTTGTCTTGTTTGCTTCTCACTACTAATTTGCCTCCCTATGATTCACACAGAACCAGAGGTGCATGGGGAGGAAAGGTGGTGGGTAAAAATCAAAGAGCCAAGGAGGGAAAATGGTATATTTCATCCCACATATGTCTGTGTCAGGTCTCATACATGTAATTAACATGTTGATGGTGAACATGGCAAATAACAGATGGGGATTTCAAACAGCCTTTAGAACCCACCTGAGTGATTTGCCAGACACTCGTGCTGGGAAGCTGAAGCACGAACACACACATTCAAACACTTGAGCACAAGCATGCTTTTTTGGCACCATGCCATGAAGGTTGTACCCTCCCTGCACTACTCCACCCTGCAGCATTCCCTTGGGTCCACAACAATAACCAGGTGAACATTTTTTGTTACTTTTTCCGACGTGTTTGTCTTCATAAAAAACTAAATTTGAGTTCAGTTTAAAACAGAAAATCTAATTCAATTGAGTCTCTGAGTTGTCTGTTCTCTGTATGAGAAAAATCTGCAACGCATTTCCTTAAAAAATGTCATTGTTAAAGAAAAATCAACTCAAATTTGATTTACTAGACACTAAGCTGGTGATGGGTTCAACAGCTCTTAACCAATTGTCAAAGAAAACGCCGGGGAAGAGACGAATAACCGAGTTTCCAATAAAAGAGCCTCAAGTCCCATCACACAGGAACTACCAAGATAACCAAAATGAACACAAATGGGTTAAACATCTTCCTTCTTTTAAAAAAAGCTTTTTTTCAAACACAAAAGTAGCCCAAAGTACAATGACTCAAATAATTATCTGTGGAGCCGAATAGCACACCCACCACAGAAACATTTCAAAGGATTTATTATAAAATTGAATATGCAAGCAGGTGGAACTTTTCTGAATCTTTCAGCTCTACTAGAGAATCCTGAAAAATGGGTGATCAGACTAAGGAAAACGTATTTGTAATCAGTCATAGATTTGAGACTGAAGAAAAGGGCTCAGAAGATTTGTGGGAGGAGTGAGAGCTTCCAGTTGGTGCAGCACCTTTTGGGATTTAAGGCCAGGGTTTAATCGGGCGCATCCATCGCATTGTTCTCCTTTTGCTGCTGTTCTTACCTGGCGTGATGCCCTTTCGAAGGATCCAGCTGCCATATAACATCAACAAAGTCAGTACTTGGGGCATTGAATGTTGTCACAAGCTCAGACCACAAGGAGCGGTCAGGTTAGCATTGTCTCCACGTTGAATCCCGCTTTCTTTTTTGGAACTTTTGTGTGTCTATTTAAGAAGGGCTGTTTTGCAATTTTCTTTGTCTTGTGTGGAGATTATTTGAAGGCTCTGACTTTTAAAGCAAGATTTTCTCTCTGTTTCACGCACACAAATCATGGCCAATGGACAGGTACAGTAAATTAGAATTAGATATTTTCCCTGATTTGTTTCTATGGGTTTTCTCCTATGTACGCAGGAGGAGCAGAAAAAAACATTCAGAGTTGACAACAACAAGTTGAGTTCAGGTGAGTAGTGATTTAGATGATTGGGCGTGGCAGTGCGGTTGCAAGAAAAATGTAAAAAAAAAAATATTAGAAGGTAACTGTACTCAAGGGTAAGGCTTGACTAAAACATAACTTTAGTTCATACTGAACTGAGGAGTAAAGACAGGGAACTAATCTTGATACTCAATGAAATCCAATATTCAAGCAATGGTCCAAGATTTTCGTTCATGGACACATACAGTTTGGTATCCATCAAGCAGGACCTTGTAAACCATATCCACCCCAAAAACCAATGAGTCAAACAAGGGCTCATTACAAAGGAAAGTTTAAAAAAATGAATCTGGAATCTGTGGAGGGAGAGGCAAGAAGCAGAATTTAGACAGCCAGAAAGTAGTTCATTCACTTGACTTGAAAACATGAGCTTTGATCTGAAATGGGCGAGGCGAGTCGAGAAACAGGTCCTTGGTAGTGATGAGTCCAACGGCTCTGAGACGGTTTTCCAAGTCGGCTCTTTAAAGAGTTTTTTTGGAAGTTGAAAGAACTGTGTCACTTTGGTGAGCTGTACCAAATTAGCCAAATTAATCACATCGAAAAGTAGTTAATTGTATAACTATCAGTCACACGTTTTATGAGTTTACCTTATTTGAACTGCAACTCTTTTCATGTTGTTAAAAAAAATCTAAAGAATATACAGTATATATGGCGACCCAAATATAAAATTGATCTGTCAAATAATAGTCTTTAAAACTGATACTTACAAACTTACCATCACATTCTACTAGTTAGTATGTATATAAACCCACTTCCAACACTTATTTTTAAATAAATCTATCCCCAGCATTTCTGAAATGCAATGACACATTGATATATAGCAGTTTCATGAATGCATGGAAATGTGTGCACCTGCACACACACACGTGCACACTGATGCAAACACAGCGAACTGTGAGAATACAGGGCGAAATAATGACAGCGAGAACAGAGAAGTGTGGTAATGTTAATGGGTTTGGAATAGACTGTGGCATTTCCTGACAGTACAGGCCAAGTGTGTGGGCGCATGCGTGTTAATGTTCTTTCCATCATAAAACTGTAATTCTTTCTCTCAGCATTTGCAAGTATAGTTCAAGGTTCCCTTTTGTTAATATTGTTGACAGCTTGGGCGGTGGTCTCTAAAAACAGGTGCAAAATATTCTGACCATGCCTTAAGTGTATTTAGGTTTTTGTTTTCAATGGTTTGTGTTGTGTTTCTCAATACTCATGTTCATGAAAAGATAAAGCTGAGTTACATGTCTGCACGATTACAGAACGACGATAAATGCTTGTTTAATCAAAGTGTAGAAAACACAAAGAAATGAGCATTATGTACAGGAAAACATCCTGTGAAAGAACACACACGCACTCTAGAAAGAGTCATTGATATTTTTTTTTAGAATATTTTTATACAGGATGTTAACATTTCCAAACCAAACCTCCATGACCGAGATGTCCCCGTTGTGTTATGTTTTACGATGATGGAAAACCTGTGACCTCCCTGTCACTGCTTACAGGAAGGGAACTGTTTTTATAGCTAGCTGAAAAACAAAAAATAAGAATATGATACTAATTAAAAAAAAAATTGCAGCCAAGTAACATGTAATGTTTACAAGATTCAGAGAAGTTTATTCAGACTTGGGTTGATTGCCCTGGGAGCATCATGACCCAGGGGCTTTTGAGAGTGTGTGTCACTGAGTTGCGTTTCTGCTCCAAAAATAGCATACTCTGGCAAAAATTGACGTAAATGGGTATTACATTACCATAACAATATGGTTGTTGAACTTTACAAGTTGAGATTTGCAGATTCAGCCATGGATCATGCTGTAGATGTAACATTCATCTAATGTGTCATTTCCTGCAGTTGATGTTAAAAATACTTTGACCTAAACTTTTTAAGTTTTCTGACAAAAGCAAGTTTTTTTTCTTCCTTTTTTTTTGAGGAACCAAAAATTTTGTATTTTTCTTTATTTATATGAGCATGTTTGATGGGCCGAAAAATAAAATAAGAGCTATCACTTGCTCAAACTCAGTTCTGTTATTTTGTTTTACATGCAAAATGTGAAAATCAGGACTTTAATTAACATACCATAATGGGTTTCCATGTTCCAAATTTAAAACTACTCAGTGAGACTCAACTGAAGAAAATCTTAATTTAGATGCAAATAAAGGCAAAAATGCTGAAAGTGTAAATGAGCAAAAAGGTTTGCCAAGTGTGAATAAGTCTACAGTTTAAAGGATTATGCCTTGAAATCTCAACAAGTTGTTGCATCTGGAAACATGACTCAAACAGGAGAGCTATCAACAGTGACACATAATTGGCTGAATGCTTGCAAAGAGTAATTACAAGTGGACAACAGACTAAAGTTGTCTGTTTTTCACTGCATCTAAGACCTCCTTAGCTAGTCGTGCAAAGGGTAAGACCTAGTGTCTATTTACGACAGTATCCTATTTTAGTCCCGTCTGGATTATTGCTGTGTAGCTCACGTACGATGACCTCCCGGCTTGAGGCATCCCTAAGAAAAACAAACACTGTTACTGATGGCCCTCTAATTCTTAGATTACCATCAGACAAACACAAGCGCCATTGTGGAACGTTTACTTTGTGCACATTTTCTCTTTAACTGAGATGTTTGCATCAGGCCTTCCACTATGTCACTTCCAGGCAGGAAATAATGGAATTGTCTGTGTCATTTATGCTATTTCAACAGACACCACAAAATTAGAAACACAGAAAGAAGACCTTTCTCAAAGCACTTTGCTAAGTTGTTTGATATTGTAAACACATAAACATGAACATTTTAAAGAAACTGTTTAATGCTAAATGCACTTTTCTCTATAAGACTAACAGCAAGGTCTTTATCATCAGCAATATTGAAATTATTGTATGTTTATAATTGGATATTGCACAATTTAGGCTGCCCACATTCACTTTTCTTACACAAAGACCAGTACAATCAGTCAAGCTCAGATAATGAAACATTTTGAACTTACTTGTTATTTAATTTGCTCTAGTCCGAAAGACATGGGATGCATCTGGGCTTTGTTTAGGAACTATTGATCGTGGAAGAGTTAGCTTGTTTAACTTTACTGGAACTCAGCCTGACAGATTAAAGTCTCTTGTCCCCTGCTGTACCCTCAGAACAACTGAAGATCAGAGCTGTGTGCACGTTGTCTGATGTAAGATAAAAACAACCAAATTGTATACACTTTTAGAACAGTTTATTTAATGCAACAATTGCTGACAGGTCTTCACACAAAGGGATGAATTATACTTCTCCTGACATGCCTGCTCTTTTTTCCTTGTCTGTTATGTGATTACAACCAGCTTTCAGGAAAGAGTAAACATATTTCACTCTAACTACATGGTGCAGACAGTACTTGTCTTTGTCAACTGGGTTCTTTTTAACCTGACAGTTTTTTTTTTATATTTATATCAGCAGTTTTCTCCTGACATGCATACCTATTTTAAAATGTTATTAAACTGCATCAGAACAGAGATTTGTTGTTTTGTTGACAGCACAGTTTGATGGATAGGTCTCCCTTTGCAAAGGCTTGAAAAACAGGAAGGATGTACAGAACATGTATTTCTCCTGATTACTTACTGCAAATACCATACAATCTTTTGGTGAATAAGAGCCTTAGTGTACAGTCTTGAAATTTAACAAAAAAAATCGTTGTACTTTGTGATTTAATTTATTTTTTGTTTACTTGGCACTAGTTGTTTGGTCATCTCAAAGTGGGGCAATGTAGCATAGATGAATAAACAACAAAATCTCAAGCCATAACAATACAACACTTTTATTGTGAATATATATTTGCACAATAATCAACACAATATTATAAACATTTTTTCTCTTATTTCATTTTTTTAAATTTTATACAGTAAATAGTATTAGTGTACAAATGTATACAAAACTTATTCAGGCTAGTGAAGTTCCACAAAAAAAGAGTATTTCATGTACGGTATTAAAGCACAATCAGAGGGACACGCACATGCCTGCACATAGACACGGAACCCCCTGGGGTTAAACACAAGTCAACACGCAAGTTTGATAGACAGCATAACCTGATCACTCAACACCAGCAAACCACCATGAAGGCAAGGTGGAGAGAATTTAACAGCTATCATTACAATAGCATACAGTGTTAACAAAAAAAAAAAAAAAACTAATTTTTGTTGGAGCTTTAAGTCTTATGATAAAGTAAGGCAATGCTAAATTACCACTGGTAGTAGTGAGTTCTGAAAGTTTCTCTCCAGCAGGCCCTGATGCTGATCAATCAGAGGTATAGACAGTGTTCAAACACAGAACAAGCTCATTCCATCACATTGCAGCATTTTGATGCTGAGCCTTCAGCATCGTCTTCACAGGACTTTTAGAGCAACACAGAGAAAAAGAAACAAGCAGAAGAAACGGAGACAGGAAGAAGAAAACAGAGAAACAGTCTTTGATATGCTGATCTCATTCACAAGTCATCTTGGCTCCTGAGTCTGGTGATTCCAAAAAGGAACAGAAACAGGATTGATAAAGAGAGGAATTCTGGAACACAAGCTTGAGTCTGGTTTAGGTTTGTTTTCTCCAGGGAGGACAATATTATAACTCTCCCATAATCAGAATCTCTGGTTTACTTTACTTTTGTGTGGATGTCTTGTACTGTAATAATCACAGAAGATTATGTCTATTTTTTCAAATATTACTGCAAGGACAGACTTTTCTGCTGTACCACAAACGAGCATTAGCATAGAGGCATACATGGTGAGAATACATCTCTGATGCACTGCTTCATTCACATACCAGAACATTTGAGCTACTATGTAGGCACTGGGAATTCGATGCATCAAACTGAGGACAACCAAAGTTGTCAGTCCAACCACAAACATAACTAAAAAGAGTATTCTCCTATTAGATGTTACATTGTGTGCAATCTCACCTCACTTATTACTCAGTGAGATGTTTCAAGATATGTATTCAACGCTGTAACTTGAATACCGATAAATACTGCACATCTAAAGAGTCTTTTGAAATAAACTATCGAGCACAATCTCTGCAGAAGTCTGTGTGGTCCTTAGTACTGTTTTGTGCTTTGGTGTCAATGTGTTGGTGTCACTTTTAAGCTCTGAACTGAGCACATGCTGCTACAATAAAACACCTAGCTAGTCACAAAATGCTAGTTAATTTTGCAAAGAAAAATGCAAAATAGATAGGTAATTACCATTTTTAGAATAAACCCCAAATCAAAGGGATATCTATAATGGTTGAAATAAAATAAACCATCATTACAATATAATGATCCACAGCAACAAACAATACTGACAGCTGCACAAATTGAGGCTGTCAGTAGACATACAGGCTGAAGGATTTTCAGTTGGCATAGTGAGATAATTCTTCAAGAAATAAATCTAAGAAACAAATGAGGCAGAATTAAAGGGTTTGGTTAGCTCTTACTGTTGCACCATTGGAGAGGATTAATGTGGAGCTAATGATCGTGAGTGCAGCTGAGCACATTAAATGTGTCTCTACCTTTAAGAAATGACAAGAAGGTAATGAATGAGCACCCTTTGGCATTGGAACATGGAAATGCTGATTCTAGCCATTGGTGTTGCAAAGGTTCTGCATACATCCTGTGTGCCATACGTGGAGTGTTGCCTGGCCTGTTGTGGAATGGGATGGTCAGTGAATGACTGAGAGTCTTAGGTGTGTGCAGGGGTCACGACTCGTGTAAAGATTTGATGAGCCACAGCAGTAGTTGGAGACTGAGCATTGGCCAGAGACTCGGGATTAGGCAGGTCCCTCTTCCACAATCAGAATCATCTTCCTGTCAAGACAAATCAGCTGTTAGAAAATAAGGAACAGCCTCTCTGACGTTCAGCCTATCTTCTAAAATTACCACTGATACTTCTGCTTTAGTGCACACAGTTTTAAAACAAATACCTGGTATTTCAACATTTATAGGATCATTTAAAACATGTCTCCTGCCTTGTCCTCCTTTTTGGTGCAGTTGTGTGTATGCCCTACACCTGTTGGATAGGGTGTATTTTGAATGAGCGTATTCAGGATATTCATGCATGACAAAAGTTTCAAAGAAAGAAATGGGAGTCATCTTCATTCAAAGGGCAGGAAAACCATGTGAAGCTTCCTCTGTTTACGCCAGTGACAAAATGAACTGGCCTGGACACAGACAGTCTTCCTGTAAGGGAGCAGAGCCAAGCAGACAGCTGGAATAAAGGAAAGGGGGCACAGCCTACTTTTACTCTGCTCATCGACTTCCTCAGGCACTCCTCCCCTTTCGCCTCCCAGCTGGGCCTCTCCATAATATAAACACACAGTCACATGAATCGGTAGCTTGTTATGTGTGGGATTTATGCCTTTAGAATACAATGAAAGGCAGAATTCACAAAGATATGGAAAACATTTTTCTCCTAAATATTTAGACACTCTGTGAATTGTTCAAATTTGGGCGGCGATGCAATTCTTTAACATCTGATTTATTCTCCTTGCTCTTTTGTTTTAATGTCTTGGATAAAATGGCACAATGCATGAATTTCCTATAGAGCTTTTCAACTAATGCTACATCATCAGTGACATTTATTGGGCTTGATCAAGTACTGTCAGAAAGAAACTTGTTTAGAGATAGCTTTGCAAGTGTTTTGTAAACCCGATAAAACAGATTTTTTTGTAAGAAAAACGAGTTAAGCTGTTTAAAATGATGTTCAATAATAGGCTAAAATGCTTTTAAAGAAAATTAGCTAAATGTTCTTATTGTCACACAAGCTAACACAGCATCAAATTGTGGTCTTATGGTAACTCTCTAGTTAATCTATCAGAAATAAAGCATTGTGAAGCTGTGCAATGACACTGACCCTGAAGCCAGTAACAGAAACAACAGAAAAGCTGTGAGGTTGGGTGGAGAACCCTTGCTGATTGGACACAGTGGCTCATCCTTGCATGCAGAAACAAAAACAAAA
>JAVKLF010000011.1:11248035-11268037 GCA_034783495.1 Millerichthys robustus | reverse complement strand
ACACACACACACACACACACACACACACACACACACACACACACACACACACACACACACACACACACACGCACACGCGCACACACAGGCACAAACAAAACATTCAGTTAAATCATTGTAAACCTCTGCTCGTAAAAACAAAGATTGCAGCTGTCTTTGTTTTTTGCTAAAAGTTGGGGTGTTTTTTAGCTTTTCATGACTTCAATTTTGTCTATTCAAAATAAATCGAAAACGGGTTGGACTTTTGTCAACTTCTATGATTGCATTGCACTATGAATTGGTATGGAATATACACTACATACAAAAAAACAGTTTTTAAAGCCCATGTCTGATGTTAATGCCAATAATCGAAAAATACAAAAATCTGAGGAACACGGGCAAATGACAGATGGGAAATAAAGTATCACTGAAAGGGCAAATCTTGTGATGCTTTTCCAAAAAGCAGCATCTAAAATATCCTAGAAAGAGCAGAAAATGCAAATAGAGTTTTAGGATTCTAAGTAACATTACAGGAGCAATTTGAGTTTTTTCTGATGGTGTTCTGTGAATTTGTTATCCGAATTCAGTATCTTACCTGCAGTAACAGCAACATTGGTCTAAACAAGCTCAGTTTGGAAAAATGGAGAGAAAATTTCATGGAGGAATCTTACAGTCTTACAGCTAATCAAAACAGAGAACGTTCCAAAACAGATTTCTTATGTCTCCAAACAACTCCATTCTCAATCATTTTAAAGTATTTTATTTATATGCTAAGCAATAAGTCTGGAGAATTTAATTCTGGAAATCTAAAAAGTTTGAAACATTCCAAATGGGCTGTAAAGATATGTTGACAATGCAAAATAGAGAGAATGTTCGTGAAATGGTCCCTGTGGATAGAAAATGCTTTACAATGTCAAAAAGAAATAAAAAAGGTGGTTATTCAAATGACTGAAGAAGAAAGGTTGTTTGACAAATTTTGTGATGGTAGAGCAGGTCAAAGACAGCACATGTCCTGTCTCGACTGAAATGAAATGTTTCAAAACCACTCTACCATATATTCTACTAGTGACAGGCAGGGGCTGAGGGCGGCCAAGAAGGGGCAGGGTTAACGCAGCAGAGCAGACGTCTTAGATTCACAGGGGACACACTTCAGTGAAGCCTCCATAATTGACTAAAACCCTTTGAACTTCCTCCAGTGGCTAGAGTTTTACTATATCAGAGATGAAGGTATACCGCTGTCCTGTAGGAGTACAGCTCAGAGCAAACAGGCCTTTCTTGTAACACAGCAGAGCCACGTGGCCTTTATTTCACCTCTATACGAGAGCAGTATGGTCTTGTGTCTAAGGTGAGGGAGGCTTAGGTTTTAAAGACTGAGAACCATGATTGTAAGGTCTAATGTTTTATTGAGTGATAACATGACTCTTATTTTTTGTAGGAGAAACTAGAAAGAGACACATGACTGCAATTGAAAATATAACATGATACATCAGGTGTTGATGATAACTCACCAAAGAAATATACTCATCTTGATTTGACATAAGGAGGAATCCTCCATCATCCAATATCACACAGTCCACAAGCTGAAATAAACACATTACAATCAAACAAATGTAGCCATAAATGTTACTGTTACAACCCTCCTAATTTTATGCAAAAGATAGAATAATTGAAACATAACAACGTGATAAACATAAAAAAAGTATTTAGGTTAAATGAGAGAGCTTTGCATATGAACATTTTCCGTTATGTCCTCTGCACACCGTACCTTGTCATTCCTCAGACAGCCACAAATCTCGTCTTTGCACTAGAAAAAAAAATAATGAACACACTGAGTGATTTTTGATGTACAGGAACACCAGAACAGGTGTCCGAAGTACTGTAAACAACACAACTAAACATTTTAATGTAACTCACGTTTAATTTCTGTGTCGCATTAATGAAACTGTTCATCCAAAACGAGACATTAAGCTTCACTCCCACAACTATAAAACCCCAATAAATAAATAAACAACTAAAGGTTAGTACATTTATTTTGCATATAAAATGTTAGTGTGTTCTGAGTTGAACCCACCTGCAGGTTTAAGTGTGACTTCATCAATAATGAGGTCTACAACTTTGCTCACTAGGATCCCTGAATCAGACACAGGCTCCTTGGCATCTGCTGGAATTTTAAATCAGAAAATAAAGAAGGATAAATAGTTTTGTATCACTGCTAAAGGTATATAAATTATGTGATGGAGGTCATTTTTCACCAAACAAATCTCTAAAAACGTCAAAAATCAAGCTTTTTTGTATACAATTCCCTGCATTCTTTGGCCACTGTAATTTATGAGTGAAGCATCTGTGAAGCCAGAACATGTGTTAATCCAGTCAAGTACATTGTAGCTTTAACGCTGACATTTGCCAGCCCTTAAGTCTGTTCAAGAGATCAGTGAAGATGACGGGATGTATACAGAAAAAAAAAGAGAAAGTTGGGGGTGGTGGGGATGTACACTGCAAACACAGCAGGAAAGGGACAAGGATAAAAAAAAAGTGGTATCAGGCCTAAAAGTTTGATTGTTGCCAGTAGGGTTGGAATGACGTCTGAAGGCAGTGAACAGTATATAAAAGCCTCAATGAGGATCCTCATGCATGAACACTTACTGTTGAAAGATGGAGCTGTGAATATATACACTTCATTATCCAAGGTCCTTTTGTAGAAGCTGGACTCATATGTCTCTGGATTCTCTGTCCATTCTTCCCCAGCACTGAAAACATTCAAAAGTCAAAACGGAGATGAAGGATTTCAAGCATAAAGCAATAAAATACATCAACGCGAATGGACTCCATGCTAGCAAAGATTCTCAGTCAAGGTAACCCTAAGTGCTTGAAAAAATGGCAGCTGGACTTTACTCCTGACCACATTTGTGTCATGTTGGACGTTTACCTCTCCACCACATATTTCTACTACAATTGTTGTAAGGCCAAGGGTTCTTCCAACAAGGGAGCAACAACAAGTTATGGATTCAGATACTATATGACAGCTGAATAAAAATTCAAGCTGTAAACATAGCTGTCATTGAATGCATTAACTCAGTTGATTTAGTTTAAAGACACTAATGCACATCTTTAAAATCAGACACTCTCTTTGCTCAATACAACTACACTGTACGTCTGGTGTTCAAGGTCATCGTTCAAGTCTAGTTTTTTGCTATTTGGCACCATATTTATGAACTTGTTTTTATTGGTATTTTATGCTGTAATAGCAAAATGTCCTCAATGTGCAATGTTTGCAGATGTCAGCGCACGGCTGAAACACTGGTAGATATAAACACTGTTAAGACTAAGTGTATTTCAATAAAAACCACAATGAATAGCAAAATACTGACATAGACCATACACAGTATCTGCAAAAAGGTAATTTGGTAGGAAGTAAAAAAAATTGTATTATTTTTTGGATAGTTCTGTCTACATTTTGGGGGATAAAAAAACTCAACATGAGGCACACCCAAAAGCTACACACAGACCACTATCTGCTCCTTAACTCACAGCACCCACTGAACCACAAACTAGCCATTATCAGACTCTAAACTATGAAGTTAAGAATGTTGTCTCATTGAGAGGGGAGCAAGAAAAATAAATAATTTATACAATGAAACCTCTTAAATTATTGTTTTTGTGAAGTCAATTCAGAAAACTGATTAAAAACATAGAAAAGTAAACATTGGGTTTAGGAAACGTAGATTTTTTTTTCCAGACAATAAACTTTTAAGGCATTTAAAAATGTACAGTTCAATTAGAAATGATTCAAAAACAGATTGATTCCTAAGATAAAACACTCAAACACAAGCTGAGCAGTGTGGTGTAGTCGACTGAAGCAAGGAATGCACGGACCATTTATACAAGGGTCAACTAAACAATCAGTTTTCAACAAGAAGCACATAAAAACATGAGCTCATCAAAACTCAGCTGTCCACCTACACATTAAAGAAAACAGGAAAATTTGGAAGACCATAAAGTATACACTGTGACTAGAGGAGAGAGATAAGAAGAATGAAGGAAACCATGTTAAATAGAAAAATAAACTATTAAATACCTGGTATATTAGATATCACCCTATCCAGATTTATATTGTAAATGTATAAAAAAAATATTTCAGAAAAAAATGTAACTATTGTTGTTAAATGCACATCCATACAAAATTGTATAAGTTTGTCTTGCTTGTTTAGTTGAAGAAAACTTCCACAATCTAGATCAGGCATGCAAAGAGAAACTTGAGGTGTGGCTCAAGGTTTTGTAAATTTGACTCATATCCTGTTCTGGATTTGCCAGCTTTTAGAGTCAAATCAAAGTTTCTAAACAGAAAAAATGTTTGGGAGAGTACCTTCTTGGATACACTCTTGTGATTCCTCCATCTGTAGCAACAAACCTGGCCACCATCCCATCCCTGAAAACATATAAAATGCCAGCCAATTACATGTCAAAATCAATGGTGCACAGTTAATAAGAAAACCCATTTGAATCCTGTGACAATAAGCAATACTGATATAGTAACACAAACAGTTCAAAGCCAAGCCACTTGTCTTTGTACTGTGCAGCCTAATGATAAACAGACACCCTTCAGAAATGGCAAAAGTGTGTTCAGATTATTTCAGACATATGGACACATTTTAAAAGGGGAACAAAGTGATGTAATTACTTTGTTTTCCCCCCAAAACAGCATGTCTTGGCTTAGTTCACTATGTTGGAAATAATGTGCATTTTGCGCATTGCTTTCATCGTGTTTCACGAGTAAGATTAGGTCAAATCATCTATATTAGAGAATAAAAGAATAAGATTTTGGCTCTCTTAACCAATAAGTGGTGCATGAAACAAGCATCAGCTATCATACTTCAGAGGAAAAATGCACAGTTGTAAAACAAAATGCACTGCATAGAAAAAAAAAAGATGTTTTTAGCCTTTTACCAAGTTCATATTTCTCTTATGTGAAAAAATAAAAGGTTACATTTTTGCATTGCTTTAAATACAGAAGAATGGGATGGTTGGCACATACACTGTTTGCTTTTTCCAAAGTTTAACCAGTTCAGCAGTCAGACCTGCATCCAGGATCAGTCGGCTCACAAGAGACTTGTTGCCTGCGGATTAAGGACAAGATATATTTCACATATTGCAGATATTACAGCACAAGTACAATGTGGGAAAGTTATGGTAATGGAAATAATGGCAGTTTTAACACATCTGGACAGAGAAAGTGAATGCTTGAGATAGCAAAAAAACATTTTAGGTCAAGTGTCACTGACTAATGCATTTAAACGAGCACTCACATCTGTTTATTGGCAAAGTATAAGGCTATCAGTGATCCAGAATGTAAAGGCAGTAGTTGGGGTCTGCAACAGAGCAGCCAAGGCTTTCCTCAAGATGAATGTAAAAAAATAAATAAATAAATAAACTCCTGACATCATAAAGCAGAGTGATCTGAGTGGCCATTATGAGAACAAGCATTAGTTTTTGAAAGGTTGGCTATAACAAAGCAGATAATGACAAGGGATTGAATCTTAGCTTTCTTGTCAAAAGACGTACGCAAGCAAATATGGCAGTGCTAAATTAATTCGATCGGTTGTTGATTTACCACTAAAATGTTAAACTAACATGGTTTAGTGTTAAATTAAACAATGCTAATTTAACACTGCCATATTCACTGTGTATTTCTCCTGACAAGGAATCTGAAATTCGATCCCTGGTTATCTGTACTTTTCAAAATGAAATCATTTAAGTACATGTCTTTAAAGGTTTCTACATAATTCCTATGCGGTATTGCAAATCATGCTTGTGATTCCTCTTCTTTTCTTTCTTTCTTTTTTGTTTACAGATGTATAACATAACAACAGCAATACAAAAGATACAAAAAAAATGATTCCAAAGTATGTGACTTGACCTTGCATTCAAATGGATCCAGGATGTTAATCCATTTGCTGGATGATAGTGGTAAGCCATACTTGGGGTGAGATCCATTAGAGGATAACAAATCAAACATCATGAGTCACTGTATAGAATGACAACATCAGGTTTCTAGGAAACTCAGTCGATCAATCTGAGGTCATCCTGCTCAAACAGTACTGACCCTGAGATCATAGTATCCGACTGAGAAATTGATACCATGCATCTACTTTACATATACTAACAAAAACGTATCTATTATGTTGCATAAGAGAATGAAAAACACTGTAAACTTGTTTGGATGAACTTGTGAAGTTGAGTCATTGTCACTACAATCTAGCTGAATGTAAAAATAATGCATGAAACAAACACAACCAGTATGAATGTGCTAAGTGAAGTAGCAGTGAAGAAGATGCATGACTCACATGCATCTGGAGTGTTTCTATCAATATACTGGTTGAAGTCGAGGAGAAGCTGGGTGTTGTTGAGTGACAGCTTCAGCTCTTTGCAGTACTCCCTGAAGAAACAGTAGTATTGAGTTTGAATCTCTGTCCCTTGTCAGTTTGTGCGTTCTGTAAGTGACATCTACAGAGATGGGAGGACCACTCACCTTGGTGCAATGAAGGTATAACCGAACTCATCAAAACTCTCTGGCTGTAGGGTTTCCATGGCTTTGGAAAACACAAAATTACTGGTTTAGGCCCATAAATCATCAGAATCTACAGTTTTAGAAGTATATACTGACCATTCATAACATTATGACCAATGGAAAGAAAAGTAGGCAACATTCCTTATCTTGCTGGAGTGTAGTGCTCGCTAACAGAATGTCCTAAACCTACAAACCTTCCTTTTAAGCAATAGTTCAGTGTTTTTTTAATGGGGTCCTGTGGAAGGGTAATTATCAATTAGTATACTGTTTGTTTCAGACCTCAATAACCTCAGCTTGGAGACATTGAAATTAATTTGACAAAACTGGTAACAGATACAATAAGGATTATTGGTTTTTAAAAGAAGCTATATATGATTTGTCTAAGTCCTATTTGACAAACCTTTTTACCACTATAAGTTTTGCAAACACAAACAGTAGCAGCACCAGCTAACTTTCATTACAGTCTGAGGCACTTTCTACAGAAATATTGCATTTCTGCCAGAATAACAGTGATCTACAAAATTGACAGAAGAGTGAAAGTTTATTGTTACAGAGAAAAAAAAAAGTGAATTTCCCATGTTTCCCATGTGATGTCCAAGTGTAAAACCATGTGACTAGCTTGGATCACATTAACATGTTCAAAATGTAAAAAAAAACAATGCAT
The DNA here is from genome assembly GCA_034783495.1 of Millerichthys robustus. Lineage (NCBI taxonomy): Eukaryota > Metazoa > Chordata > Actinopteri > Cyprinodontiformes > Rivulidae > Millerichthys > Millerichthys robustus. The sequence goes on along the minus strand of JAVKLF010000011.1, from coordinate 11,260,829 downwards.
GGGAAACATCTGCAATACATGATAATTTGGGATGTTTTCACAAGTAAAATCATCACAGAACTCGATTTCAGAAGGTCTAAATTATCATTTTGAAAAGACTTGCCTGGATGCCCTGTCTAGTCAGAGCTGTCTTATTAGTAACAAGGGGAGCTAATCAATTTCAGATGAGTAGTCATGACACTAGGGCTGATCAGTTTATACTTTAATAGTTAAGAATAAGAGTGTTATCCCTGGTCTAGAAATTATATGCAATAAAAAATGTTTTTACAAACTGGTTCTGGTTAATATGGACACAACAGTGCACATTCCATAACAAGTTCCCACATCTACAAACACACAGACACAAAAACCAACTGGACAGATATGAGGTGATACAGTAAGGGAAAGAGAGTGTCAATGGAGTAGCACTGAGGAGGGATGAGAGAGTAACTGACTGAGAAATACTTGCCTTTTTGCCCTGTTGTGACCCGAGTGAGTCAGGGGAGAGGCAAAAAAAAAAGACAAAGAGTGATAAAAATGCATTCATCATCTGACAAATGCTATCTTCAGAAAGATGGTAGAATTTGTGAATATTTCCCAATAGTAGTTGATACAAAAGAATGCAGCAGTTAAAAATAATAGCTTTAACCAAAGTAAACATGTTTAAAAGCATCTGAAAAGTAGACCATGTAGTGCAGTTTGTAAAAACACAGAACATAACATTATGGGAAACAGACGTGAGCGAAAGAGTATGTAAAACGGCAAAAACACAAAAGCTAGGTAGTATTAATGAGATTTTCCTCCAAAGATTTCCTTGTCTTGACTTCATTTAAAATGCCATCTTGTTATTTTTATCTCATAAATGACATGACAGGCATCAATAGCCATCATTCACTGGTCTCTTAAAATAAAGACTTTTTGGACAGTTCCTTTAAAACATATTGACTCATGTGGTGCAGTCTGCGAAAGCTATTACTGAGCACAGGGTCCTTTGGGGGAAATCTGTAGGATAAAGCAATGTCATCCACATAAAACATAACAAGTTGATTCCTTGTCATTGTCTCTATAGATTGGGCAGGGTGGCTCACTCCAATGGCTTTTTAACATCATTTTGTTGTTTTTTTTCATCTTATTGCTTATCTGTCAGCATCTCCTCAACCTATGCATTGGGTCATTTACTCAACAAATACTACATTCCTCAAGTCACAGGACAAAAATGTATGCTCTGCAAAGACAGAGAAACCCTTACAAATGTATGTAGGAGAACAAGTGGCTGCAGAAACCACCTACTGTATGAAAGTGATAAGATAGATTAGGGTTTAGGTGGTCTGGCTCCAATGTGAAACTCAATATGGCTGAACAGGGAACTTTAGAGTTCCAAATCCCCATCAGAGCAGTCTGCAGCAGTAAGGCATGGTGTGTTGCTTTCTTTAACAGGCCAGTAAATGTGCTGACAGCGTTTATGGCACAGTGACAGACTCAGCAGAAGAGTAGTGAAATACAGGCTGAAACAGTCACTCAAAATCTCATTTGATAGAATAACTGCACCGCTAGTTGTTTATACTCTGTGGCGTCACGTCAAAGTTATGAAAATTCCACTATACGGACAGATGACGGCATGCTTTTTTTTTCCCCCAGCTCCTATTATTTGATCAAAGCAAAGATCAACATTCATACAGAGATCCATCCAGCCCTTGAACTAGATATGTTAGTTTGATAGATATTTGCTGATGTGAGTTAAGTGTGCACAAGATGATCTCATCTCCCAAAGGCATGAAGGAAAAGTTGAACCAATATTTTTAACAAACCTGGCCACACACATATGTATATATATATATACATTTTTACTTTATTTTGTGTAATATTTGTAATGTATGTATTCTGATGTAGCAGGGAGCAAAGCAGTAGAAGAAAAACAATGAAGCAAGAACAGTAAATACTTGCCCCAAGAAGAAGCTGTAGGCATCCATTATTTAAAGATAAGAAAAACAAAGAACTTGAATCAGAATATGTAATAATACAGGGCATTTCACAAATAATTCCATTCACAGACAAAATTGTCCTTTTTCAAACTATCTTTTGATCTGAGCTGCAAAATCCAAAGCAAGTGGAGATACTTAAGACTACAACTCAAAAAATAAGTGCAAGTTGGATGTGACAGATTGACAAAGTCAAATTTCATCGTTCTGCATGTCTATGTTTATTGATACTCACATATGGCTTGTTTTATATCATCCCCCAGTTGAGCCTGAATGAAGTGTTCACTGTATTTAGGTAAAACAAGAGCCAAGCTGCAAGAAAGATAACAATTACACTCGGTTCAAAAGTTTTTGTATTCATTTAAGAAAATGAAACAATGTGCACAGTCAGAAAAAAACCAAACTGGTTTCCAAACTGTAATGTTTAAATGCCCAGGAAAATAAAATTATTTGAAATTGTCTCTTATAGCTGAAACAATAGCTTGCATCAGAAGAGGTTATTTTAGCATTCAGTGAAGTCACTTTAAAAAGTCTTTCAAAATATAGGTCCTACCTGTAGTCTGTTCCATTAACTGGTGCCCATGTGTAGGTCCGGACTCCTCTGTCTATGTATCGCTGAAGAAAATCAAGCACACATTTACAGAAACTCTTGCTAGGTGATTGCTGGAGATAGGCCCCAGCTCCACACAGAAAGGAGATGAAGGTAAAGAAAGAAAACGGATGGATGTGGCTTGGTTAAATATTTTTGATATATAAATATATATTTTTTCTTTTACCTCATCCTGAGTTTTCACCAAAGTGTCAATGGTCTGTTCTCCCGTCTCCCCATCAATCATATTCTTTCTGATCTGCATGACGAAATAAAGAAACAACTTCTTGTGACAATCACTGAATCTGGCGTAGTTCTGGCTCATTTTTTAGGCACATTGCCCCTTAATTTCAAGCTAAATTTCTAGAAACACAAGATAACAACTGAAGGAGTGTTAGATGTGTTTAATGGTGTACTTTACCCCCACTTTAATGTCATTCTCCAGCTCAGCATCAAGAAAATCCAAGGTAACAGGCTCCTGGAATTTAGGATTCTGTAAAAGGAACAATATTTAAATGTGAAATAAGAAATAGTTATGGGAAATAGCACACATACAAACAAATTTGATAGGTGTGAAAGAAACAAATTACAGATCTTTACTGCTTATTCAGAATAAAACAACAAACTACACATAGGCACAATTTAGAGTTACCAATTACCCTCACATGCATGTTTTTGGTCTGTGAAAACCCACGCATGCACAGAGAGAACACGCAAACTCTGCAATCCGGCAACCTTCATGCTGGGAGGCAACAGCTCTACCAAGTGAGCCAACGTGCCGCCCAGACTAAAACATGTTACATGTTTATAAAAGTTGTAACATCGAGGACACAAAATCTGTGTGAGGCTTGAGACAGTATTCCATTTCATTTTACTTTTCTTCTAAAACAAAACCTTTTTGTTATTGTTTTCAGTTGGTCTTAAATAATCTTTTTCCAAGCTCTCTAAAAAAAATTATAATAGACATTACAGGGCGCCTACATTTAACGGATATGCTCAGGTTATTTTTATTTTTTTTTACAGATAAGCTAGTAAAAAAAAAATGTTTGAATTATTTTAGGCACTTTGTAATTGCTGCCTGTCATGAAGACACAATGTGTTTCAATTTTTGTTGTTTCAATGGAAAATTAAAGTGTAAATAATCTGAGTTTTGAATAAGGCAACATGTTCTTTTTCTTTTCTCATATTTAAAAATGAGTTTAAACTCAGCATCTGAACATTTGCTGTCAAAAACCTTTCAGTATGTGCTTTATAATATTTAACTTTGAATTGTCAAATTGCATTTGTTTGATTTTAAAGAACTTTGGGACATCAAAATAATATAAAATATCATTTGAATCAGTTATTTTATTAGTGCTCTTTCTGAAAACCACTAATTTGAGTAGAACAGCTACTAACACAGAATTTATTAGTTTCAGGTGTTAAGTCCAGTTATTCAATCACATGTGAACAGCACATATATTATATTTATTTGTGACAGAATGTTCTGTTTTCTATACAGAAGCAGTGACAAAAACGTCCCCCAACACTTGAACTTAATTAAATCCAGGACATAAAAAGCAAAGGGCATGTGCCATATGGCAGCATTTTGACACTCCATCTGACACCAGACACAGCTGAATACGATTTGATACAAAGTGACACTGAACTCTATGAATGTCCTCTCTTAAAAATTCTATATGGCTGAGCTGCTTTATGATGATATAAAACAGTAACAGAAATCTGGACTTTCTCTATAAAAAAGAGGACATGGAATCTGATCCCTGCCTGCTCTCCACAGCATTTTCAAACTCAAAATGCTGCATGATGTACTACAAGCATATTGTTACAAATATCTTGTGAGTTTTGGGTAAAGAAATATGCATTTTGTCTTAAAGCAAATATTTAGGGGGGAGAGGTGAATAACTACTCCTTGCAAAAGGGGAACTCAAGTTTTAGACAGTAAAAATGTGATGAACAAAGCAGTATGCTGAAAAGAAAAGTAATTAATAAATAATCATGTTCTGTAGAAGGCATAGATGAAGTCTCTTACATGAGATGGTAAGTGAAACAAAATGAAGCAGCAAAAGGAAGATGATGGAGACGAAGCAGCTCAACATGAAAATTAGAAAAGAAAGAATAAAAGATCAAGAGGTTTAACACTGGGTGGAACAAAACAAAACATTTTGTACACTAAGACATGAAAAGAGAAAATACAAAATGAAGGAAAAGGGAAACATAAAAGAGGAGCGGTGTCAAAAAAGAAACAAATAGTGAAAAAAAGGAAAGAGCAGTAGAGAAACTGCTGCACCGGATGCCAGCAAGTGATTTAGTGAGTCGGGGTAAAGGTTTGAGATGAAAATAAAAACACTGAAGCAAGAGAGAAAGTTTGAATGTAAAATTTCACATTAAACATCAAGGTCACACTCAGTATTTGTCATTGTGGCATTTGGCTGATTCAGTGAGAATGTGCCTTAAGGCTGATGAGAAAACACTTTGCTGCATCAACAAAAAAATGAGATCATTCTGATGGTGCCTTGTTACCGCATCAGGTCACTCTAAGGTCATATTACTCTGTAGAATAATTTGATATGAACTCCAGAAAGTTAATATATAACATTATTGGCATAAACAGACTAGAATGACAAAACAAAACCACAAGTTTGTATGGTTTTAAACTCACAAGTGCTACCATAGATTTAAAAAAAAGGAAGAAAAAAGCCAGTAAAGAACAGCTTTTTGGAAAACAAGTAAAATTGATGTCTCATACATATGTTATTTTTACAGCATGTACTATCCTTGTTTCATTACCAGTTGATGACAAATGTTTCAAATAACATCATCAGATGACTAAGACCACTAAGAACAACTGAACAGTTTGGGATACAAAGTAATGCACCACCAGTCTATCCCAGGGCTTCTCAAACTTTTGGGGTCTGGGGGCTCCTTACAGGCCCCTAAATGCTATGGAAACAATTGTTTTGTTTTAATAGTTATTATTTATTTATGGGTTTTTTTTGTTTTGTGCATTTGTTTTACTGGCCCATTGATCCCCATGTGTATACTGTACATGCATTTTTTTAAGTGAAATGACGCTATTAATAATTTATTGTAATTTTCTGGGGGGGACCCCCAAGCTACCACTCACAGACCCCTGGTTTTTGAACCCATTTTGAGAACCTCTGTTCTATACAACTACTTACAAATGTATCACATTAAAGCATGAATTAGCATTATTACTTCAGTTTTGTGCTTTAGACATGACTGCAAATTAATAATGTCTCCTGATAGAAATGATAGTTGACTAATGCAACTACGACAATATCTACAGCTACAAAATAAATTGTAAAAACACTACAAGACTGCAGTAAAGCTACTCCTACAAGTAACAGTACATCTATATTATCTCACCTCATGAAAAGTGACAGCATACTTATTACTGAGTTTTAGCTTCCTGCTTTGTATCCTTTTCTAAGAAAATTGTGAAAAGAAATGCACAGAGACCAAGTTTGCTGTTAACAGTAGAAGATTATTTTGGCAGTGGTCATTTAGGAAAGTAGTTCTATTTACATGTACATCTTAGACCAAATTAAAACCATTTTAAAGGACAAATGCAAAGCTGGTGAGAGGGCAAGAAAAGACAAAAATATCTCCTTAAAATCTAAGGAACTACATAAATAATAGTTAGATTATATCAGTAAAGCCTAAGGCCTTTAAACACACTTCCTGTCAAGGTGTCATAATAAACTTGACACCTTTTCAGCCTTATTTTCTTCCTTGTTTACAATTTAAAGGCCAGTCTTCATCCCTGATTATAAAAGTCACTTCGTTTTTTATGTTATTTTCCAGTGCATCGAGTTGCAGGCATACAGTAATGGGAACTGACAGCATATAAATCACCACATCAATAAAAAGCATTAAAGTCAGAAAAAAAGGTATAATTTGATCCATAACTGTCCTGATGTGTGTGTGGTCTGCAGTTTCAGATCAGCGGAGGGGCCATTCTGAAGTTCTGGCAACACATGGCCCCATGCAGCCTGTCAGTGCCAGCTTGCCTCGGGGCTAAAGTCGGGTGAGCTGCAGTGGGATTTACTGAAGAAGAGGTCTGGAACCTCTTGTGGGTCATGACTAATTTTTTACCAGGTCACGTCTTAATACGTGTCGGTGACTTGAAGTCCAGATGCATTTCTTTGACAAATTGTGAAACTGCTCAGGTTCTTTAAAAAGAAAAAAAAACAGGGGCAGGACAGACGTCCTCAAAAATTGGATGTTAAATTGCAGTTCACTACTTTACAAAACTAGCATGTGTTTCCCTAAAATCCCAACTTTAAGATCTGTCCAAGAACAAAAAAAACTTGTCTATATATATGACCAAAAAAGTAAAATAAACACTGTCCTCCAAACCTCTTTATTTGTCCTCTATATGATGCAGAAAACAGAACAGATTAAATCTGAGTCTCAGGCATGCTATCAAATTTTAGAACTAATTACGTCTAGAATGTGCCGCTGAGTTTCTTGTTATCCCTTATTCTCAAACATATATGCCAGATCAGTGCCAGCTCCTCATATCTATGCAGTCCCATATGCTAGAAGTGACCTTCCAGCCAATGTCTAAGGGCTGATTATATTATATTCATATTCTAACTGGAGAAAAAATTCTTTATTTGAAGATTTATGAGGTGGCAGCACATGGAAAAGTTTGAAATAAGTCTTTGCCATCTGCCAGGCAGAATACTATTCACTGACCTCAACCAGTTACATTGAAACTATGTAGAATAATCAGAATTTAATTTAATACACCAACACATTTATATGCTGATTCATACATAGTGATGCATGAACCCAGATGTTATACCTTTGGCTGAAGATTGGGATGCAGGAGGACATATCCATTGGGGTCAATGGCAAAGTAGTAGCCATTTGGTCCGATCTGGTGTCAAGGTAAACAAAGAAGGAAAGAAAATGTGTCAAAAAGAAAACATTAACGCCAATATATTGATGGCTCGAGGAGGTGACATCATGATGTGGTAGCTTAAATTAATGTTGTCGACTTTAAGCAAAAGGGTTAAAGATGCAAATTTTTAGCATGTGGATTTTTTTATTTTTTTATGACTTCTCCTGTTTAAAAATGTTTAAATCTTGAATTGATAAATTTAAAAAGATCAGAGGATGAATCAGACACGGAACCAGTTCGACATAACTGAAGTCCCATGTCTTGTTAAAATATACAAAGAAAGAGTTCAGCAGACCAAAAATGTGAGTTTTTACACATTGGGTGACCTTGCATAAACAAATGATTTTTGTCTGGTGATCACATATGGGTGTATTAAACTCACTGTGAATCGTGGTGTGAGCTTTTTGATATCGTCAAGAGACACATCGATCCCCATTACGCCAAGAATCAACTGATTTTGATGCTGATGGAGAGAAGAGAAAAGATGAGGAATAATATATACACCAGGATTAAACTAATCATCACAGTTATGTGCTTTACCTTCCCATTCCTGTCATCAATGGTCTTGGTTCTGTTGAACACCGGCAGTGTTCCAGTGATGACCAGGCCTAATTCCTGATTCAAAGCCAAACAATCTATGTCTATTTTCATTTTCTTTGCCTAGAAAATGTGCTTTTTTTTCCTTTAATGTAACAAAAATGTCATACCAGAGCATCAAGGTACACATTAGTCCACTGAACTTGTTTGGCCTTCTTGTCTGCTAGAACCATAGGTCTTCCCAAGACATCTAAGTATTCCTAAAATAAACATATATAGTAACAGTAACTAATTTCCTGGATTGTGTTTATGCATTTATTTTTTCAAATTCTTGATCAATGTAGAAAAAAAAAATATCACCTGTGTGTTTATCCTGATGGCTCCAATGGAGGGAATTTCATAGAAGTAACCTGGAAAAATGACCACACTTAAAACTTAAAATAAGAATCAGTTTGCAAACTTATATCAGACACGCCAAGTCTACAACATTTTCCCAAAACTTCTTGTAACAACAAACAAACCTTACTCTGTTCCACAACGCTTCCTAAACTATTCATAGTTAGAAGTTTCCAGTCTGGTTTTAATGAAAACATTTTTTGAAATCACTCAAGATTTGATAGTGATGAAAGCAGATCATAATTAACTTTGGAATTACAAAAAAACAGACAATAGTCTCCAATACCTTTATTGGAGCAGGCCATCCACTGAATAGGACCTTTATCATAGTTGTGTTGTCCTACTGAAAATGTAAAAATTCTGACCTAGAACATAAAAATGGGAAAAATGAATAAATGTAACATTCACCCATACTGACACGTTTTATTAATTGCTCCTTTTAATATAGCAATGATTAACCTACAATAATAACACGAACTATGGACAATTAAAGTGATATTCATTCATCATTAAGAGTGCAAAACAACATTCTGCATGTAAACAATGTCTCTTTGAAGGGAATTAAAGTAAAACTATCTAAAGACTTCTGATGGAAAAACTGTTTTTTTTTTCTTTTTTCTTGTTGCTGTTTTTGTTATGTCAGGTTTGTTTCCTTTCATTCACTTATGGGCTTTTGTTTTTGATCCCTTGCCTTGCAGCGCACAGTTTTGGTTTAGTTAATCAAGTTAATCAAGATTTATTTGCTCCTTGTCTTCCCGCTGTCTACCTGTCAGCTTGCATTTGTGTTTGCATGCACACCATCAAACAAAACTACATGCACGTGAGTAACACCTAATGAATGTACCTTTTTGTCAGCGTTGTATTTCTCCAGTACTGACTGGGCTCTTTCCTCTCCTCCATCCGTAAACAGCATGATGATCTTATTGCAGTTGGCTCGGCTGATGTTAGTCTAGTCAAAGAAAAGACAGACAAGACAAAAAAAAAATAGGGCCATTATCATTTTTCTTTTCTTAGAATACCATAGAATAAAGTATGTTTTGCTGTAAGAGACAGGCATTAGAAAATGTTCTAAATTTTAACAGTTTTCCCTTTTCTTGTTGTTGTCTTGCTTTGTCCAGACATACAACTGGACAGTGTGAATTTATTGCTAAGAATTATGATTTTAAACTCTGAACAGTACTTTTAAAATGTTTTAAATCTTTTTTTATAACAATTTGTTTCGGTCAAACAGGAAAATAGCAGTAACACAATCAACCAGCAGATGGCAGCAAAGGCAACAATTTAAAGCGTCTAAATTATAAGGACATTGTGAGCAAGAATCACGCAAAACTTGATTTGAGTTTTCAATCACACTGAAAGAAGACAAAACAAAACATTTTCCTCACTGCATTGAGCTGCTCAAAAGCAAACTCGAATCCTTTAGTGTAGTTTGTAATTCCTTTGGCTGTGATGTTCTGAACAGCATCTTTTAGGAGCTTTTTGTTCCTCACATTGGCTTGAACCAGATGGTCGAAACATGCTGTGTTCTTCACCCTGGTGTTAAACTGGGAAACAGAAGCAGGAAGTTATGGCCCGAAAATTATTCATGCGATTAAAGCATCTGTGCATGTGTAACAAATACGAATGCCGCATGGACACATGTTAATGCACGCACACACACACACGCACGCACGCACGCACACACACACACACACACCAGTACACACACACATATATATATATATATATACACATAGAAACACTCCCACCTGGCCTTGGCTGTTATCAGGCAGTGGTAAACAGACACATTCATCAAGCCCCACTAATTGCTTCACATCCTTGGAGCTCAACGATGTGGTACCCATGGAAACAAGATTCTGCTATATAAAAATAAGGATAGGCCAGAGAACCATCCCTTTATAAAAGTGGGATCTCTTCGTTTTAACCTTGTAGCACGTGTATGTACAAATATGTAATCTAGTAACTAAATGGTGGAAAAGTGCTCCAGGTTGTACTGACTGTATTTTATTAGCAAAATATTAGCTTCAAACCGAAGCAAAACAAAATCTTCACAAAAAGCTCTGTATTGCAAATAATAATGAAAGGATAACACAAGGAATAAATACATAATAAAATAAAGCATGTGGGACATAAGTGTAAGTAAACCATCTGTTCTAAAACAACAGAGTGCCTCATTGATTTTCACTGATCAATGTGTCCATGTGAGATGGACACTGGGGAGGCTGATAACACTGATCTACATGAACAACAGGCAACAACAGCCTTGACTGTTAAGCAGTGTGCGCCTGGCATAAACTGAAACTATTTTAAGAGTGACAACAGCAGACATACAGTACATCTCTCTTCTGAGCTAACATCGTTTAGTTTAAATAAAAGATAAATGCAAACACAACAGACATTAGTGTACTTGGCCACATCATTAAGATATATTCTATCCTACTATATATCAAAAGGAAAAGTGAATAAAGTGAGATCAAGACAAAAAAACCCCACAAAAAATGTGAAAAAAAGCATGAATTCAGGTCTCAAAAGCAGATTCACAAACAGGAGCATAAAAAAACATAAAACATAACATGTATCATATAATAAACTCTTGTTTTTCATTAATCATCTAATGATTAAATTGATACATTTTACTGGTTAAGCTAATTATGTCAAAAAAAGAAAAGTGGTGTATGGCTATTGAAAAAAGCTAGATTTTGCTCTGTAAGTCCTGGCTTTAAACTTAAATGGTATAAAACCTATTTCAAATTCCACTGTTTTCCCGTGATCCTTTTACAACAGTACTCATATGTGTGTGCTATTGTCCTGGATTTATGTAAGGATTAGTGATGACTCAAGAAAGACGGCTAATCTTGAAGCTCTAATCCTGCCGGACTTTCTGCAGTTCGGCTTTAGTACTATGGCTTGTACACTGAAGTGACATTGGCCAACAATGCCGACACTGGCTAGCACGGTTCAAGATGACATGGCATTATAGAAGTGACAGCAATTTAGCAAAATGACAGGGTTTGAGGAAAACAAGAACATTAAGTGTGAAAACAATAGAAAGGGTGAGAAAAATTAGGGTGAAGGAGACAAAAAAGGAGACATTAGCAGTTTTCTAACCTGTCCAGCTGTTAGGGAACAATGTGAGCATCCTCCATTATAAAATGCCAGCTTAGTCCCTGGGCTACGGTTAATGAGGTTAATGATTTATGGGTGACATCAGAGCAGTGATTCAGTGACAGGTAACAACCTCAGGCTCTGACACATGCCACTCTGTCTTCACGTGTATGAATGAGTGCAGTCAACGCTAAAGGAAAGACAAAGTGTAACAACAAGCATGATGGTCAATCATGCTCAAGTACAGACAAAAATATATAAATATTACAAAGTGAAGTGATATTATGAAGAGGAAATAACATGGCAGTTGAGTCCAGTTTGTTTAGTTTAGTAGTATGTTAATTTGCCACTGAAGTTAATTTTAAAAGTTTCTGAATTTAAAAGCTAACAAGATCAACTTGAACCTAATAAAGGACTTTTAAAAATTATTTTGCTGCATGTTGTTCTGACTTGTCAAAGATTTTTGTTGCCAACATTTTGGTTCATCTCTACGTTTTTGTCTCCACAATGATATAATTTAAATTCTGCCCATCTCACAGATTTTTTTTTGTAAGTCATTAAAAAGGGAAAAAAATGGTTTAAAGCCCACAAAATAAGTCCAAAATTACACAACATTAAGTTGTATTCATTTTGTGTTTCAAACTAAAATACTTTAGCCAGTTTGACTTTCTGGAAAACACACACACATGCACACATTGCTCTCCATCAGTTTCTGATAATTGCACATCATTGTAGAATCACAAGTCCACCATGGAACAGAATACATTGTGTCAAAGACAAAGAGTCCCCATGGAGAGGCGACACTACAGAGCCTGAATAGCCGTCTTTGTGCAATACAACAGAAGACAGCTTCGATCTCTAAAAAAAAAAAAAAAAGACCTCAATAAACATCTCCACAGGTACCCATCCACACATCAACTAATCGCCTGATTAGGTCATTTCGAGTGTAATCACAAAAAAAAGTTGATAGGGAAGTGTAGAGGGAGGAAAGAAGCTGAAAATAATGATGGGAGAAAAGTTCCGGTATTGGGGGAAGATGAATGAACAAATGTGGTGAAAACCTAGATGAAATTGCATTGCCTAATGATAAAAGGAACAAAAAATGGAACAATAAAGAAAGTGATGGATGGCTGCTTCCTGGGTTCACGGGAGTCATGAGCCCAGCTTTAATTTCTTTAGGAGCAATGGGAATGTTCATCCACAGTTGTGTCTCTATTTGTGGCTCAGGAGGTGCGTCGGGGCCACATAGAGCAGAGTTTTAATCTTTAGCACCAAA
>JAVKLF010000011.1:11201583-11224561 GCA_034783495.1 Millerichthys robustus | reverse complement strand
ACACACACACACACACACACACACACACACACACACACACACACACACACACACACACACACACACACACACGTATTCACGTGTACAGGCACCACAAACTCCCACTGAAATGGCAACTGGGTCAGACATTGCCCTACATTGTTTTACAGATGCAGGAAGAGCAAATGAGTGTGAAAACAGATCGAGAGGCAGAGACGCAACGCGAGACAGAGAGAGGCAGATGTTGTGCTACACTCACTGTGGAACTTGAGGGATTAATGAGACGGTCTGGCTCAGTGGGTGGCTGTGTTGAACTACACTCTAATTACACATCATTACAGAGGCAAAGACAGAGGCCGTCCACTCTGGACAGTAAAACGAACTGAAGAATGAAAACACCAACTGTAATACACCAAAACATCAGGAGACCGCCTGCTCACCTTCTGTACTCTGTACACTAACACCCAGAAGGCAAACACAGATTCTGTTTGTTGTGGCACAGATACTAAAACATCCCTTAAAATGGTATTTTTAGACTGTGGCTGACCACCTTTTTAACCTGAAGCTCCTTGCCCAAATAATTACCAGCGTGTATTGAAAACCTCTTATATTTTATGTCAGTACGTTATCCTAGAGAACATATAACTGGTCCGTGTTTCTTTTCAAAATACATTATTTTAACACGTCTAACTTAGTGTTGAGTGTGTCGTTCTCAGATCAGCTACTCCTTAAAGAGCAGAGACAATACTGGTTCCAATTTTACCAAAACTCTGCTTTTTGAACAGACTACTCACCCATAAAATCTCCATCCCAACTGTCCAAACAGTGTAATCCATGGCCAGTCTTTTGGGGGATTTACTTTGATTCCGTTTTTGCTCATTTTGTCTGTGTTTGAGCACTCTTGTCATCATGAACACTTCAATAGTAATACAACTTTTCCTCTCTCTTCAGTTTTGTAGGTTCTTCCATTCTTACTTTAACAGATTTCAGTGTCTCATATACAGTAGATATGACAGCACAAACTTATTTACACATAATATTGAAGCTATAAATGTAGATGTGTCAAAATGATTACTTTATGAGAGTTTCATTCAAATTAGTTCATTAGAGCCGCCCTGGTCTAATGTGGGACTTTAAATGTCTGGATAAAAAGTCTATCTTCAAAAAAGAATATTAATAATAGCATCAGCATGAGGGAGGGAAATGTTAGAATGCTAATATTCTGATCCTGTTTGGTGGTCAAACATTTATTCTAAATCATACAAAAAAGCTTCTGTATTTGTAGGCTTGTTGGTGGTGGTTTAGTTTCAAAAAGAATTAGTAAAAGGGTAAAACTTTGTGCTGCTGTTCACTTTTAGACTGATGGGCCTGCCAGAAGCACAGTTTAATCTGATGCTGCTCAAGTTCTGTTTGTATAGGTTCACACAGATTGTTAATCTTTCATCAGACACTTAAATCTGTCTTTCATTGTTAGCTCTAAGTTGTATGATCTGGGATTAAAAGCGAAAAAACGATTGAATAGGAATTTTTGTAGTAGGTACTAAGTGAAATTTACAAGAAACTCAATTCAGTTGACAGTAAAACATTATTTTTTTTTTTAGATTTTAGATAGTTTTCCTCTTATTTAGACAGCTTTAAAGGGACATTAAAAAGCCTGCAAGAGACATGACTCATTTAAAAACTAATTCCACAAACAATGTCACACAGACAGGCCTGTGCCATTTTAAAATGTTGGGTTAAACTGAAAAGATGGGAATGGGTTTGGGACTCCTTCCACAACTTCACAGAGGAGCTGTCACGGCTCAGCGTGGCCACACCAGCCGGTTCTGGTGGCCACATTCATCAGACAAGACAGAGCCGGAGCTACGCTCTCTCTCTCTGCCATCAATGTGTCTTTCTGACGACGGCCACCGGTGCATGAATGGAGCGAGCAGCCGGTCCGGGTCTCACACCCACTCACTTCAACTCACACCGCCCGGCGTGAGCGGCTCAAACATGTCGCCTTGCCCTCTCTCTCTCTCTCTCTCTCTCTCTCTCTCTCTCTCTCTCTCTCTCTCTCTCTCTCTAAACAAAGGGGAGCCTACAAGCAAGCTCCAAAATACAGGATTCCAGGTGCCATACTTACATGAGCTGCGTCGGAAACGGCGATGCCGCGCGTCCCCCCTGCCACAGGAGGAGCAGGAACACCCAGGACCGTGCCCTGCGTGTATCCATTGTAAAGACAGGGGGAAGGGAGGAACGGAAGAGGGGATAAAAAAAAAGCTGTGTGTGTTTTTTGGGGGGTGTTGGGGGTGCGGGGAAATTCCCCCCCCAATGTGCGTCAGTAAAACCCAACCTGCTCCTCTCCGCGTCCCGCCGCCGATAAATGGAGCGACGTGCGCGCAGGCGACGCGTGTGGCCGACTGTTCCCTGCCTCCGTCACAGATTAACAAACCCTGACACCTCTAATCTGATCGCTCGGCCATCCTGCGCTCTAACAGGTACCTGAGCTGGAGATTTCAGACTCTGTCTCTCTCTCTGTCTCTCCCTTTCTCTCACACACACGCAAACCCTCCCCCTCCTGGCTTCTTTCCTTTACGCAAAATAAAAAATACAAATGCTACAGTAATAATAAAGAAAAATCAAACTATTTTAAAATTGGAAAAAAAACAAACTGTAAACCCCAAACCAGAGGGATTAACATATTACACCAGTTTGGGGGTGTGTGGGTGCGGGGGTTCGACTGTTTAAAAATCAGGACAATATTTAAGGATAATGTGCCATATTAGGCATTTTGCCTGGCCCCTATTTTATAATCAAAACAAAATAAATTGAATAAATGTTGTTGCCGTTTTCATTGTTGAAAGCTAAAAGTTAAAGACATTCTCTGTTCATGCTTGAAGTGACGTAATGTCAAAACCTTATCAACAGTTTGTACCTTAATAGTCAAGATATCACCAAGCACAGGAAATGGACAGAAGTCGTCATCCAGGATAGGCTCGTGGTCAGCCAAACAAGTATCCCTTTTTGAAATTTTTTTCTTCTGATTTATTTGCTATTTCATTAAAACATCATTGCTTTTGAAGTCTGAAAATGAATAAGAAACGGTCCCTCTTTTTTGCTCATTTTTCTATATTCTGTACTGTATGACTGATGTCATGACTTCTTTAAACTCCTTATTTTATTTCAAAAGTTGTTGATAAAAAACTAAAACTGTTTCCTCATTTTTTATATCTTTTTTTATTTTAACTTTTTTTATCTTGGGTTGTTCCTTCCATCTGTTATGCATCTCACCTCCTCTCATTAACTCAGATGATGAAAGGGATGTGATGTGAAAGTATTCAGAATCCAACAATACTTCCCATCTGTTGTTCAGATAGTTAGATTACATCCTACAAGCACATTGTATTTATTATTTAATTTAATAAAAGCTCAGATGTCATCCGACATCCTAATTAAACACAAAAAGTGAACCTTAAAAAAACATTTATAAGTGGTTTGGTGCATTTTTGTCTCCACTTTGTGAACACTATTTTTGCTTCCCTATGAAGAAACCCCTGCTACAAAGAATGTCTGACTATCACCCACACAATCAAACACATCCTGAATATAAATTCAAGGTTTGCTTTTTTAAATGCCTTGCATTTTCAGGTGTAAGGAAATACAATTTGCCGTCTTTCATTACAAATACGTCCACAGTTGTGATGTTGTAGCAGCAAACAGGACCGTTCCGTTCGAAAATGACTTCTGGGCTGATAAGCTGCACTGTTTCTGTCAAACATTTCTGTGCAAAAACTAGAGAAAAGATACAATAACATCCAGATGAATCTCAGTGCGATCCATCATAACTGTTTTATTAGATTGAGTTTGTGACAGCGTGCTGAACAAATGCAATAACGGTTTCAATGCAAGCTCTTGGGGAGCCGATGAATCAAACACACAATTAAGATATTCATAACGCAGTCATGATGCAAGAAGAGTTACTGTAATTGTTGCTTTCCTGTCATGGATCTGTGTTTATTTGTCTGGTTCAGACCCAGCTAGAGGGCAGGGTAGAAGCAAGATGCTTGGGGATTTGGTTATCAATCGTTGCTTGGCAACCACACACCATCTCTCTCAGCCTCTCACCCAGCCCTCCTCCCTCCCCTTATTCTTTCTTTGTCACTCCCTTGCCACCTATCCATTGCTCTAACTGTACTGCACCGCTGCTCATCGCCGCACAGTTTCTCCTCAGTTCTCGCGCGCCCTGTCACATCACTGACTCCACGCTTTTTCCATCTACACTTTTCTCACACTCATTTTTCTATGGCAGAGAAACAGATACACCTGCTGATGGGATGGGCAGAAAAAAAAGTGAATAGCGAGCTCTGGAGTGGAGGTACTGGGTGGAGGAACATACTGTAACAGACTGAATAGACACCTCTCAAACGACACCCTCATTCAATATGTTTTTTTTTTTGTTTCCCTAATAATTGTGAACATCTCAAACTATTTTCAATAGTGGATGCGTCCCAATTGCACATCTTTTCATGAGTATAAACTTGTTCCTGCCATGCAGTGTTTTTGTTTCTGATGATCAACTCAGAGTTTTTCGAATCATTGTTGTTTGACTATATGACTATTGTCATATTTTAGCAGTGAATTTTAATTACGTAATTAGAACATTTCTCCCAGCAGCTCGTGTGGTGTGTTATACATTCATCAAACTTCTTGTTTCGGAAAAAAAGAATAAACAGCATGGATATGGAAAACACCCGTTTTGAGTGACGTGTGACAGAATATATCAAATTGAAAAAAAATCATCTGGCAGTAATTCTAAATGGTGATTCCGAACAGATGTTTTAAAAACATTTTTCAAGCATTATTTTTACCAGAACTATTGTTTTTTTTTTTGTCAAAAAATACTGCCATCTGGAGGTAATGCATCATAATCACAACAAAAATAACAATCCATGTGTATACAGTATAATATACTTACACTATAGATATGTGTGTTTCCTGCTATTACTTCAGTATTTTTTTACTTTGCTGTACACGTAATGAAAACAGATAGATGTCATATTCCCCCTTGGGACAAAATATCAAAGTGTAAACTCTGGTCAGGACAAACAGCCTTCTTTCCTCAAAAAGCAACACAAGTAAGAGACAATAAACTGTCAGTATATTGTCTTAGATGCTATTTTGTTTATCTAGTAACATCATGAGAATGAAACCAGCAGCCTCTTCTATGTCAAACTAAGGCTATAAGTTTTTTGTTCAAAGGCTGATAACATACTGCCCCTATTAGGAAGACAGAAAATTAAGTAAGATGCATTGGATAACCTGCCAAGCAAAGACTCACAGCTCTTGAAAATGTACATCAGTGAAGCAGGAGAATACAAGAGGACTGGAGAAAATAAATCCACACAAGGCTCAGATTGAAAAAAAGGCTTGTAACAAAACAAAGGACATTAAACCAATGTATGTTAGTAGGATCTGAGGGGTTGAAATAAGAAAAGAACCAGAAGACAGTCTTAAAATGAAAAAAATAAATGAACTGAACTGGATAAGGTCTAAGCATCATCCCAATCTGCTGGGATATGTTGTTTCTGCCTAGCAGCACAAACAAGCCAGCTGCTCAAGAATGGGAACTGCCCAAAGGACAGATAAGCATAATCGAGCAGCATCTTTTTCATCCAACTAACAGACAATCATGATCTGCACTACATGGAGGTTATTAAATTCTATAAAACATCAGATGAGTCTAGAAAGCCCAACACATGAGGGCTCAGATGGATATCAGAGGTATCACCAAAAGAACAAGGCACCAGTTTAGACAATAGAATATTTACTTTAGAAAAATATGTTGTTATTTTAACCATATTATTACAGGGATTCTTAAAGACAAAACACTAAAAGTATTTTTACACAAAATAAACTTTTTCTTTAGTCATGAACCAGATCAGCCTCAATTAAATGTTTGGATTGGTGCTACCATCTTGTGGTCATGTCTTCAAATTACAGCTAAATAAAAAAAGAATATCATTAAATAAATAAAAAAAGTTCACTATTAGTTATAACCTCAATATATGTTGTACGGAAAGTGATTTTTTCTTCTTCTTCATATTGTAAAATTTAAAGGAGCAATTACAAACAAAAAACTACAGTTATATTATCTACTGTTGATCTTTTTGCATTTGTCACTAGTGTTTGTCAACTGCTTATTCGTAAAGGAAATCATGCTCACAGAATTAAATTGAAAACAAGTGTAAAAAACAGTCATACCTAAATAAAACACTAAGGGATAAAGAAAAAACAGCCCCTCAAATGGATGGTAGGGACAGTATATGTTTTAGAAAATGTTTTTTTCACAACATAAAACTCGACAAAGCCCAGTTTTGGATATGCAATATAGCTCTTAATATTTATTCTTTTGATTCAAAGAAAACTTCAATATTTTTTTACATCACAATTTGCATATCTTAACACATCCTGTGTACAATCACAAAACCATAACATCATATCCTCTGTTTTTACACTGATTGAAAAACGAGACAGTAGAAGCATTTCTCTTTACTCTTAGCATATAGATAAATCTATACATATTCTCTCTCTTCTTAAACATAATCTGTGGGCAAAATATACAGACAAAACATCAACAAAACATGCAACATTCAGAACAAAAACTTTTAGACAACTACTGAAGTTATTTCTCCTTCCCCTATGGGCTGTTTCTGCAGGTTAGAAGACACAACTGCACAAATAATCATTGGTTGACAGCACGTTTTGATAAAACTCCCCTTGTACAACTATTGACACCCATTGCTGTACAGTTATAAGTCTTTTGTGATTTTTTTTAACACTCACATGCTCAAACCTGGGACAATATAAACATTCAATCATTGTAGAAAATAAACACTTTATGTACACGTGTCAGAGAACTTGAGTCACATTCACACCCCTTAGAACAACAACAAATGAATGGTTTCACAATCACAGGCAACGGCTGATCGAAACAAACAGTTTCCAGTTTGAAGTAAGTCTAATGAAACTGTTAAACAGTCATGACTGAGCAATAAGATGTCTTACTTACTGCACTGAGTACACAGACTGATACGTACACCATGAGCATGACATAGTTGAGGGTGATTTCACTGGAGATTGTGCATTTTTTTTTTAAGGAACAGCAACATGTTTGTATAGCTATTCATCTTTTGCCACAAAGATACAGAATGCACGCCACAATTGATGATTTTCTGCCACCACCACGTACACCATGACTCAGTTCATTTTAGTGCAGAAACACGAAAACATGTACCCTTGCATGTGACAGTTCAAATCAGACAACAAAAATAAACATTGTAATAAAGTGCACAAGATCCATGTAGATGTTAACAATTGTCAACATCAATATATATTAAAATAAGTAAAAAATTAAGATATTTTCTCTCACCAGTGTACAAATATGGTTTATCGTAAGACATTTTAAGACAGACCAAACATTTAATTTTTTAACTCAAATGCATTCAAATACTTATGTTGCATAGAATTATAGTAAAAGAACATATGAATATGGGATCAAGTGTACAAAATGAAAGTAAAACAAGTATTTTAAAAAATAAATAAAAAGTTGGCACGGGTAAATATTTATCAATAGGTAACAATGGTCCCATCTGCACTATACTTGATTGTATAGGTGACATCTTGCTCTGTGTGTTGTTTCCTAAAAATTGCATCAGCCCTATTTTAAACCTATGTGCTGACAGTAGTTCTGAACAGTTTTTGTTATTTTCTTTTCTTACATTTTGTTGGTATGGTGGCAAAACACAGACAGATGAAGATGAACAAATTCATGGACACGGGTCTTCTTGCATACACAATAATATTGAGACACGGCCCCATGTGTTCTTCTGACCATCGCCATGGCTGAACTCTTGGGCCTGAGAGAATATTTTGATCACAGGCAGTGAAAGATGCTGGTTCACTGTGTTTAACAGGAGTCACTGACACAAAAACGGTCTTTTTTTTATTTCACGGACACACAGAAGAACTTTGACAACTAACTAACTAATCCTTTCTTTTTTTTTAAATCTTCATTTTAAACATTTGAAATCAGAGGGATTCACTAAAACACACAAAGCAGACCTGCCAATAATCAATGCAGTGGATCCACCTTTGGTTTTGACACAACATTTTGAAATGCTCATCCACAAAAACAGTGAAGGGCCTTATGTTAAAAAAAAAATAGAGCTTTAAGCCCCTACAGCAGCCTTAAAGTAAAAATGCCACATACATGACATACATATAATGAGCCTTAGTCCTATATAATTGTGACATTCAACACAGCATGTGCTTTGAGTGAAAGAGCACAAAATGCTGCTCATTCTTATTGGAATTCCAATTTGCCCAAAGATAAAATGATATAATAATCTGTCCCTGGATGATGACACAACCTGTGATGACAGCCCTGATCAACATTGAAGGTGTCATCGGTGGACTGCAGGAGCCACTGAATGTGATAATGATCAACCTTGAGCTCCCATAGGTCCACGTTCACCTAACAGTTAGAAGGACTGCTTACTGGATTGTCAGTGCGCCACCCACAGCCTCAATCTAGTAAGAACTGTAGTCCGCTTCACCTCATAAATAATCTAGTTACAAGAGAACACACCTGATACTCTAGATATACTCTGCATAAGCTATATTTTTATGTTTTACAAATATCACACTGTACAATTCTTTGATATGCTCTGTTATCTGCATGTGGGATAACTGCTGTACATTTCATCTTCATCCCATTGCAAAGGTCAACAGTCTTACAGAGTTCTAGTTAGGCTTTGTCATGTTTTATCCTGTTATGTGACTAGAAAGTCTGTCATATGAAAATTTCTATGCATTCCTTTGTCCTTTTTAAACAGCAAGACAGCTCCTGTCCACACACTCCAAGACACAGATTCTCATAAAGATGACATCTATCTCTGTTATTCATTCGCTTGTTTGTATCATCTTTCTCTTTGAAAGACATGAATGCTCAGCCATGATAAAATAAAACATAACTGCCCTTAAGCCATATTGCTGTAGAGTACCTCTCAGTACCTGCCTTGGTGTTTGCATGCTTGCATTCAAGCAGACTGTAGTTTGCAGAGAATTGAGAAGAAAGAAGATGAATATGTGTGTTGGCAGTGTTAGACTGATAAACATGCAATGCTGTTCTCATAACCTTTTCAATGACTTACAAACTCCATAAACAAAATACATCTATTTTATTTTTTTTATTATTATCCTTTTGTCGATCTTATCTCTAAATTCACTTTTACCAGTCTGCTGCAGCTGCATCTTTTTAGTTTCAGTGTTTAGGGAATGGTCTGGTTGGGACTGGCAAACAGCTTGTGCCAGCTGACCACTCTCTTCCTCATGTCCACTTTGTCAAGCCAGATGTAAGCTTCCCCTATCAAGATTTTCTTCAAAAACTTGCCACCGTTAGACACCAAGAAAAGCTGGAAGGAAGTGGATAAGAGAAGAAAAAAGCAAACAAAACACATTTGTCATTGTATTGTGCACAACAACATCTTGTAGAGTTTATGAGTCATGCTAATTATTCGAATAATTAATTTTGTTGAAGTTTCTACTTTATCATGTACATGGGAATTATATATTTAGTGAAAAGACAAAGTTTAGGTTTAGGACTGCTTGACCTTGTGTAATAATGATGTTGACTTTGATTTTCAAAAGCTGATACTGCAGATGACAACCAAAGAGCAAAACTAAAAACATTTTCTTTTTTATAAAATGTAACCATGCTAACCTGTATAGAATGTCCTGTTGGATTGAGAGGGAATCTGAAAGTCTCATTAAAAGAAGGCTCTCTGTCATGGCGGCAAACTCTGGTCTTTTTCTTGATGATCCTTTTCTGAGTGGCCACGTACACCACGTACAGCTTCACATACAGGTCTGGCAGTCAGAAAATTCCCAAGCGTGTTAGGCAGAAATGCATCCAATGTCATTTAACACATAGATAGACAGACAGATAGAGAGATAATCAAATAAATGCATGCATAATTTCCTAACCTGGCAGGTGGTCTGGAGTTTTGAACTTGTAAGTGATATTTCTGCACTGAAGGATTTCCAGGACCAGCTGATCCCCCTCTGTCTTCACCTCTTTCTTGAGTGCAACCTTGATTTCTCCTATTACTTGTGTTTTACCACCTGATAAAAAAGTCAAGAAAAAAGAAATGACGTTTGTGATGTTCATGTCTTTATATCTCCCTCTGAACCTTGCATTCAGTAACTGCAGGCAGAGTCTTCTAGTTGCACCTTGTAGAAAAATCTGTACTCCTGCAGTGACAAAGGACATTATAAACAATTTAACAATTTTCAAACTCAAGTCTTTTAAAAGAATGAAAGGTTCGGGGTCATCTCATCTCTGATGTTTTACACAAGTCTCACGGACTGCGATATGTCTTAACTGCTGATTAGGCATAAGAGCTTTTACTAGACGTGCTGAGTATTAAGCGGCAAAAGAGACAACCAGGCACCACAGAAACGACCTCTTAACTATCACTTGTGTAACAATAACCAGGCTATAGCCTTAATTGACCCTGAGCACTTTGTTACAAGACGAAATGGGAGATGGAGGGGAGGCATCTGTGACACATGAGCTACATGAAATGCAGATATATTTATGACAGTGGGTGAGCTAGCGTGACCACTGCCTCTCTTCTACAATGACAAACCCTGTGTCAAGTCATTACTCAGAGTTAATTTAACAATAACTACTTAACATTTGACACAATTTATTCTGAAAACACAGTGTAAATGTGAGTAAATGAGTAGTGGAAAGTGATCATGCACATGTTATTCTGCAGGGGGCAGTCTAAAACCAAGAAAGAAAAGAACTGCAACTTGCCTTCATTTTCTGGGGTGATTTGTTGGTTTTTGTCAGTACCGTTAGGAATAGCTTTTCCACTGTAAAAACAGAAAAAAAACAAACGATACTGTTAAATTCACACAAATAAAATACCATGGGACTTTGTTAAAGCACTGCTGAATATAAAGCGTGTCAAAATGAGTAGACTTACATGCGTGGGACTTGGAAAATGGCGCTGTCTACTCCAATGCCCACCCCTTCCTCCCCGTCCAGACCTCCATATGCATCTCCAACAAGGCTTGGGGCAGACAGGACCACTGACCCAGAGACATCAGCCAGCCTGTGTCCCAGTCCTGTGGGAGACAAGACAGAGTGGGATGCTGGGAGGCTGAGACTCAGTTAGATGTCAGCCAGTCAGTCAGTTTGTGTTTACATCTGTCCGTCTATCTTCCAGTGCATTTCCAATGACAAAGCACCTTACACTTTTCAAACAAGAAAAACACTCCAGCTGACACTTTCACCATCGACTTTAACCAAAGTTGAAACTGCATATCAGTGTAGATAAAAGTATTTTGTTACATTTAGCTGTACAGGGAATAACTACCCTTTCTTAATACACAGTGTGCATCTTTACTGCGAAACCACAAAGCTGACAGATCAAAAAGAACTTAATGTAAGTTATTATAAATGTTCATTCTCTGATTTTATTGGTTGTTCTTAAACCATGCTGCCATCTGTTTTAGTTACACTAGATGTAAAAAAAATGTTAATAGTAACAACAACTCTGAAGTAAAAAAAAGGAGGAACAAAACTAGTAGAATAAAACAACGCCAGACATTCACAAACTAAGGCCTATATGAAAATTGCTAATTGAAAATAATTCTGACAACATTTACTATATTATCAGCATTGTTCTATGATGAATTTTGCTCAACAACATTTTAAGATTTGGTTTCATGGCACCTGATATACAAAGTGTAGGCTTTGTTATGTATCTGTATGAATGTTTACATGGAACATTTTTTGTCCTATGTTGTCTCACCTTCCCTTGATAGTTCTGCTCCTCTCATGGTGCAGAGTGAGACTTCTGTTGACTTTTGAAACTTCTGGGGGTTTCTGCTTTTCCTGGTTTGACTTGGTCAGTCTCACATTAGTGTCCCTTTTGCTTAAGGCAGAGGGAATGGGAAAGGACTGGGCAGGGTGGGAAGACTGTGTGCCAACAACTGAGTGTACCTGTGTGGGTCTGAGTCTTTTGTTAATTTTTTGGGGAGCTCATTCATATGACACATGCAATATAGACAGTGGTACTGCAGTACTCAGTGGTCAGGAGCAAGGAATTCTGTTACTACATGCTTGAAAAGCTCCATCCACTTATCTCAGAAAAGCATTGCAAATTGTTTTTTTTTTTTTTATTAAGCAAAATCACACTATTGAGTATGCAGAAATATTAAAAGCTAATGTTTTAACTACATTAACATAGTAAAATAGTCAACATGTGAGGGGAAGCCATTGGTTTCTACTTTGAGGGTCAACATTTTCACACTGGGGCTCTGTAGAAACCATGTGCTGGGGATATGCACATGCAGACTTCTTGCAGAAACAGAGGGGTTTGGCCCATACCTTGGGGGCTTATATCAGTTTGGATTTTTACTCTTCCTGAAAACATTTTTTACTCTTTTGCTATGTTAGTAACTTCACAGTCATCCATCATTGTATGTGATATTTAAAATACAATATCAACTAGTAAAAAAGATGACAAATATGTTTTGAACTATTTTAAACACTAGTTGTGTCATATTTTAATCACAATGTTAAAATAATTAAATAAAATTAGGAGCAGTAAACATAGTTTTTTTATGTCTTGTCTTTTTCTTACAGTAGTTCTATATTAGACATAATAGAATAAGTTACTTTATTGTGGGCACAAATTTAAATGTAGGCCAGAAAGTAAGTCAATGCCCTTCCAAATCAGGTTTTTAATCCTAACAGAACTTGCATGCACTGGGGCTGGGGGGGCGTGGAGGGGTGGGTGGGCATGTCACAGGAAGCATATCAAGGGAAGGGGAAGGATTTACTTGGTTGCAGGCGGGATTGTTGCACGGCAGCCTCTGCGGCAGCAATGGCTATCCCAGCATCCTCAAGGTGGGCCTGAGTGACGCTGCTTTTGCTTTGACTTCGGGAGGGGCCGTGGGAGCGCAGCTGGCCATCGGACGAAGACTTGGAGCTGCCAGGACTGCTGTGTGACTTTTCCAAAGGCAGCATTTGCATGTCTGAAAAAATAAAAACAGAAACAAAGTGTTGCAATGAAAAGCTATATGTTTAAACAGCCCAAACTGGGTCAAGTGTAATTAATAATTTTAGTTTTGTAGCAGTCCTGTTTCAGCCACTAAAACAACAAATATAGTCATGACAGCTTTATTGCATCAACCTTACAAAACAGGATTGTGGAAACCAGCCAGGAGTAAAGTACTTATAATGTTTCAAACAATCCACCAACAAAGAAAGAAGAGAAAGAAATTCTAAAAGCCTAACTTAAAAAGATATCACTGAGGTAAATATTTTACCTTTGCCTGGATCGGGGAAAATTCCATGACTTCTGCTCTTGATCACAGAGTTTTTAGGCAAATCATGGCTCTCATCTCCCTGACCTGGTGCTTGACTCGGACCCATTCCATGCCACTGTCCAGACCCAGATATGTGGCCCTGGCCATGTCCCTGACCTGGCCCAGAACCTGGTGGTGCTTGGGTCGCATGGTGGGCTCTGCTGTGTTCAATGCTTTCACTCTGCTCTCTTAAAGGCAGCCAGCGAGGAGTGTTGTCCAGCTGGGATGTGTTTGACAAGTCAATCAGAACCTGAAACAAGTCACATATTTCCTGTTAACGTCAAAAGACTGGTAAGGAGATGAGTCATTTCACAAATGGTTACCAGCAGTAAAACTGTAAGCTCATATCTCAAAAGGGTAAGAAAATCCCAGTAACAAGCTGTTACTGGGTGTCAGCAGGCTCCATTTGCTCTATGGTTGCCGACTCCAGGGTGCAATGCACAGTGCTGTTGGACTGTTGCAGTGTGCAGCTTTTGTACAAGCCATCAACTTAACCTCATGGCAATATTCTTTCATATTTGGATTGTACTGTACAGTCAATAAAAATACAGATGAAGTTTTAAAATGCTGTACAAAACTGCTTACTGACAAAATATTCATAACTGTGTTATGAATGAGCAAACAATTCAAACAACACAAAAGCTCCACTGGCTGATTACCAAACCCAACCGATATCTGTGCTTACTTCACACATAATAAATCGATGAATTTTTCTCCGAGTTTTCATCAGTTGATGCTTTTACCATTATTTTTCCAGCCCTTTCTTTTAGGACTGCACAACCTTTTGCTTGGACATATATTTGACACATTGAACAGATGAAGGAGAAGAGTTTGTATGAAGGATGATAACAAGAGTCACAAAACAGTGTGTGTGTGCAATGGTGAATAAGCCTGCTATTGATGATTTTTCATTAAGAGACATCAAGTAAAGCACACTTTAAAAAACAGTTTAGCTCATCAAGAAAAAAAGAAACTTACATTTTGATCAAAGATACAAACTCAAGATTTTGAGACATACAATTTAGCATCTAGAAGCACTTACTTCACCAAGAAAATCATTAGAGGAAGATCTGTCATAGTCCCACACGGTCACCTCCAACGTCTTCTTCTTTAACTAAAACCGAGAGAAGAGAAGAGGTCAGAACAAGCAACATTTTTTAAATATGATATACTACTTGCATGTCAGACACAAAAGTGTTTGTTTACATGTGTGACTCATTCTGGGATGTGTTCATGTATGGTGGGAATGGTGTAAAGCAAAATATATTAACGATCTTGAGAACATATTTCTACATAGCAACACAGGGTTGAGTCCTTTTTAATGCTTTTAGGCAAGTCATGCGTTTAGTCTCCTACTAGAATAAATGACACACTGATGTATTTAGAAACCTTTGCACAGCAGTAAACAAACACACTGACTAGTAATAACTCTCTTTTTCTCAGTTTGATGGAATGGCATGCTGTTAGACTTTTGAGTGACAAAGCAGAAATGTTAGATGTGTTTCAGTAATGCTTTTAAACATATACTTATCCAAAAAAGAGTTTTGCTGTGAAGGCATGTTTCACTGAATGCTGGATGTTAAAACTCCACAGTGTGGTATGTAGAGAATGTAAAAACCAACAGAAGACTGTGTGGAGACACATGCAGTATGTGAGTGTTTGCACAGTACCTGTTCCAAATGAATGTTTTTGTAGATCACAGTCTGATTCCATTCGGGGTTTAAGGTCCTCTGGGCATACTTGGTCCTTCTCTTGTTATCAGCACTGATTATTTAAAATATTTAACATGAAAAGTCATCAATAACACATTAAAATGAGAAAGTAGGCACACCTTCTCTCAGTCTGACTCTGCTGCACTGAACATATACTGAAATAAATTGAGTAACGTATTCGTATCTGTAGATGCTTGTAAAATGGTTGCTATCCATATGTGAAAACATAAACAGAATGTTTTTGAATTATAGATCATTTTGACTAAGAGGCTGTTACAAAATAAAAGTGAACTCAAATGTAGAAGGTGAAAAGTATTCACAGTATGGAGTTGAAAGTGGTGCAATGGCACAAGTGTTCTCACATACATTTAAAGAAACCAGACAAACAACAAAGGCCACAACAAAAGGATGAAAAACCTTTCAATCTAAAGCAAAATAATAATTAAAAAAATCAATAAACAAACTGTCAACTGAAAGCAAAGATCAGCACCACACTACCTTGCATTCTGGACAACCATGACTTGACTGAGGGAGTCCAGAAGAGGAAGAGGAGGGCAGATCACACAAACAAGAAAGAAAGAAAAACATACAAAAGAAAAAAACTGTCAGAGAAACCCAGAGCGCTAAAAGAGGCAGTTAAGAATAGAAAGGTGAGGCAATCAACTTTCTCAGAGAGGTGTATAAATCATTTTTTGTGCCAAACTGATAGATGTGTGACAGGTTTAACAGAAAATCAACTGTTGAGGCACCCTGTGTGAGCACCTTCCTGCTATCAACCAATTAAATGCATAACAATAGCCTAATGAATGAAGCAGAGAAACAAAAATACGCTCAATGAGCTTTATTTCTTACTTGCGCTGCATGTAGGTCGAGTGGGACCATAATCTCATAAACAGACCTGATGGAGTCATTATCTAAGAACAGATATTGTTACAGAGCAGATAAAAGCTCTATTGATCCTCTCTCCTGCTATTCACACACTCTCGGGAAGAAAGTGGAGCAGACAGGATAAGAGGAGGAAGTCTGACACATTGGGGAATATGCACTAAAAATACTCAGCTGGGTCCAAAGTAAACTAAGGAGAGCTTTTGAGCAAATGTAGGTAAAACTGGCACATTCTTATAGAGAAGCTTGCCAAAAAATCCTCTTGGATGTTTGTAAATCCAAACAAAGCTGAATCAGATTGAATCAAATTACACAATAAAAAAACTGCCCTCTGTCATTCTCTGAAACTAGTTGAAGGGGTTAGTGAGTGTTAAACAGCAGGGTTCATACAAAGTCATAAAATCTTGGGGGACACAAAACAAGATGGGCACAGAAGCAGAAAGACAAAGACAGACATCAGTGGGCACTAAAGTACAGTCAGAGCTCACCCTCTCCCTGGTAGTAGGTAGACCTTCACAAAAGGGTCAGAGTAGCCGTCGTTTTCTCGGGGGGCCAGGTTTCTAGCTTGCAGGACGTGTACAATCAAATTTCCTAAGCTTCTGTCATAGTTTATCTGGAGCTGTGGGAAAATAAGTGAAGAGAAGGCACAGTTAGAGAAACTACAATACAGAAGTACAGTTGTATTTTGTCACAGCCTAAAGCAGAAAAACACCAATAGGGTGATTTATTTTTATATTTTTTTACCTGAATTTCTCCTGTGATGGGATGAGGTGTTTTTGTCATTTCTGTTGGCTAAAACAGCAGTTAAACACTATGAGTGTGTGGGGAATAAGTTGTTTTAGCAAAGAAATTGTTTAAAATTGAGCAGACTTACAAATCTTGACTTCGGTCATAAAAACATTAAACAGACACCGTCCTTGAGCTACGTCATATATTATAAATAATCAGCACATTGTGGTTCTAAACGAAAAATGCCAATATTTGTTATATTATGGTATTCACCTCTGGATGTGTGAGCTTTAACTTTCCAAACAAGATAAATTACTAGAAAATCCTTCAGTGAGGTATTTGATGTACTGACATCAATTGAAACAAAAAAAAAACACACAGTATTTCCATTATTTCATATTAAACTTGTAGTAAAAACACATTCTTTAGGGTTGTTTTGTGAAATACAAATCAAACTGTACAGAATGATTTACAGAAGACTGATCAGGCTCCAGTTTAAAACTACAGATGTGGGTAGAATGTCTGCAAGTAAAGCACATACCAAATCAGTTATATTGATTTACCTTATGACGCTGTTTCTTGTTGATGGCAGGAGAGGCTGGCTGGCCAGGACTTGGGACCCCACTGGAGGCAGCTGATCCAGTGCCTGAGTGAAGGAGGGCAGAGCGTTCCAATGCAGAGAGGACCCCCAAGCCCCCTGGTCCTGTCCCAACTATGTCAGGGACTTGCTGCTCAGATACCTTTTGCAGCTCTGCAGCCAATTGGTTTGGATCCACACCAGGGGAACGCTGCCCACCTATAAACACAAACATGTAAAAAAAAAAGTCATATCCTGAAAATAGGTGCACAGGTACATGCATGCGGACAAATTAATAAATTTTTGTACGTACCAGCTTTAAGCTGGATATGGTGCTCCAGAACTTGTGGGTGTTCAGGGTCAGACAACATGTTAAGGTCACTGTTTAAATGCAAAGAGAAAGTGTGCTAAATACATAATGGAATTACAAGTAGTGTGTTTTAGCAGTAATACGTCACAGAGGGATATTTGGCAGATGAAAGGGTGTGGAGTTTATGGAGAAAAAAGTAAGGAGGGCAGAACAGGTGCAAAGACACCTCATTGCAACAAAATATGTAGAAGTTTCAGAGAGCCATGGATATAAATACTGACAGATGTTACTCACAGTCTTACACAGAGCTCCGCCTCTGCACATGGCTGGCCCATAATGCACTGCACCTCTTCATAAGTCTTTCCTGTTAAAGGGACTCCATTCCACTCCAGCACCTGCATTCCTGTGATACAATAAAGTCAGGCAAAAAAAGACAAAACAGTGTCACAATACATTTTGCATAAGCCACCATTATTTTTTTTCTCTCTGCTGCCCTGATGACTGTTTGATTTTGTTATTAAAAGTTCAAGTTTGTTCTGTAGCACTTGTGTTCCAGTCTATACCTTTACAAAAACTAAATTTGCTAAAATTTGTACTGTTTTGTTATCTTTGTGGATTGAACTTGATTAAAAGGCACATCAGACTGATAACTGAAGGTTTGAGGCCCAGTTAAGCCCCTACACATTTTGTTTTCTTTGAACAATTCCTAAACTTTTTTTTTGTGGTAGCCATTGTCAAGCTGTTGCTGTGAGAATGCTCAGTTGGAATATAGGCGGCTTGATTATTAGGTTTCAAAGTAAACTAAAATTGTGATCCATGATTTCTTAGCAAAGAACTGACACTAATCTTCAGACTTTCCTTATATGCATCAAAAATACCTAAAACTTTTATTTTTCAGAGGTAGTGACAAAACAATGATATTCCAAAGCTTGTTCAGTGTATGACTTTTCTATGTTTTCCTCTGCGTATGTGTGTGTTTATAACAGTGCTAAATATAGTGTAATGACTAACACAGCCTACTAATGTGGGGAGGAGGTTTCTGTTTGTACATGATGTGCCAGGGAGGAGAACATGACAAAACAGCAGGCGTAGGCTACAACAACTGTAATGTCTTTGTTTAAAATCAAATTTACACAAAAACACCTACTGTAAGTCTTTGCTGCACCTAAATTACAAGATGCTTAAGGTTTAAATTTATAATTACAGTATATTCAATTTTTTTAGGTAAAGCAAATATTCTGGCAAAGGCAACAGACCTGTTGAAGGACAAGCACTACTGTACCGTATATTGTAGGTGTAAAAAGATACAAACATCATCAAAACTGTTGTATTTTTAAAGTTACTTAGAAAAAAAACACTTGACCACGACTAATTTTTTTCTCTTATTAGTTTCCTTAGGCTGAACAGTAATGCAATTGTCACCCCACAGTCACTTTATATTTCAGCTGGGAACCTTTCGGTGTGGAGTTCACATGTTCTCTTTGTGCATGCAGGTTTTCACTGCATGCTATGGTTTCCTTCCACAATCCAAAAAAAACATGCATGTTAGGTTAATTGGAGACTCTGAGCTGACCCGACCTGAAGAGTGAGTGTAGTTCTTCATGATTATCTGTCTCAAATTTCTGTGTTTGGCCCTGCAAAGAACTGCAAAACCCACAAAAAGCTAGAGCAAAACCAAAATTCTCATAAATTCTATGCGTCTTTCAAAGACATTAACATTTTCAACAACACACAGACAATAACAAAACTCTAAATGAATTTGTTTTATGGCTCTGTTATTTTAAAAAGCTGTTAAAGACATCTTTACCTCTAAGCATTGAAAAGCTGAGTACAGTCTGAATGTGCTGCCTGGTACAGAGCTGAGTAAAACATCATTACGGCTGTCAGGAGAGATGGATTGTAGCTGATGTCCAATCATTTTATCAAAGTCATGGTTTTCACAAAGGAGTGTAAAGTTAGCTTTGCTCACCATAAAGGCATTAGCTGTGCAATGTATCTTGTGCTTCTTGTTGAGTCTAAAGCTTTTCTTTGCCAAAACTGCAGTCCACGTTGGTAACGTTAGATGGTTCAACTTGTAGTTTATGTTTTATTGTTTTCTATTAGACATTTCATATTTGTCTGTGCCATGGACAAGAGCACATTTAATTCTTTATTTTCTACATTCATTAACACTTTTTCATCAGCTTTGTTTGTTGTAGAGAAAACACTGAAACATTTGGTCTTTTGAATTTTGTTTCACAAGCACAATAAAATTTTAAATCACCATATTGGATGAAAAAAACACCCTAATTTTGCTATTCCTTCATTTTTGTACTGCAGGACGTTTGTGTTACTTTTGTTGGCGTTGGGTGTGAAAACACCTTCATAGAAACAAAGGTTGCACAGTTATAATGCTTTATGGTTAAAGATTAAAACCAGTTTTAAAGGTAATCTTGTAAGAGTTAAACAGTATTGACCTTTCTTTATCAGAGGCTCGGTGACAGTACATACTTTGCATGCAAAGGCCAGGCAAAACATGATACTGACACATTACCCAGCTGTGGACTGACAAGCTCTATAATTTGTCTTGGCTTGATCGCCTAAAGTTTCTTCTTCAATCTCTTCTTACCCTCAGCAACCTTTCGCGTCTGTTCGGCAACACTACCAGGCATAACCTTGGCAATGTAGGCTCCAATCTCACCCCGGCCACCTGGAATCTCTTTACCACCTACAACACGGATCCCAAGTCCATTCCCTGAAGTAAAAATAAGGAGATAAATCCTAATTAGAAAAAATATATAAAGAAAATTAAAATGTTTGTAAGTTCTTTTTTTTTTTCATTGAGCAATTTCCAAGTTTTTGCAGCATACCTGAAACACTGGGGTCACTCATGTCTTTTTTAAGCTTGATGCGAGTGTGAGGAAAGACGTATGGGACCAGTTTTATCTATAGGACATTTTAAGGAATTAATAAAGTGAATAAATGAGTAAACAAAACAAAAAAATGAAAATAAATTAGCTTTTATCACACCTGTCTCCCATCTGACATGTGTCCACTCTGAGGCTGCCCTTCTCTTGGTTTATCAAACCAATCTGTGTCCTCTCTCCGCAGGTGGTAGGCTGAACAAGGAGAGGAAGTCATTAAAAATCATGCACGCTCAAATCCACAGCCAGTGATTAAACACCAGATAACTGGATAAATCTCAGCTTTAAACATGGTGATTGCTTGGAGATAATTTTAGCAATTAAGCTGGGAAAACTGTTTTTTTTAATTATCCTTAGAAACTGTTTGCACATCCACCTTCATTTGTTAAAATGTAGGAAGATCTCTGATCTATCCACTTTAGTAAAAGTAAAGCAAGAGAAATACAAACTGTTCTGCTCCAGTCTTAGCATTTGCGCATTTAAACGTTTACCTATAGGTTCTTACGTCAAAGGTAAAAAGTGAAGCATTCAAGGCATTTCATTTCTGATGCCAATGCATGCTCCTTGTGCTAATTTATTAGTTTTAACCATATAAATCTAAAACATGGTTGTGCATAATATGGCCATTGCCACAAGTTGACGTTCTCTTATAGCTGCTCGTTTTATCCTGATTATAGTGAAGTAAGATTCAAAGTGTTTCCGAAGCCAAATATTGAAGGAAGATTACACATCTTCTTTCACACTATAGCTGTTTGTTGTAAAATATAAATCCATGTTTGTACAATGTGTCTGTTCTATAAGTACATATTTCTAAGAAACTGAAGTGCAGTGAACTATAAAGCCTCATCATACAGATCTTTCATGTCTTTTAACCACACAGTATATAATACCTAGAAGTGTGCATGTTTTAAAAATCACTATTTTACAGCTTTAAATTGAAAAAGCTCACAATTGTCACTGTATGATCAGAGATCCATAAATAAGTTGCATCAATTATGATGACAGGAAATGGATTTCTGCATGTTTTGAAGTAAAAAGCCGTGAATACCACTTAGCATAATCTTTGTGAAATTCTGAGCACAAATATACGCATGATTTTTGAAAAATAAATTCTTTAGGCAATGAGCATGGGCACTAAATGGGTCTGATATGGTTACAAAACCACAGAGCAAACATTCCAGAATGACGTATAACTGAATTCACTATGGTTCATTGCAGAATGAGACTACTACAGCTACTACAAATGTGCTAAATGGTTTTTATTGTTAACTAGTGAGATGTGGTGCATTCAAGAATGGTTCTGGTATGTTTACAGAATCAGCCAGAGATGTGGATCATTCAAAATCATGGTGCCTAGCATGAAGTTGTAAAACTTCTATGTAACTACATGGAATGCTGTCTCACCTTCTATACTCCAGTTTGTGCCTCCGGCTGGGGTACAAAGTTATATGCTTTTTTAGAAATATGTTCCAACATATCTGTTTTTTCTTCACAGATGTGTGCTATAGTTATATTTGTATTGTGGGTATTCTATAACACATGCAGTTAAAGCAATAGATAGAAAGATACATGCTTAAAATTACTCTATATTACTAGCCCGAAAAATATTGAAGCAGAAATAATGTAAAAAAATAAAATAAAATAAACCCCAAGATAAATTGCTGTTTTTTAAGAAATAAAGCCAAATACAGTAAGTCAATAAAAGATGAAATTATACATTTTAACTAGTCTGAAAGCTACTTTTAGATACTCTACCGTGTCTGATACTTTCATGAAAGATTCTGGCACCATCTCTGTTCAAAGCCAGCATGGACTCACTTAGCGCTGTAATAAAGGCAAATTGACACTTTAATGTGGCGTCAAAACAAATGTATTTATGCTGATTCTTTTTATCTGGATCAAAGCAAAAATTTTGTCACCCTCTGGTTTTTGTTGCTTACATATTTGACTATCAGTGCAGAAGTCATGACATATTCTAAAACATAGTCCAACTAAAATGTTTGGCAAACAGCTTAAAACTTTTTAAATGTTGCTATTTACAGTATGGTTTGATTGTGTTGATTCAATTACATACTTCCTATCTATTATCTGGTTATTAGATAAGGTCACTACTGATCCTTCATCTGTGTAGATAAATGTCAGAAGGGAACATGGACATCTCACACTGGCAGAAAAACATCTATAACAATAAGCAACACCAAAATATTCCTTTTTATTAACATGGAAATGAAAAGCATGTAATACAAAACATGCAAGGATGCAAAATCAGATTCAAACAAGAAATCAAAGATGACAAAAAAACAGTTAGTACAACACAAATGAGACATAATGTTTAGGTACATAAAACTAAACAGTAGTCAATAAAAAGTGTTACTGTATTACTGTATTACTGCATGGCATCTATCTATCTATCTATCTATCTATCTATCTATCTATCTATCTATCTATCTATCTA
>JAVKLF010000011.1:11180723-11201058 GCA_034783495.1 Millerichthys robustus | reverse complement strand
CTATCTATCTATCTATCTATCTATCTATCTATCTATCTATCTATCTATCTATCCATCCATCCATCCATCCATCCATCTATCTATCTGAAAATGCAGGTGATTATTTATTGTTGAAACAGATAAATAAATTGTGAACAAATGCATGCAAATAAAATCACATATTAAAAGTAGATAAAACAGGTTGTTGACATACATAAACTCAGGTCAAGAGTATTATGTATTGGTGAGTTAGTTATATCATATAAAAGAAAGGCATGCATATATATATAGTGATATTTGTCAGAACAGAGGGAAATACAAAAAAGTAAAAAAGCAACATTAATTATCTGAATTATCGGTAATTAAGAAAGAAAACTGATAACATCCAAAGTCAATAAGACCACTCTGCATTAGCATGCATCGCAAGGAGGTCGGCACAGTAGAATTGCTGCAACATTCTAAGACTCCATTTACCTTCGCTGTCAGACATGGCGCCTTGCAGGTCATCCATGATGAATGCGATGTCTCTGTCATAGCCTCGTGTTCGAGATTCCTCCCTCATATGTTGTTGTACTTCTGGCAGGGAATGGCTAGACCCAAACTGGTCCCTAGAGTCAGCAGAAATGGGAGGAAGTGGACCAGCAGATGCTCTAGCCATACCCATAGGCTGCCCCACTGGGCTCAGAGGGCTTTCCTCCTCAGAGTTCTGAGCCACAATGGGGATGCGGCCCCGGCTTTGGCTGATAGGTAAACTGGTGGGCTTTGCTCTGGAGACTCCAGGGGCAAATGCTGCATCCAGGACCTCCCCTTCTGTTTTAAGTCTGAGTGAGGAACTGGAGAGATCCCTTTTTATGGAAAGATCCAAGCCATAGACGGAAGATGGGCGGGAAGAAGGGCGAGAGGAGGGGCGTGATCGAGTGCCACTTGGGTAGGTACCATCATCACGAGTTGTACCCCTGGCAGTTGATCCAAGACTAAAAGACTGCCCAAGATTAAGAGAACCGGACAAGTTGGATCCAAGGGAGGAACCCAAATATTTTTGCTGCTCAGACAAGTTTTTTCTAAGTCCAAATGTAATTTCATCCTGGAGTAACCGTGCCCTAGCTGCCAGACTGGACACAGAGGAAGCACCAGATCCCATGTAGCTACCAAACTCAGGTTCAAGATCTCGACTTTCCTGAATTGGGGAAAATTTTGTAATGGCCTTGGAGTCAAGAAGGGCTTTTTTGTTCTTCATCTGTTTTTGGTAAACCACAGCAGCTGGGAGTTGCTTTGCAGCCTGTTTTTCAAGAGTAAGTCTACCAATGCTGTATTTCTCTCCTTTTGGGAAATGGCGCAGACTACTATCACTTGAAAGATACTGGGGAAGGCCCAGGCCTGTTAGGTGTTCAAGCCCCTCTGTTCCTCGCCTGAATTCCTGCTTTATTTGCTGCTTCAGTAACTTCAGCTCATAAGGCTCCTCCATGGTGTCCTCCTCTCCTTTTCCATAACGTGAAGTGCCTAAAAATTCTGCCACCTAAGATGCAGAAAAAAATGTAATCCAATTCAGGACTTTTAAACAGTAACAGTCACTTTCCTCCTCTCAATCTGGCTAAATTGAATTCCATTTGTAGAAGATTAGAGATTGTGTTTCCAAAGCAATTGGTTTGGTAAAAGTAGCTATAGTGAAACCAGGACATTTAAGATTCTGGTGATATTATTAAGGTAAATTTAATATTGTGATCTTAATCCTATCAATGTTAATGACAATATCACATTAAAAAGCAATAAATATTATGGTAATATGTAAAAAAAAAATTACGAGCACTTTTTTTGGTTGAACAGGCTGAAACACAGCAAAACAAGAGATGTGATTGACAAGCAGCTTTAATGTACAGGCATGAAAAGATGAAGATGATGTAAAATAGAATACAAAACAAAAACACAGTATTTACCTCTGCAGTACGCCTGGCTTCTGCTGCCCTGAGTAGTCTGTCAGCTTTTGATAGCTCTTTATCGGGG
Organism: Millerichthys robustus; assembly: GCA_034783495.1. Classification (NCBI taxonomy): domain Eukaryota; kingdom Metazoa; phylum Chordata; class Actinopteri; order Cyprinodontiformes; family Rivulidae; genus Millerichthys; species Millerichthys robustus. The sequence goes on along the minus strand of JAVKLF010000011.1, from coordinate 11,199,078 downwards.
AGGTTGAATCCAGATCCCAGGCCACTACTGCCTAGCCCTGTTGAGGCTTTGGTGAGCTCCCCTATGTCCTCTATAAGAACATAGTTTCTGGTATTGTGGTGGTCAATATCAGCATAGAAGGAATCAGCAGAAATGCTGGACATGGGACTAGAGGCCATGCTTCTCTCTTCTAATCCCACCCTTAAGTCTAAGTTGCCATATTTGCCCCCTAAGTGAGCCACTCCATATCCACTTTCTGAAGAGGTTGGCACTATGAGTAAGGGTTGGTTGCGTATCACCTCATAGTTCGTGGTAATTTTAGGCCCCAAATCGGACAGGGTTGTTTGGCGTTGCTTCCCTTGCTGCATGAGCAAAGCATGTTGGTAACTGCTTGACTGAGCCTGGGCATGGGAGAGGGAGAGTGTTGGGTAGGGAGACACCTGTTGATGGTATAAGGACTGCTGTTGGTACAAATTTTGCTGACTGTAGTGACTGGTGGTTTGGGTCTGAGGCACATATTGACCATAGTGTGAGTAGGGACTAGTTAATGTGTTGTACTGGGAGTCAGCCTCGGTTTGTGGAGGAATGAACTGATCAAATTCTGATTGTGGAGCAGTCCGTGGTCTCTCAAGGCCATCACCTCTATCATCTCTGATGTTGCCAACCTCACTGTCTGACATGTAGTCTCGTTCCTCTGCAACCCCCTGAAGATAGGCCCTTTCTCTCTTTTCTCTTTCCTTCAACAAGGCTTCCTTGCGGCGGTTTATACCCATCTCCAGATACCTAAAGTAGCATAAAAAAGTTTCACATGTTAAAGCACAAATAGCTCTCAACGCACACTATGGAAACAGAAAACAATATTCCATTTTCTCACACATTTGTACCTGTTACTATGTTTAAGAGTGAAGAGGTCTCATTGAGTGTTGTCAAGGCAGTCTTTTAGCCCATAAGCTATCAAGATGAAAAGGGAATCGTGCACATAAAAATAAAAATGGCACAAAATGTAAAATACCTGTTAAATAATTTGTTAATGTTTGATATCAATATTTCTAAATGCAATAATGTCATAAAGAAACTTAAAGTCTATATCCCTCAGCCACCTGCCTAATGGTTAAATGTGTAACAACTCACCGCAACTTAGCATCAATTTCCTTTTCTTCTTCATCTAGCTCAGCTTGCTTCTTGCGAAGTTTAGATGATTCTCTCTCAACAAGATCAAGTTCTTTGTCAATATCTTGCAGAATCTTTGCCCGAGCCAACGTTGTGCTGCGTGCAAGACGGCGACGAGCTGAGTTGGTGCTGTAGCCTGACCTTCCAGTCAGAGAGTCATCCTCAGGAGGGGGGTCTGGCAGTGTTCGCTTAACTTTCTTACTGGTACTGGAGGGAGAACCACGACCCTATAAAGTTTAGATAAATCAAACATATGTCAGTAATAACTATTTAAATATGAAAGCTATGAACCATTTTTATATTGCATAGCATTTTATTTTAAAAAGCTTTTAAGGACTTACGGAATAGCTATCTGTGTAGTATCCTCCCATCCTGTCTTCTGTTGAAGGACTAAGTGACTTAGGATCAGACAGAGACTTCTGACCAGCTTTCAATATTCGAGGGCCAGAAGAAAATCTGGTTGGATCAGCAGTTAACATTCTCTGCCCTCCATATGACTTTTCAGGGGATAATGGAGAAACTGAAGTGTAGAGCACTTTAGATTTAGAGGGGATGTCTGCCGTCAGCTGTGTGCTGTAGCCCACCTCTATGGGTGAATGTCTTCTGTCTGAATCTGTCTGACAACTAAGACTGCCACCTCTATGGGAATTTTCGGGAGCTGATATATGCTTAATGATTTCTACCTTTGTATCCATTTGTACATTGGGTCGTTTAATTGTTCCAGAATGTTCAGTCTGAACAGATATTTCTGCCACTGTCTGAATAGCAATGCTAGACACCTTGGAGCCATGTTTCCCCTCACTGCTATGCTTTCGAGAGCGTCGTCGAACTTTAGTGGGAGCATCCCATTCATCTTGATCCTCATCATCAGACTGAGCTGAACTCTCAATATTTTTTCTAATCTTCTTTTTTCTTCCCATATGCTGCTTCTCTGCTGAGTCTTCATCATCTGTTTGCACTCCACTGTCAAGTATTTTTTTCCCAAAGTCCTGATCAGCTTGAAGCTTTACTAAGTTAAGATGTTTATGACTTTCTTTTGTATGTACATCTGTTGATGGAGGAATAGGTTCATCTTTGACAGGCCAATACTGACCACTGTCCCCTACTCCTGCGTATTTAGCTTCTAAAATGTTTCCTGTTGATCCAGTGCTACCATAGTGCTCGTCTAGCTGCCGCTGAAGTTGAAGTTGGAGTTGTTGGATTTGCTGCAACTGCTCTTTCTGTTGAGCGTAAGTCTCTTGCTGGGCCACCATGTGGGCATGATGCTCTTCTTCTTGCTGAAGGAGAAGCTGTTGTTTTAGAGCTTGAAGTTCTTCAAGCTCCCTCTGGACCATAAGCTGCTCCTGTTCTCTGTAACGCTGGATTTCCTGCCTTTCCCACTCCAGCTCCTCAGCAAGACATAGTTGCTTAAGCTTCTCTAGCTCTAAAAACTCCCTTTCCATTTGATATTGGGCCATCTTAGTGTTGTCTAAACCAGGAAATATTGGAGAAGAAGCTAGGGCATCTAAAGAAGCAGCAATGGCTTCAAGGGTGGTGTCTGAGTACATCTCTGGATAGCCAGTTATGAGGTCAGCAAAAGCTGGAGGGAGGAATTCCTTAGACAGCTCAGCCTCAAAAGGAACTAACTGCCCTGGGTCTGTAGTAGGAATGAAGCCATAATGAGGAAGTAAGGATTGGTCTTGGACTTTTGATGTAGGTGTTAAAGTAGCACTAAAGATGGAACCTGGTTGAGTTGTAATAGCATATGTAGATGGTATTGGTGCAGAAACCGATGAATAAACTATGCCATCTGAAGTTCTTAGAGCACTGTTCACACCAAACCCAGCTGCAGAGGCATTGGAGTATGGTGCAGTAATGGTAGGGTAGACTCTGGTTGCTTTGCTAGTGTAGTCAAGGGCTTCACCTGCCACAATAAGTAAACAGAGATTTTTACATTTTAAGTTTACTTGTAATTTCAGGAACTAAGAAACTGTATAGTTTATTGTGTGGATCATGCGATTTGAAATAAAAATAGAGTTCAATTATACATGCAAATTTGAAGTTATTTTGGCTAGAAAGTTGCAAAACCAAAATACTGAGGGAGAACACGCAGGCATACACATGCATCTGTGTAAAAGGAAAAAAAGAAAACATGCAGCTGTTATTATTTAAGAAGTTCATGCTTAACACACAGCAAATCAAATTGAACAAATTGAAAACATCAGTATATGTTGTCCTAAATCTAAAACAATTACAAAACAGTAATTATCAAATGAATGCCAAATGTTTTAAAGAAAAACAATAGTCATTAAATAAAACTTTAAAATCTAAGGCAAAAGAAAGCTCATTAAGCACATGTAGAGTTGAGTAACAAAACACAAACAAAACATACTCACCAGCTGAAAGTTTAGTAGCAGTTAAGTCTATAGCACCATCAGAAGATTCACTGAGGTAGACATAGTCATTTTTGAGATCATACAGGGACAGTCCTGCTTCTGTCAGACTGTTGTCAGAGACTGAGGCTTTTATTCCATTAGTTCCTTTTATACTGTACAGCCCAGCATTATTGTATTGATAGTGATCATCCCTGTATCCAAAACGATTGTCAGGCTGGATTGTAATGGGTGGCTGTGTTCTACAGCTTCCTGCAAATGGTAGCCTATAAATTACATCACAGCAGATGTTTCCACGACCAGCAGTAAGATCCATTGGAATTCCATCATCCTCTACAATAGAGGTCACTACTCCTGGGCTTGTACCAGACAAAGCTACCATAGCCTTTACTGGCTTGTAGTTTGACAAATCCATGGCTCCTGTCGCCTCAAGAGAAATCACTGCACCTCCATTGCTGATAATTGTTGGTGCTGAAGTCACTGTCTGTTTTCCTCCAGCTGAGACAAGTCCTTCATAGGAAAGATTAATGGGTAGGTCTTGAGATGTAGATGCTATTGTATTAAACATAGGCTGGGTCTTTACAGGTCTGTAAACAATTTGTGCTAGAGGTTCAAATGGTTTGTATGTGGTGAGAGGCACAGGCAATGATGCAACAGGGCCCTGCAAATCAAGTGGTTTCTCTGCTGGAGTGTTGCTATATGAAGCAATAGTAGCTGTACATGTCACTATTGTGATGCTGTCAGTGACAACAGACAAAGTTGTTGTAGGTGTAATTTCTGTACTAAGATTAACTATTTCAGGCTGCACTGCAGTGCTTTGATGTCCACTAGAGTCACTTGAAAAAGACTGACGACATGACATAGGTGGAGTAAGATCCATTCCTTGGTCTGTCATCTTCATGCCAGACTTGATAGTACGCAAATCAATAACATCACCAGGATAGATTAGTTTACCATTCTGTTTAGGCAAAGGTTGGACTTTTGCTATGTCTGGTTGTATAGTGATAGCTACACTTTGTGGATGGACCTGTGGAAGTCTTTCATGGACAACAGAAACAGTTGTCCTTTGGACTTCAGTAGTGACCACCTGAGTGACTAGGCTAGAAAGGCTTTCAGGAGGCTGGCCCGAGGTGGAAATTGAGGAAGAATACATGTGACTCATACTAGAAACCACTTTTTCTGTTCCTCTGACCTCTTGGCTCTCTATTGACTCTTGCTGAATTTTAGTGATTGTGACTGGTGCTACAGACATACCCTGTGTAATGTCCTGCGCAGGGGGCATTGATGTTCTCCTTCTGTATTCCTCGGTGGTTAATATTTCCACAGGATAATCATATTCAGATGAATAAGGTGATAACTGTGGTTGCTGTTCTGTTGATGGGATATATTCACTCCTGTAGACTTGAGCAGCATAGTCAGATGTAGGAACATCTTTTTCAGCTGGTATTTTTAATATTTGTGCAAAGGCCTCAGCTGTAACCTCTTGAGGAGGAATTTCGTACTCTGCAGGATGAGCAAATAAATTGTCTGTGGTGTACTGTGGTTGTTCTGTAGATGATTTGAATGTCCTTCTACTTTTAGTCTCTTCACTTGTAATAACTGGGATTTCTGTCCTTGTAGGATGTTGTAACTCTGAAGTATATATTGAATGTGTTCCTTCATTTGTGTCCTTTGTTAAAATTCCAGTAGGTGTTTTATGTCCAAGCAGTAAAGCTTTGTTCTCCAGTGATGCCACTGGATGGGACATTGCTGAGGATGTAAATATCCCATATTCTTGTGGAAGATAAGTAACATCTGACTGTTTTCCCAAATGCTGATCTTCCATCACAAGAAGTGGTGGTGTAGTTTCAGCAGTTGCATGAGTTGCCATTTCAGATACTATAGATATTGGCAATACCTGAGGTTTTGGTGTCATTTCAGTCATTGTTGTGAGATGATGAGGTACTGGAGAAACCACAGCAACCTCTGGTATTCTAACACCAGTGTCAATGGTAAAGAGCTCTGTGGAATATTCAGCTTTTGTAGGGAGTGTAACTTTTTCAGGCAAAAGATCTGCCTGTTGTGCAGAAATTTCCTCTTTTGCTATGGGCATAATTTCTGCATCTTGACCAATTTGTGTTGCTACTTGGTGATCAGACAAAGTTTTAAGGTTTGGTACTGATACATTTATCGGTACTGTATCTGTGACAAAGACATGTGTAGGTTTATCAGGTCTGTCCTGTGTCACTTCTATCTGTAATGAATCTTCTTGTTGTAGAACAGTTGCGTGTCCTGAAATTAGTCCACCCTGAACAACTACTTCATCAAGCGGTAATTCAGGCTGAAATGGTACAACTACAATTTCTGTCAAAGATACTTTTTGCACGGGTGAAACGGGTTTTGGTGCTTGCGGAAACACTTCTGGCAAAATTGTCGAAGGAATTGTTTGAGCATCTGGGAATAGGCTTGGTTGTTCAGGAACAAATGATGCAATTTTTTCTTTTGCAATGATTTGGTCTGTAGGAGCCTGGGCAATAACCTTTTGTTCTGGAGGTATTGTGATGACTTCCGGAATTGTTTTGGGTGGTGGCTGAGACATTGATTGTGGTTGCATCATATATAATTTCTTAATTGGAGGTACAACAGTGTGAGCCTGAATAGGAGCACCTTGATCTGATGATACTGTGATGACATCAGCCACAGGGTGTGGCGGTTTCACAGCAGTAGGAAAATAGTCTCTCATTGCTTGTATATTTGCAGTCACAACTTCTGAGGTTGTCACATATTGTACAGCTAAAGTTGAGGCAACAGTAATTGGAGGAGAATGCTTTACAGTGGGAACAGAAGCTCTTCTAACTGTAGCCTGTACCAAGAAAGCTTCACTCAGTGTTTTCTGCTCAGCTTGTGTTGTCTGTACCTTTGACACTTTTGAAGATGGGATGGAACCTCGCCTAATAGGTGCCTGAACTGTTACTGTCTCAGTTGGAGATCCAGGCTCAGAGGGAAGTGTAATCACCACATAAGTTTGTAAACATTTGGCATGTCTAGGGGACAAAGGTGATTTCGGAGATGTTGCTCCAAACTTAGACTCCACAGGTCGTGTAAGGCTAAGGGACAGAGCTTTTGGAGGTTCCTTCATCCTGGGCAGTGTTGCTGCTTTTGGTGCCACGGGAGGAGGGGGTGGTTTGACATGCTCTCCTGGCTTGTGGCTGAAAACAAGTCCAGCTGGAATTGATACAGGCTTAGGTGGTATTGGTGGTGGAGGCTTGGAGGCCTGGTAAAAACCAGACATTACAGAAACAGGTGCAGCTGTTACTGCAGCATTTGTGACTTGAGTGGGAACTGATGACTTTGGATAAATAGCTGGTTTAGGTAAAGTAGAGGGAGGTGATGGAGATAAATCAACAGTAGGTATACTAGGTGCAACTTTTGCTGCCATTGAAGTTTTAAATGAAAATGGTGGCTCTGTTAGTACTTGCACAGCTGATACTCTAGGAGGTAGTGAGAATGTATCTGTTCTGGGTATATCTGAAACTGGATGTGTAGTACTGTATGCATGAACAGCAACATTTGAACCTGTGCTATCTACATTTTGTGTAGTTTGTCCAGGTCCAAGTGATGGTATGTTTTCCACACTTGGCACAATGATGACCACATGTCCCTGTTTCGCTGGAGTCACTACTTGAGGTACATGTGCACTATATGACTGATTTATTTCCATTCTTGGTTGTATATCTACAAATACAGATTGCATTGGCTGGGCAGCCAACGTGATTTCAGTAGCTGATGTAGCTGTCACAACATCAACAGTCTTTGTAACAGGCATCTCTTTGGAAATCTCAGGCAATGATACAGAAGTAGATCGAGGAGGAGGGGGTGGTGGGACCTTCTTTTTGATGACAGTAGTGGATGCTGAAGCTAATGGATGCCCCTGCTCTGACTGAGCCTGTGCTGAGACTACCATTGGTCTCATTAATGAAGTTGCTGGCTGTACAGGAACCGAGTGTACCACTTTAGCTTGAGCTGGGGTAGTTATTAAAGCTGAAATTGGTTTAGGGGGTTGTACAGAAATTGGTGCTGTTGTGGAAACCAGGTCTGGCATCTGGATTATGACTGGCTCAGAACATGATACCAGACTGATAGAGGATGAAACATCCATGGCTGAAACTGGATTTGTAACTTGGATAGATGTAGCTGTGACTTGGGCAGTACGCTGAGAACAGACAACAGGTGCTGGACTTGGTGCTGACACTTGTAAAACACCTGTAACTTTATTAGGGACCTGAGATGGAGATGAAACCAAGTCTGGCATTTGAATCTTTGCAGATACAGCTGTAGATGTTTGCACTAGGAGTGGAGTTGGGGCTATAGCTGTAGATTTATGTTCAAGTTCATCAGCAGCTTGAAATTTGGATGGATCAAAGACCAAATCTGGTATAGTAACTATAACAGTGGTGGAAGCTGGATAAGGGGGTAAAGTTTCACACAGGTGTTCTGTTGCAGCTGTGTCAGGTAATTGCACTGAAGAATCTGAATGCAACTCATCTTTGAATGACATTGGAGGAGTTGGTGTAGAAAGTGGAGTTGAATCTGATGAAAGAGGCGTTTGAGGCTGAAATGAGGATGACGATGTTGCATTAGAAGCCAAACTGGAATCTGGTGTTGCTGGGGAAGTTGGGACTGAAACTGGTGAAACTGTAGAAGGTGTTGTGGTTAGTTCTGGGGCTGATATTGGAGTTGGAATTGGTTTTGGCTCTGGTATTTCACATATCACACAAACAGGCTCCATGTCAGTGGTTTCAGACAATGGTGGACTTGGGGATGGGCCATCTTTAGTATCAGAGTCATCACTAGGGGTAATGTCAGTAGAAATACCTATAGCATACTCATCTGCAAGACTGTCATCCTCTTCCTCACCAGATGAGCACTGAGTAATCTTAAGATCTGGTATAGGAAACAGTGCCTTTCTTAGTGCAGGATCCTGAGGAACCATAGGTCTTACAAAACTTATGGATCCACTTTGAGTAGTTGGAACAACCGTTATTGCACTGCGTTTAGGGGGTTCAGAAGGCCGTGGAGGTGCTGGACGTTTCTTCTTCTTTAAATGAAATTCAGTTAAAGTCTCCATGCTTGGGGGAGGTGTATCACTTTGTCCAGTAATACCTGTCTCTTCTGTAGATATAGTCACCACACAGGTTTCAGCTTCTGATGGAGGCATATGGACCAAAGGCTCTGATAAGGAAAATTCCATTGCTGTTTGGGCTTGCTGGAACTCCTGCTCTATCATTATTAATTCCCTCTTTTTCTGCATCATCTCCTCATAAACCTCCTCTGGGGACCTGAGTTTTTTGAGCGACTGAGAGCCAGTATCAAGTTGTGGTTCTTCTTCTTGAAATTCACTTTGTTTGAATTCAGGCTCTTCAACTAAAGACTCATAAAGATAATCTTCTATTGCCATTCCTCCATAAAGTGGTTCAATATCTGGGGGACTCTCTCCTGGAATAGCTTTTGTTTTCTGAATAATTTCCTCATATGTTTCATCAGCACTCTTTAATGATTTTGGTATGGTGTCCATTTCTTTAAATTGATCAGTTGGGGTGTATGGTATAACTGTAGCTGAAGGTTTACGTCCCCGCTGTACAGCTGTCCTAATCTCGGAATCTGATTCTAAATTGGCAGAGTACTCAGAGCCAGATGTTCTATGACTTTCATCAATTACAGTTACTTGTTTTAACTCTTCAGTGGATGATGTATTTTCAGAAGAATACATTGGTTCACTATGTGTCTTCATTTTTTCTTCTTCTGAAGAGTTTTCATTGGTGGGTAGAGGCTGGGGTGATTGTTTGTGTCTTTCTTTATGATGTTGTTTGTCCCCTCTAACCTTCCTGTGATGGGGACTGCTATCACTATCCTCCTCCAAAGATGTGACTGATGTTGGTGACGATCCTGGAGTTACACTAGATGCCTGAACAGTAGATGAACCCTTTGACAGAGATTCTGTAATGCTCTCAACTTCCTCATCAGTACTTTGTCTTTGCCTCAGAGCTGGAATAGCTTTTTTGAACATGGTTGTGGGCATTGTTTCTGGAACATTTTGATGCGTTGTAGTGTCCTTAGTTTCTGTTTCAGCTTTCTGCAACAGAAATTTGTCTGGTACAGAAGTGTTATCAAGCCTAGTGATCTTGACATATTCTGTGTTTTCCATATTACCTTCTTTCTCATCTTCTGACAGAGACATTTCCTTCTCTCCTCCCATACCCATAATCTCCTTGCGGATGAAATCGTCTTCCTCTATAGAGGAATCAGCACTTTCTGTTTTGATATCGTCACTGCTGGATGAAACAGTGCTAACTCTCAGCATCTTCCTTTGAACATGGGGGGAAGATGATGTGAGGTCACTTTCACTGCTCTCATCCATTGCTTGTACACTCAGGCGTCTTCTCTCTGATTCAACTTTCTTCTCTACTGGCAAAGTTGGATCTATATTTATATCCTTTCTGCTTGCATCGGTTGAATGCAAGTCACTCACTTCCTGAACTACAGGTAAAATCTGAGGTTGATCTTCATCTGACTCCTCTAGCTGGAGATTGCTCTGAACCTTTGTTTTAGGGACTGCTATGTTTTCCATTTGATCTTCCTCATTAGATGGAGAAATTGTTCTTTTAATCATTGACTTTTCATCACTTTCATCTTTATCCTGAAAATTGAGATAAAAGCAGTAAATAATAACATAATACACTTAGTACATTGTGCATGTAAACAAAAATAGAAAAAAAAAAAAAAAACTTTCAGTGTAACAGAAAGCTTAGACCGGAGCTGATGCTTCACAGCATACATGCACAAAATGAAAAATAGCCTAATATGAACAAGCAATTTCATTTTATATTTAACCATGTGAAACTGTGACTAAGTTTTCACATTGTCTGTCAGTCGAACAAAAAATATTTTAAATTAATTTAGAAAATGCACTCATAGTTTAAAAAGTATCACAGGTCTTTAAAATATAATCAGTATGTAGGTAACGTAAAACAAAGACTACAGAAATAGCTTTTTGTATCCAGTTATTTTCATTAAAAAAACAACATCTAATCTCATGTTTGACTTCTAAAAATATAAACAATGATTTATTCTTACTTTAATTTTATTCTCTGTAGACGCTGGTTGTGGTTCTTGGGTTGAAATAATGTCAATAATCTTTCCTTCTGTCTTGACCAGCTTCTTGATTTCAGCTGCCACAACTGGTTCTACTTCTGTTGTAATCCGTTGTTCTTGTGACTTCAGTGGCAGTTGAACTTGCTGCAAAGAACTTGTTGGTTCTTTCTGTCTAATTTGATCAGAAGGTTGAACCTCTTTAACAACACTCTCTGGAACAGAGTGTTCCTGCTTTGTTTCTTTCTCTGGAATAATGCATGCCAACACAACCTTTGCATCACAAGGGACAACGGGGACACATATATCATCAAACCCTGGAACAGGAGGTGGGATTGGTTGTGCATCACTTTCAGTTCTGAGATCAGCTTTAAACTTTTGGAAATGCGAGATTTCTGTCACATTTTTTTCCATCACCACTATCTCATCTTTATTTTTTATTACTTCAGTCTTAGGAAATTTAGTGTTTGGTAATTCAGCAGTTGTAGAAGGTTGTTTTTCTGCAGAGGAAGATGGCATTTTTAATGTGGGTGTTGTTTCAGGTTTATGTTTGGAAGACATGAACTCAGCTGTTTCTATTTTGAATGGTTCTGCTTTTGCCATTGAAGGTGGTGGTATTTCTACTGTCTTGATTTGAGTTGGAACTGGTTGTGATTTTGTGGCTTCAGTTGTGGGCTCTACTTTTATAGATGTGAGTGCTGTTTCAGGTTCTCCTTGTTTGGAAGGTAAGGACTCAGTGGTTTCCATCTTGGCTGGTTCTGCTGTTGCATTTGTAGCTGGCAGTATTTCTACTGTTTTCATTTGAGTAGGCACAGGTTGTGGTTTGGTGGCTACAGTTTTGGGTCCTACTTTTATGGGTGCAGTTTTGGCCTCTGTGATATTTGTTACAGGTTTCGCCTGGGTCTCTTGCTTGGCACCAACATGTGATGGTTGAAGCATAATTCCAGAGTCTCCCAGTGCTCCTGACAGCGCTCTTTGAGTCTGGCAGTTCAGACACAGCCATTCCTCCTGTAAATAAAAAATAATGAGAACACAAACTTAACAAATACAGTATGCAAATCCTGAGGAAGACACAATAAAGTTCTAAAAGATAATTTTAATAATTAATTTCTGCACTATTAGTAGATGCACAAAAACTAGATGGAAACATATTTACCAAATACATTCTCATTTTCTACTGTATGTCTTTGGTGCTGATGACATTTATTTTAACGTTTTTGATTTATCCAGATTTTACATTTAGTTTTTCAAAGCTAAGTATAACTAAGAAAAAAGGGTCTTTAATTTGTAGCACACTGAGTACTTAGCCAGAACAAAAATATCTCATTTGTAATTGTGTGACTGTCGTTTCAAAGATTAACATTTCATACTTTTCCTCTTTAACTAAATATGTATATATTTAACAAAGATATTAGTAAAGAAAATATTTAAGCCCTGTCATGAAAACCACTTTTGGCATAAATGAGTATTTGTCTGGCAGAACAAAAAATTATTAAAATACATTTTTAGGCTATTGCTGTCTGAAGAGGGACTAATTTCCACTATTTAAAATCAAATATAATACTAACACAAAGGGACAAAAAAACAGATGACTTTTAAATTGCATAAAAACAATACCATTTAATATTTTACATTTGAGTGAACAAATCATTCTTCATTTACTTGTTTTATATACACAGATCCTTTATTTTGCTACCTGTTGATTTAAAGTAATTCTACACAAATACATTTTCACAATTAAAGCTGCCTTTTACTTATTGATAAAAAGCAAAATAAAGCTTCAGCAATTTGCTTTGCTGAGTAATACCACAACCGGCACAATTAAAAAAACATTTGTCACTCCACTTAATACCAACAAAAAACACATTTGCACATAAACACAATATCCATTGTTTTTGCAGCTCCATAAAAACATGCCTACTTGTCCAGCAAACATCCTGCATCACTGGCAAGACAGCAATAAATATGCTTACCTTGCAGAAGACCTAATCACATTGTCTAATAAATTTGATTTGCTTGCCACGTCATGGAGACGTTTTCTATCACATTTATGTGATATATATCAATAACGGACAGTTAAAGACAAGAAGAATGCAAAAGCTGTCAACGGATAAAGCTGCATGTCTCTAGTAAGAAACCAGCAGACCAGAATCCCAGCAATGTGCTTGCCTCTGCAGAGCCAGCAAGAACCAATACAAAGAAGAAGATTACACTACACACATATCCTGTGCAAAATAATGAACGTTTCCTTTATCAGATTAGCACTCTGTTTTCATACGGACAATAGCTCAAAAAAGTTTAAAAGTCTATGTATATATATATATATATATAAACAAATTAATACTATATTAATACTAATACTATTTATTAACAGGTATAATCTGTTTATGTACGATTCAACACATATTGAAATGAGCACTAGTGCAGGATGCAGTAACAAAAACAAAAATAATTGTGCAATTTAGTCAGAGCTGTATCCTTTTTGTACTGCTCGTATAGCCTGGAACTATGCACCATCATGTGACTATATTAGAAATGTTCCAAATTCACACAGGTCTAAAAATATGTCATTTACTGCATGTGATATTCATGTGGTTTTTTTTTCTGGAAGATAACCAGGAAAGTCAAACTCATGCTCTTGCTGCCCATCTTTTCTGCTGTGAAAACAGCACTATGGCCTTATCATCATTAGCTGAGGGTATGAGTATAATGCATAGTATTGTAGAATTCTATGTTGATGTAGCTGTGAATTCAAATGAAAATAAATATTTGTTAAAATATAAAATGATTTACTAGAATAAATTTGGAACCTAATCATAAAAAAGAAAAAGAAGAAGAAAAAATTGGTAGTAGAAATCCAAGTAACAGTACACCATTTTAGTATCATTTACTGCATCTCACTAGCTCTGTTTAAAAGCCATGCGACACAGCTATGGATCTTGGAAAGTTCCCATCATCCTTTTGTCTAATTAAATCTGTTTTATGAGTGAAGCACAGCAGTTTCATGCAGAGAGCTGTGGGAGAGGTTGCTTTGCATGATTAGCCTTTAAGCTGAATTGCTAGACCATCACAATGACAGCAGTCAGGGAATTAGCTCCTGTCCAGCATATGCAGCTGCAATTTAAAGAAGAAATATTTGAAAAAAGCCTAAACCAGATCATTTTTAGACTCTGATTTTTGGGGATGTTTGTCAGTACATATTTACCTCAAATGACATAAATGTCAATTTTGTTATTCATTTGGGAACTCCATTTTTTCAGCCTCTTTTCTGTGTTTTTTCTTTCTTTTATTTTGTTACTGAAGCAGTTTCTTATTGATTTTCTGGCAGATGCCATTGGCTGAAGCTAAGATCGCTAATATACTTGGCTTTCAGCAGCCCCAACAGAGTTTAGCTCTTCATATATTAGGCCCTCTGAAAACAAAGAATGCAACTTACTGATTTGCAATAAGCAGAGTGCTTCGTTTTACACACAAACTAATGCATTCCAAGCGCCAAGCTGTCAACTCATGCATCAGCAAATGTCCCATCACTATGCTTACAATAACAGCATTTTTTTTTGTTTTGTTCCAGGAAGTCACTGCAACTTTACAAATAAACACGACAGCTTTAACAAATACAAAACTGTCAAAACCAAGCAAATGTGAATTAGTTGAACACCGATTTTACTCCTCATGCTAATTTAACAAAATCTATTCTGAACTGCCTTGCTTAAATGTAGGAGCTACAAAGTTAAAACAGTAAGAACACAGCAAGTAGGGTGTTCCTGGTATTTTCTCAGTATGATTATTTTCATAGATTGTTTGTACCAGGAGGGGTGGGGTGGGGGTGGGGTCTGCTTTTTTGTAAGGAAATGAATGCATGTGGGGATCCATAGGCAAGTCTCTATTCCCTCAAAATTATGTTTAACATTACTAAATAAATTCCTTGATTTTACATTCTGTGAATATGTTATTCTTTAAACGTGAGGTTTTTTTTTCTTTTAATATAAATTTTTCACTTGAGAAAGAGATGTCATAAAATGAATCTTGTGTGGAAACATGTTTTTGGAGAATTACCTGCAAAAAACAATATTAATTCAACTATTTTGTGTCATTGGAACACCCTTTCCAATTAGAGCAATACACATTTGGGTTAGATATCTGAAAAGTAGAATTGGAATGGCAAAAAATTGTGTAGAAAAGCCAAAATAATTTAAAAAATTAGTTAAATATCCATTGTATTGTCCGAAAGTAAGATGTTACTGTCTTTTCTTTAAACTCTGATTATGTTTTTGCATGTGTGTCTGCTTGTGTCCACATTTGAGAACGAGAGCAGAGTGACCAGACATGACAGCAAAACATGATTCAGCATATATTAAGTCTATTTATTCCCCTGCAGCTAGGAAGCTGTGCCACAAACTCGTTATTTATTCTGACAATGTGTTGTTTCTTTAATAAAAAACTTGCACTAAAACACAACAAGCAATACCGAGGTCAAAAATAAATGTTGCAGCCATTTTCATTGTCACTGTGATACTAAGATAAAATTGGGAGGTCTATAACTAAGGATGATAATGAAAAATAATGATTGCAGCAAGGAAAATAGTGATTAGCTTTGGGTCCAGATTCTTTGGAGACCTTTGCAATAGATCTGATAGCAAATCAAAATGAAAGACAAATACAGTAATAAACACAACGCTTAACACATTCAAACCAAAACTATGAAAAACATGGTAACTCTGATTCATCTTGTGTCGTCAGTCACACACAAAGCTTTAGTTGGCAAAGCATGACGCACATGTGCCCTACTTATCAAACAACAGTATTTCCTGGGCTTTAAAAGGCATCAGCTGATGTAGAACGGGCAAAGGAGAAAGATGGACATACTTTATATGAGCAGTAAATTTGCCTGAAGCCGTTTTCTACTCTTCCAAACCTTAAAAGTGCCTTGTTTGTTCTAAAACCTACATTTCTGTCTTTCTGCTGAAAACGCCACATACATGTGTGATAGAGTAACAAGCATAAAGATTACATGGATAACAGCAGTAAACATGACAGCTCATCCAATCCAAATAGTATTGTAGATGAGTTGTTTCTATTTGACTTAAAGGAATGTATTTCATTCATAAACATAGCAGGAACTATGGTTATGTCTCCGTCCAATTGCTGTTATGCCTCCCCACCAACACTTTTCTAGTGTCAACAAAAAAAGAGAGAAGTATCAATTACAGAAAAGGCTCATCTCATTGTTATATTGTTTCTCAGACTGAGCAGGTGGCAGCCTAATCTGTATCTTGGGAGAAAAATTAAGGCTCAAATAAAGAAATAAATAATAAGCTTCATTACAAAGATGGATTGTGTTGTTTGGTGTCTGTGATAATATTCCTGATCCCATATCACTATCTGTCAGCTTCTGTCATTTTATGGATATAAAAAAACATGATTGATATACAAGCTATTACATTTTGTGAAATGCCTCTGTCTGGCCTGAGAAATAGCGATAAGGTATTAAATGTTAAATCTGTACTACAAAGGAATGTACGTATATGTCTTGGAAAAAAATGATTATACGAAGAAGTCGTCGTTGTTGCACTTGACATTTCAACTAATGACACGGCAAAGAATTACAGCAAGGTATCGAGCATGACCCGCAATATAAGTCATAAATCAGGAATACATGTATCATTATTGCCCTCACACAGTGAGGAAGGAACAGTTGAATTACTGATCTCCAGAGGAGCAAAAGGCCATCTGAAAAAAAAAACAAATCTCTGGTTCAGCTGTAAAGCACCATGTTGTGATAAACCTAATCCATTTCACCTCTACTTATTGGCATATCACAGGGATTTGCAATCTCAAATCTCCCACAGGGTTTGAAGTTTCCCCAGGTCCCTGGTCTCCTATGGCAGCCAATCCCATCTCACTAATACTGTTGCACAACCCTCAATCATGGCTTTAATACATTTTCTGCTCTGCTGGTCTGCCGAGCAGTTATGTAACAAATCTGACCTGTCCAGCCAGCCACTACAGTCAGCCACCCTGCCGCATGTTGTTTAACACGTGTTGTTGGGCACATGTAAAGTAGATATTTAACTCAAAGATTATAATAGATTACATTAGATGGCAACAGACCCCTGTTTAAATTCTAAGTATGCATTAAGGCTCTCCTGAATTTGCCACCCACATTCAATATTCCACCACAAACTCCTGTTTGTTTTTTTGAGAAAAATAGATACTGCATGTCTTTTACTTTGTTTACAAGCTAAATAAAATGCTGCACTACAGTCGATCTTACAGTTTTTCCATTACTTCGCCAGACAGAAGCAATAAACATTAAGGACAAAACAAGCAGCATGGAGACTACCATCCAAAATAAAAAGGGTTATTGACAGTACACAACATGGAGTAAACTAAATTATGGGACAAAATGTGGTCTTGTGAATTATAATATTAAAAGAAATAATGTTATATGATAATAATGTGAGCTCTTAATTTGCTTAAGCTGGTCATTGCATAAAAAATAATTCCAGCTGCATTTTATTTTCTAACTGTGTGTGTCTGAGTCTTTTTTATTGTTAACATTTAAGTATTTGTATCAGCTGCACTGGTGTGTTAAGTTTAACAGTGGTTCCCAACTTGGTAGCCCCTCGCTCTACACAGGCCCGTAACCTTGTCTGTTCAGAGGTAATGAAAATAACAATTTACTTTTTGTAACTAAAAATCATTAAAACATGTCAATTTAAACAATTAAAACTCTGTGTAACTCAGTTAGGGAAAGAAAATAGGCCTTTGAGAAAAACAGGGTAGGAACCACTGAAGTACATTACTAGGCGAATGTGTTTATTAAGTACTATGAGTGTATAATACAATATAACGTTGGGAATTTTGTTTCTAAAAGCTGTTGTATGATTTGTAATTGAATAAATATTTCATTGTTCTTTACTCTTTTTATGTAGTGTATTTTTGCATGATAGCCTGGCAGTAGAAGAATTGATTACTAAAAACTGATAATCTTTCAGAGTAAGCGTACCTAAAGGACAGTACAAAAAGAAAATTGTGAAATGTAAATGTTAGATTTATTGCACTTACCGCTGCTGTATGGGGCATGGGGTTAAATCCACATTGATTGCAGACAGTGTTCTTGCAATCAGTACAGGTGTTGTAATTAGGAGAGTCCTTCGAGCCCATATTGAGTTCGACTTTACAAAGCGGACAGGTGGGGGGAGATGTCTTAGAAGCAATATTGATCTCTTCTGTGGATTTTAGAGTTTTTGTTGGAGCTTTTTCTTTATTTTCTTGGGCTGATGGAGCAAGCTTGGCCTGTTGAGGCAGCTCTGATTTTTGTGCAGCAGGTGGTTTGATCTCCTTTGAAGGGGTCATTTTGGGAGAAAGTGGAGGTGTAGCTTTGAGAGAGACAGGAGCTGTAGTGGACATCTTCCTTGGAGTAGGAGGCGTCTCTTTAGGTGAGACAGGAGCTGTAATGGACATCTTCCTTGGAGTAGGAGGCGTCTCTTTGGGAGAGACAGGAGCTGTAGTGGACATCTTCCTTGGCGTAGGAGGCATCTCTTTGGGAGAGACAGGAGCTGTAGTGGACATCTTTCTTGGAGTAGGAGACGTCTCTTTAGGTGAGACAGGAGCTGTAGTGGACACCTTCCTTGGCGTAGGAGGCGTCTCTTTGGGAGAGACAGGAGCTGTAGTGGACATCTTCCTTGGAGTAGGAGGCGTCT
>JAVKLF010000011.1:11146955-11159107 GCA_034783495.1 Millerichthys robustus | reverse complement strand
AAACCCACGCAAGCACGGAGAGAACATGCAAACTCAACCCAGAAATGCCTCCGGCTGGGATTCGATCCGGCGACCTTATTGCTGGGAGGCATCAGCTCTACCAACTGAGCCACCGTGCCGCCCACTACACGAAGAGTTATTTTCGAAAATATATGTTTATGTATTAAAATATGTTATGTATTTTAAATAATAAATCATTGTTTTCAATTTTATTCCAGAAAAGTATTGCTAAGCTATAACTGTGCTTAAAAATGTAATCATTGTTTGTATTTTATTATATTATTAGTAGTATTTTTAGTAATATAATTCATTATCTTTATTTCAATAAATACAGAATGGAAATTACAAATTCAGAGAACAATGTGCACTTTTAATGACAAAATTGTTATTGGAATGATACATTGATTAGTTATACATTAGTGATATTTTATGTTACATTTCTGATTTTCAGAACATATTGTTCGCAATTAACTATAAACATTTTTAAGCAATTTTTGCTTGTTTCAGGTGTTAGAAAACTTGATGATTTAGCTAAAACCTTTGCATGCATAAGCATTACTTCAGTGACAGCACATAGAGCATTACAGAATTACAGGTCATTACTTTCTTGTTCATTTTCCACCGCTTCACAAACCTTTTCTTCTTGCTGACATTTTCATTAATAACAAAGTGTTCTGGAGCAGTGAGTCATGATAAAAAAGAATAAAAAATTACACTGGGAGAGGGTGATAATTAAGAAAAGAATGTTTAGCCTTAACTTTAAAGTTTCAGATTAACCTTTACGATACTTTTTTGCATGACCTTTTTGAGGTTTTGATCCATTTGTAGCTCAATTAAAAAGTTTAAACATTTCACCATATTACAACCTCTTCTTAAACCATAAAGCACATTTTTTGTCTAAAGTTGCCTAGGCAGCATTTTTGTGTCAGGTCAGAGTTGCTTTTCAGTAGACAAAACTTTGCCGTTTTCTAGGAGATTAAAGGCATCTTTAAGCTTATCTGAAAAAAAAATAATCTGTCTCATTCTGTACAGTACAATATGATGAATGAGGGGACTGCTGGCTACTCGTGCACAGGCACCAGGCTAACAATGTTTAAACTTAACAGAAGGAGAAGGGGGAGCTTTGAAGAGGAAAGTGGTTGTACTGGTTCAGAGCCTGTTGCTATGGTAGCCATGTGGAATAAATCAGTAGCATGAATTCCATTCACAGATGCCTTGAGCTTCCCACCGACTCAGGTGGACCTACACAGAATATGAATGAGTAGTGTCCAGGTAAGCACACAACGACCAAAACAATATTACCTAAACTAAATGTTACTGATTGGTTTTATAAATATGTTTTCCTTTGGGTTTAGCCCTGTAATTCATTAATTTACTTGTTCTCTACAGATACGTACTTTCTCCCTTGGTGGATTGCTTGATGCCTTGCCCACTGTCAGAAAGAGAGAGGCAGGTAGTCCATCACAGGACCAAAGCTGAGTCAAACCCGAACCAAACCAACCATGCATAAACACACTCCCAAACGTGGTTAATGTGAAACCACCAGTTAACAGAGCATTACTGTTTGAACACAGTGGAACCATAGAAAAAGGGGTGTGAAATTCAGACTGAACGTTTCACATTTACACATTCAAACATTCAAAACACTAATGGTCTGTTCATCTAATTACTGTTTGGAGAATGTTTGTACAAACAGTGCACAAGAATTACATGAAAAACGGTAACAACACAATTTTATTTGGGCTTTTCTACAAACTATGAATATGCAATATATTTAGCCAAACAAGCAAGAGGAGAGACACTTTGTGAGAAACATGCTGGGTTTAATTTCCGACAGCAGAATTGTTTGTGGGTTGGTAAATGGCAGTTTGAGAAAACGCAAGCTGACTGGTGTTTGCAAAAATGTGAAATGGCAACACATTTTCCTTTTATTTAGGAATTATTACTGTGTTTGATAAAATGATGCGCTTTAAATGTTTTTACTGAGTGCAGAAATTTGAAAGTAGAAGCTTCTAATTCACTCACAACTTGGAGAATGCATTACTTGCAAGATTTGTTTAAAATGATAATGTCAAATTAATGGTAATTGGACTGAACAAAAATTAAAGCAAAGAAAGAAAGACTTGTTTTTAATAGCTGGTATTTTAAAGGGTAGAGATACAATATTTACACAATATTCATGAATTAGTTCATGAATATGCAACAAATATGTTAGCAGAAGTTTTTATAAAGTACATAGTCATTTTAACACATTTTCATAAATAACATATTCAGGGTAAAATAAAACAGAGAAAAATAATAAATACTGAACAATGTGGAAAATTAAGCTCTAGTCTCTCTAGCGCAACAGTTAGCCCAACCACATTTTACTGTAATATCAGACCGTGTCAGTCATCTGAGGATTAAATGAATATTTATAGCACTCAGTTTTGCTAATGACATGCTAGAATATACTGTAGCATTTATTTGTCAATTTCACTCTGTGGAAAATGAGGTTCTGTGCATTGCTGTTTGGGGTGGTAATTATGGATCCCATCTGCAACATCAGATAGAGGGATGTCAATCAAATAAGACGTGATGAAAGAAGGAAGAAAAAGAGGGAGTGAGAGAAGGAGAAGAATAGAAAAAACAGACTGCAAAGAAAAATACATTTTGAATGCACAGGTATAAAAATCAGAAACTTAAAGAAATATAGTTTAGAAATACAAAATGACACAATATGAATGGTTGTGATACACTGGATTAAAAGCTGTCTATTATGGTAAATGTAGATAAATATAAAAAACAAATTAACTGGTGAAACTCCTCATCTACTGAAGCAGGTTTTATAAGTGCATAAATAGTTTCATTGTTTTTTGTGAATTATATTTGGATTTTATATTTGCAACCTATATTCTCATGGCCACACATTCTGCAGCCATGACTGAAATATCTTTAAATTACCAGTACTGTAGAGCTCAAAAGTATTTTCACTGTACAAAAACAACAACAATTTTCCAGTTTTTTAGCACTGTAACAGCTGAAAAATCTCAAACAATAAAAGAAAAAAGAATAATTTACTATGCTATGAAAAAAACAAGAGCTTTTGGATTGCTATATTCTTTCATAATATAAAACAAAATGTTTGTAATTTACTGCAAGTCAATGACAGTGGGAGCAGGTCTTTATTTTAAACAAATCCTTCTTTGTGTTGTGATTGACTGCAGGGTTTGGACTGTTCAAGAACTGGATACATTGTGATGTGTCTCCCAGATCCGAGGCAACATGATGTCTTGTCTATCTGCCCAGTATATCTCCTTTATTAACAGTGATGCAGAGTTGCAGAGTTCAGGATATGCATCTAATCATGAATTGACAGAAGTGAGGAGATCTGGCTTTTGAAAAATGCAACAAAGACAATGTAGCTACAAATATGAGACAGTCTGCTACTGTGTTTTTCTTTAAATTTACAGCTCCTAATTAAAGTAAAGCAAAAACCACTTAAGCGGTGCACACAGTGAGCAAGTCTGACCTTTAGATTGTGTGGGTGTGTGTGTATATGTGTGTGTGTCCAATCTCTTCAGGTGTCAAAGGTGTGCCTGGGAGCTCGGTGGGAGTTCTCTCCTTTCCCCTTTCCTTTCTTTTCACCACCCAGAGGAACATATTTTCTTTTGGTCTTTTTACGCTTTTTATCAGAGCACCACACTCTCTCACAGTACTCTTCTACCTTCTGAGCGTCACCGTAGCCAATTAGCTGGAGGAACTCTTTGTACCACAGCCTGGAGTTGGGAGCCGGGGCCGAGGGTGGCAGCGGCGACCTGGGGCTGATGCTGGGGCCCGGTGGGGGGGCAATGATGGAGTGGCATGATGCTGCGGCTCTGTCTCTACCTCCGTCATTAGGCGCGTGAATCACCGACTCCAACCTCTCCCCTCTGAGCACATGCAGACTGATCCGTAGTAAAGTATGCACATATCCATGTTCCACAGTCTGGCACACGTACACGCCAGCGTCAGAGCTTCCCACGTGTAAGAACAGGAGCCCGTGGGGGGTCATGATGACCCGCTCATCTCCTCGAATCTACACAAAGAGAAAAGGGGGGTTTAAAAAAAAACTATTAACCTAGTAATTATTTAGGTCAAGACGCATTTAATTGTGACACTGTGTTGCATTAGTCTGTCTCCCAAAAGAAACTGTAATTAATGAATTAGGGAGGGCTGGCAATTTAACAGTTCACTCAATACAATGACTAATGCATTCCCAGCCTTGTTTTCGTCTTTTTTTTTTGCTGTGCTATACAGTGCATGTTAAAATCTAATATGTAGTCTAAACTTATAGACATATGAATTCATGTGTAGCAATCCTGAATGCTTGAGCACAAACAAAAAGATTTATAGTGCTCAATAATCCAAAATTTAGATAACTGTTTTCAGATATACAGCCTTGCCGTCTAAAGCTGCCTGTTACCTGAAGTTCAACTTTATAATTCCACCATGATGGCCGAAGAAAATGTAACCTTCATGGATCTATTAGAGTAAGTGGAACTAATGGTTTCTAGAGGCTGGTGATAACAGAAAATAAGGAAGTTAGAAGTCAAACTTGATGCAATAATTAGTCACTTATAATTATCTGTCTAATATATGCTAAAAAAAAAAAAAAACAACTAAACTTGTAAAGTAAAAGATACATTTTTTAAATTCACCTCATGTTTTTCTCCTTCTTTATGTAAGAACCAGAGGACCTTGGCTTGAAGTGATCGAGGGACACATTCGAGTAAAGTGCTGTTGTTCTCCACACTGTAAACGAGCCTCTCCTCTGCTCTTTGCCATTGTTCGTCTACACACACACACACACACACACACACACACACGCACGCACACACGCACGCACGCACGCACGCACGCACGCACGCACGCACGCACGCACGCATGCACGCACGCACACACACACACACACACACACACACACACACACACATCATAAATTATAGTGGGGACAGAATGAAGGCTATTGACTGCAGTGACCTTTCATCAGATGGATAATGTAAAGCTGATTGTTTTTTCTGCTCCACTACAGGCACACTGACCTCACAGCAACCTCCGACAGAAAAGGCACAAAAAGGGATTTAAAAAAAAAAAATCTCTAATTTTTTATGATCTCTGCACATATGCACTATTTGGTCTTTTTAGACAACTCCTCAAAAGCTCACACATGCACAGCATTACAATTGCACTTTTTAGTCATTTATTACACTAACCATCAATTTGCAGCCCATTGCACAGCTGCGCGGCGTTGCCATGGCGAACGTCTTGTCGTCGGAATCGTCTGCTGCAGACAGTAAGCAAGAAGGAATCATTTTAAACATGTGGTGAAAGGAGGACAGGCGTGTGAACTGAAAGAAAATAAGTGAAACTTGGGGAAAGATGAAAGGAAAGATAAAAGAGGAGGATAAAAGCGAGTGAACATGTGCAGACTTGATAGGCCTTACATAACACCTGCCTGTCATGTGTCTTCTTGAATATTCACTTGGTAACAAGCATCACAGACTCGTGACTTTTAGGGCAAGGAAATCTACGAGTGAAGGTGTGAACAGCTGACACCAACCTCCAACATCTACGGTGAAAGTGTGTGTGCTGGTACCTCTTGGTGTAAACTCCAGCAGGGTAGAATCTGGAGCAGGTGAGCCCATCCCAGGCACAATATGGGTCTCTGGCCAGACAGCAGTCAGCACACTCTGAACCATAGAGGTCACACTGATGCAACTTGACTTGTGCAACACCCACTGCTGACCCCACATACAGCTGTTGCTGTGAAACCAAAAATATGGAACGTTGCTTTCAGAATCTAGCTTTATTGGAACCAAATGTTTTCATTATCCATTCTGTTTTTTCCTCTTCCAACTTGGATACTTAACCATAAATAGCTACAGTATCTTTAAATTATGTCTGCTCTGTGTAATACAAAATGTTCCACCAGTGCCATCTTGTGGCAAAACAGCAGAATTGCAAGAATTATTGAAAATAATTAAAGGTTTTCTTACCCTTTTCGGCGATATAATGATTTCTGTAATTGGTGCTGGCACCTAAAAATGAGATGCAGAAATACTTTTGAAGCCATTTCACATCAGGTGTTTAAAAAAGAATTGCAGTTCCTGATAAGTTAATTTTCACCACAGGGTTTTTAAATAACGTCTATGTGGCATTACCTGACTGAACATCTAACCACTAATTGTAGACCACTTTACCAGTTTGTCTAGACTTTGAATGTGTTATCTTTCTTTCAAACACATCCCCTCCAAAGAACAATAAAGTGGGAACAAAGTCCAAGGGTGTGTTTAGTTTTATGAACATTTTTTAAAAATGTATTTATTTTAACAAAATATACCTTAAACACTTGCAGCTCTTCTAGCAGCACCTCCTCCATGGTGTCAGTATCTTTATTATAGATGGTGATTACTTTCAAAACCACAGAGTCATCTAATAAAGAAAAAACATGTTGCTCACACTTAAATATACTGGAATAAAAATATATATTTTCTTACACAATCACACTCTGAGGTTCAAGTTTGTATAAACAGCCACTATTCTATAGTTGTTTCACTAAAAATACTTAAAAATAGTTTCAAAAAGTCTAATTAAGTCAAAGCGTATTAGACAGATATATGTTCTTTGTACTGTAAAGTCTTACTTACAATAACAATTACTTACAATAACAATAATTATAATAATAACAATAATTTGCGTATCTTGCAATCCTGTGTTTACCGGTGCCGATGTAGAGGACATGGTAGTGTCCATCTTGGGCTTGGACTCTGTCCACTGCAATCTGAGTTAGCTTTCTTCTGCCTGGTTCTGTCTGCAGAAGGACAGGTCTGTGATGCTGAGGAAGGACTGGACGATACATCACAGGATGGGAGCGCACAAACCGCAGAACCTCATCAGGAAACTCCTTAGAGCTGGAGAAGCCTCCACCGTTCACTTTACTGGCACACTGTCGGTGGTAGGAATGTAAAGAGAGTGAAAGGTGGAGGTTTTACAAAGCCAGAAGAAGACCACTAATAATGTCACACTGACAATAGCTGACAGTAGTGGCAGTCAGGACCAGACTGCCCCCTGTATGAACGGCTGAGGTAGCTACATCAATCCTGACTTTCAGAGAATTATGGCTTCAGAAGATTATCAGTATTGTGTGCAGACAGAATGAAATGAAGAACACAGTGAATGAAAAATGTGAGGCACTCTGGTAATTAAAACTCACAGATCCAGGTCGGGGGTAGGGGACTCTGTCCTCGTAAGGTGTCCAGTGATGCTCAGGACTTTCTCTGGAGGCAAACGGTCCATTGAAAGCTGCTCTTATGTCGTCCATGTTATACACACACACTGCATAACCTTTAAAAACAGCGCTGCAGAGAAAGGTTTCATTAGCTATCTAATAGAGAAAAAAAGTCTTAAAGCCTGCAGGTGCCATCCTTCGCTAACCTTGTTGTGCTAAATAGGCCAAAAATGTCTGGATTTTTCTTGTCTTTGTTGTTGAGAACAAACACATCCTCTGAAAACCAAACAAACAAGAGACATTTTTTGTCATCTGATTTTTGTGGGTGAAGAAAAAGTTAATGAATGTATTTTAGGAAAACAATTGGTATGGTAGATCATGAACAGAGTGTACAAAATACATATAAGTCATAGATTCACAGTGCTTATGTGCACATATCTAACAAGCACAAAGAGAGAAAGGTTAAAGAAAAAGCTAAACAACATTTGAATTTATGCAGTCTTACCAAGATCATCAAAGTGTGTATCTATACCGAGCGGTCCGGGTACAGAGCAGATGAGACGAGTTTTCAGGAAAGAGCTCCATCTGTTCACCAGCATTCTCTGTCCTCCTTGGTCATTCTATGAAGTTAGATCAGACTGAACTCGAATTGCTCTGTCAAAACAAGCTGCATTATGGGCAGAAACATATGCAGTGCATTCTCACCGCACAGACTCGGCTGACTCGAGCATACACAGCCCTGTTCACTCCATCCGCATCCATTTCTCGCTCAGTGAAGA
The DNA here is from genome assembly GCA_034783495.1 of Millerichthys robustus. NCBI lineage: Eukaryota > Metazoa > Chordata > Actinopteri > Cyprinodontiformes > Rivulidae > Millerichthys > Millerichthys robustus. The sequence goes on along the minus strand of JAVKLF010000011.1, from coordinate 11,151,079 downwards.
AAAAATAAACTTTGTCATCGTCCCTGTCATCGTTGTCAGGAATAACTGCTGAGGCCACAAACTTAGGCTCTGCAGAGAAAATGCATTATGACACAAATTAAATCACATAATACAATAAAAAAAATACATACAAAGTTTTGTATGATATGATCGTGGTCAAACCACAGTAGCTCCAGTACATAAAAATGAAACTTTTTCAAAGTATATAGCATAGTATATTTTTATTGTTAAGGCCATTACTGAACGGACTGAAAACCAAGCATACCGTCATCATATGATGGCAGATTTGTGAAGGTACACACTTTGCTTCATTTATAAAGAAGTGTTATTTTAATATAAACCAACCATTGAGCTGCTGTCTGTCGTTTCTTTCAGTCCGTGTGTAAGTGTGGTTGTTAAGTCGACACAAAGCTCCATCGTTCTCCCAGTAGTCAGTGTACAAGCCAATGTACAGTTCTCCTCCTGATGAACACATAGATGAGTCACAATGCCCTCACTGTTAAAACATTTATTCTGCTCCTACTGCAACAAACGCTGCAGTGCAAATGACCACAAGATGGCAGTATTTACTGTTAAAAGGTAAAACGAACAAAGAAAGCAGATTTATTAAGATAGTATACAGCTAAATATAATAGATATTAGCACTCTGACGATCTGTCTTTTAACTTAGTGACAGAAATGGGCATGTCTTACTGGAGAGAGTCGATATGCAGGAACTCGTCGGGTCGTATGGACAACGTCCTTTGCCACTCATGAAGCTTTCCTCTTTAAGAGCAAACATGGTCTCCTTGAAAAGGAAAACACTGATATAAAGACAGGTTTTTGCTCTTAAAATTCCGATGAACATAAATGTTATACTTGCACATTGAACAGCTTTACTATACATAGACCGCAACCTCAGAAGTGATTCGTGCAAAATGTAAAATCAAAATGAATTATTGAGAGGAAGGACAATAAGGAGACGGATGAGAAAGACAAGAGGAAAGCAGATGAGACAAGGAGTGATGGATGACTGAATGAAGGTCTGCCATGTAGAAGTGTATATTCAGCTTTGCTCTGTCCTTTTATTGTTGTGGAACCACTACTCCCACTCATCTGATGTTGCTGCCATGCACAGCAGGTGGCTTAAACACACACACACACACACAAACACACATCAACACAAACCGATCTGAGCTCTCAGTAGAAGCACAACTCATATGCTGTGGGCCACCACAATTTTCCTGACAGCCACTGGCATTTCAACAGGGCAATGTCACATATTGACTTGATTTATGGGAGGCTGCGGAACCCTACTGTGCTGTGACTCTTTGGTTGCAACATAAGTCACTTTATGGGCTCAACACATTCATAGAATGTGATCTCCCAATTTTACCAAAGTAAATGTGAAAAAACAGACTAAGCTCATTAAGTATTGGTTTACTGGAGTATTGTTTTTTTTATTGAAATTAATTTTTAATTTAATCACTGACATTAGTGGAAGATTATTATGATTTGCCAATCATTGGTTAGTGTGGGGATTAGATACTGTGTATTATGTCTTAATTTATTGTAATATAAACAATATTCATCTAGAAATCAAGAGCAAATGTAGGTTTGATGTAACCTCATACACCACATAAAAAAAATTGGTGTTAGGCTGATTGGCTGAAAGGATTTTTGCTGTACGCACATTAATCAGCCGTTTCTGATGTAGTTTTGCTCAGTGGTGAGTGATGGCTAAGTGCTGTGGCTGTGACTGGGCTGGTTGACCTGTTAAACCAGTGCTGGAATGCAACCCCCCCCCCCCCCACACACACACACACACACACACACACACACACACACACACGTGTGCACACACCACCCACCACCGCTTCACTTCTTTCTTTAAATACATCTCAGACACACTCTTTTGTACGCTTACACACACTCAGACTGTCCTATGTTTGACATGTGAGAAATATATGTCATACTGTGTCCAAACATGCTGCAACTAATGTATCCAGCCAGTTTTGGTAGCACGCCATCATGCATGAAAGACAACCAAGTCGCTGCTGAAACATTCACATTACATCAATTTTTCTCTGACCAGAATCCTCCTCCCTTCTCCAGAGACCACCTGGTCTGCTATCTTTGTTTACTTGAACAGTAGGAGTGCCAGATTCTTTGTTAAATACCATCAACAAAAGAAAAAAAAATCTGTGCCAAATCCCTCTCTCTGTTTCTTTATGAAAGTTCTATCCTGCTTTACTCAGAGTCTTTTCCATCGCCACCTCACAACACTCCTTGTTGCCAGGCGGATGAATCCATCTACAGGAACATGGGCAGTGTTGAACAGCTCAGCAGTCCAAGATGTTCTGACAGTTCTGGGTAGCCCAGAGTAAAACATTACCAAATAGTGTGGCTGAGGTTCTGAATATATCCATCTGTTGGCTGGGGGTGAGCGGCACTTAGCTAACTGTATAACAAGGAGCTCTGCGATACTTTACTGGTTCTTGCCAATTCAAATAAATAAGAGAGTGGAGGAATGCAGTCCTCTGTCTCCATTCATTTGAATAGTGGCACCTATTATTATCCACCTCAAAAAAGATCTTGAATTTTATACCTTACCTGACAAACCCCACCACTCAGCCAATGTGATCATTTTTCAATACTAAAATGTCCATAATTTCCTAATTTAATCACAATCTTGGTGTCAATCTCTTAGTTGTTTCAAGCTCTGACCACAAAATTTGTCAAAACAACAATTCATAGACATTTATTTTTTTTTCTTCCTACTCTACTCGTCCGTCAACTTTAATGTGGCCCAAATGGCAAACAAATGTCTTATCAAAGTGGAATAGCCTCCTGAGTCAGCGGAGAAAGAGGGGTTGTGTAATTCAGCATGGCACCAAAATTGTTTTGCAGTTTTAAGAAAAAGCTATAATTCAGCAACGTTTAGACATACAAAGCTGAAAACTGATATAGCAGTAGCCAAGAACAATTTCTGACAATTTCAAAATGCTAAATGTAATGTAAATCAAAATTTCTTTCTGTCATAATCACTCACCTGCCCTTTGTGTCCCACTTTGACCAGAACACAGATAGGGTTAAAGGCTCCTGTTCCACATACCAGCAAATGGGTCTGGTTGTATTGCTGCAACACTTTGATGTAGTTAGCACACTCAGGCTGTTGAAAGAAATTCAGACTTTAAACACAGTGTAAAAAAAGAGGCGTGGATGAGTTGTGAAGGACGTTTAAGACCACACAGCAAAAATGCAGTAATAGGAAAGGCCAGGGTTTATTGCATCATCAATAACATCCATTTTCAAGATTCACCACAGGTTTATGAGCACAGTGAAATGCAAAAGTCAATTTATAGGTGCTGTCAATATATATCTTTTTAATTGATCTTTCTACCCATACAGATAATTGCATTGGATTACAAGGTAAAATGCAGTACAATATCAACCCAGCAAATGTGCTTACTCTTCTTTATCATTAGTCCTGGACATATTATCAAATCCTGTCTGAAAATACATATACAGTAGTTATTTGGGGAGCAACATTATGTTGTACAACACCTACCTTTTCCCTCCCCTTCATCAAACACTCCTCTATCTGAGATTCCGTACTGGCCCAGTTAATCTAAAAAAATAAAATAAAATAAAATTCAGTTTCCACATACTTAAAATAACATTGTTCTGGACAAATACCGTTAAAAAGATACAAGTCAAAGTTTTGCAAAATTGTCACGTTTTTTTTTTTTTTTTTCATACAAGGATGATTTCATTTTAAACAGTACTGATTAGTCACAAATGTTTGAATCTAAGAGCTCAAGTGTTTCCAACCCTGACTAACAAATGGAATGACGCTAGGATCACCTGTCTGTAGTGTGTGTTAACACGATCCAGGTTAAGGGAGAACAGAGCATTCTTGGCACCAACATAAAGTCTCTGGTGGATTTCATCCAGCAACATAGTCTGAGGCTGAAGAGACACGCCACGGCCCTGAAACACCCAGGTCCTGTTCATCTGCCAAAGTTCTGTATGGATACAACAGGAAAAAATGGCATAAAGATCTGTAATAAGATAGATAGATAGATAGATAGATAGATAGATAGATAGATAGATAGATAGATAGATAGATAGATAGATAGATA
>JAVKLF010000011.1:11131320-11146835 GCA_034783495.1 Millerichthys robustus | reverse complement strand
TTATTTATTTATTTATTTATTTATTTATTTATTTATTTATTTATTTATTTATTTATTCATATAATATTTAACATTTGGAGGCCATCTTTTATGCCTGAATTCAACCATGTGTTTTATGACTAAAGGTTGTAATACACTGAGCTAAAAACAAACTTCAAAAGCATTTTGAGTGCTTCTCCAAGGCTCAATCATAAAACGACACTATGAAACAGCTGGAATAATGCTGGAAAAATATGTTGGTGTATATGATATATAATCGCTCATGCCTAGGAACCAAGAGGAAGCAGTTTTATCAGACAGGAAGCTGCAGTGGTCCTTTTTTTAATCATTAGATTATTCTACTGCCACTCCCACTGGCCATTTCAGATTTCTCTTTATATATAAACACATTTATACAGATCAAACAGACACATTTGATGCACAAATGTCACAAGTATAAACCTTTTCATCTTTTATTTTTCTGACTGAATATAAAACACCAGTCCTTTTCTGACCTATATTCTCTGAGAATGATGAGATGTTGTAGGTGAAAGATTTAAACTTCAGAGGTGTGCCTTTCCTCTGTGTTTTACTAATCTTAAAGATTTTCATTAACTCTTGATGAGTTAGACTCTGTGCCCTTGTATGAAAAAAATCTGGTTTGTGTTAGAAGGGCTTCTTATACTTTGGGCAAATTCAAGCTCGAATGCAAGTTATATGTTCTACTTTCATGGAATTGAGAGAAGATTTATGCAATATTTCAACAAACATTTACCTAAACTCAAAAACATACATTTGACTAAATCAAAAATTTCAGCTACTCTTTATCAATTGGACTGATTTCTAGACACATAGGGTAGCAGAGAATAATTGCATGATTTGTTTTTGTAGCACTTGTATGTTTTTAGTGTTACATGATCTCACAGATTGAAAGAGAGAATGTTTATCCTGTTTCTGTCGTTGACGCATAGCAACCACATTTCACCTAGTGCAAACGTTTATTTGTTTAAAATGGGATTAGGTATCTGCAAAGGAGTAGATGAGTGTGTATATTTTGTTTCTAATAAGATTTCTAGGCTGGAGACAGGCGACTGTTTGTTTGAGTTGCATTAGGTCTTGGGTGGTTGGGAGGCATAGACAGAGGGGATGTGGCAGTCATGTTCTGCAGGGTTCAGACATGCTTCCTGTAATTATCAAGTCCACACACACACACATGCACAGAACTATTCTCTGTCTCTTGCACACACACATGCCTCTATCTGATGATTTCCTTCGACTTGAGCTGAACTCGCATCAAGGACAGCCGCCTTAACGTTGACTCACAAACAAAGAGCTCCTTCTTCATGTGAAGTCGAATTTGCTTCCACTAATTACGATGGCGAACTTAGATGGCTATTTAAAGTGATGAAGGAAACAGTCCACAAGTCAAGTCTGTTTCTCCATCTGCTTGTGTTTTCCAGTAAAGGTGAGTGGCAGCTGATGATACATAAATGAATTTCCATGTCTATATATTCAGAGGAGATTTCTCAAAGAATGAAAAAAAATTACCACTTACTCCGCAAAAAAACCCAAACATAAAAAAACAAAACAAGAAAATCATAGTCAATTTTACTAAACAATGGGTTGATTATAGTAATTGTAGATAATCAAAGTTACTGTAAAAAAGTGAAGGGTGTCCTGATTACATGGATGGCTCAGAGCACTGTTTGAAAAGTGTCTCCTCTGTCATTATATGTGGGAACCACTGATCAGGCTGAATAAGAAAACAAGGGAATTTCCAAATTTTTTTTGGAGCTTTTTTCCTGTCACCCTCACCATCTGTGGATCGCAAGAGCTCCTTTGCCATCAAATGAGGAGCTGAAAAAAGGAGGAGGGCGTTTTTCCATTTAGCAACCAATCCAAGGAGACACATGGCCCGACTGTGATCCCATTCCAAACGGAAATCACAGAGAAAAGGGACTCCCTCAAGACAGACACTTTCATCAGCTGTCTCCAAAGTGCTGGGAGATGCTGGAGTAGATTTGGCAGAGTTAAATTCAAATAAACATTGTGATCTCATCTATAGCCAAGCACTGGGGAGTATATCATATGTGTGTCTTGGTGTAAGTAGCATTCATAGAGAATAAACAATGGCAAACACACACTGAACACTTTAATTCATTTAGACTCCAAATCCAGTTCTGTTTACTGTCACTGATGACTGGGGTTTCTTGCAACATTTGAATTGTGGGAGGTAGCAAGCTCAATAATGAAGTAAACACAAAACTTAATATAAGTTGATAAACAAAGCTAAAATTCAATTTGATGATTGTTCAAATCACCACAACATCAATGGCAATCATTTCACATAGGCTAATTTTAAATTTTCCCAGTCGATTTTATACTTTACACATTTATTTGCCAGGGATTAAACTTGGCAGCTTCTATATTTCCAGCTAAATGAGTTTAAACGTGCATTTGCGAATTGAGTGTGAGAATTCACAGATAAAAACAAGTTAAATCTTTCAGCAGTTAAAGGTGGAAACATGAGTAGGCAGTTCTGGTCTTGTGCCTTTGAGGTCTGATTGAGACTATAAAGCTCAAGGGGTTTGAGGAGTGTTGGTGATGGCGGGTTAAGTTGGAGAACTTTGGTATTATGCGTTATCAGTACCTTGTGCTCTGTTCTCTTGTGTGACGGGGGAAATGATTTCAGAAACCACAATAAAAACCATATGGCGAGTCTAAGGAGGATAAGAGAGAAAGCTGCCTTTGGGTTATATGACTGATGTTATCAATGAAAAATGTATGATAAAAAGTAAATTGGTTAACATTCTAAATTCACATAGAGCTAAAATGTGCAACACCTTTTTCTATATCTTTGATTTTCACTTGGCGTTCAGTGCATCATGAAATTCCTCAGTGTGCAATGAATGTTTCACTACAGTAATCAGCAAAAAGAACATTACAACTTGTAATTCACTTTCAGACTAAACCAAATCAAATTTATTCACATAGTACATCTAAAAAAAACAATAATAAACTGTTGTTGGCTAGAAGTGCTGCACATTCAAACACCAGGCTGCTTTTTAAGAACTGACACAAGCTGTTCTTCATATGCACTTTTATTTTACATTGAATTTCTCACACATTATATTTCATATTAGAGAAACAAATAATCATGTACTAATTGTAGTTTTACGGTTTATAACAAACATTCGTCTTCAGGTACTTTTCATCTGTAACTAGTCAGCCTATCATGTACTGTATCTCTTTTTAATTCATAAAATGATTCATGTTGACACAGTTTTTAAAAAAACATAGGACATGAAATTGTTCTCTTTGAGTCACTAACGCCTTTCTGTCTTAGTCCTTCCACTTGTCATCTCCTGTCACTTCCTTACCTTTTTTCTCCTATAGAAAAATAGACAACATAAGATTAACAATATTAGCTGAGTCCCTGTAGGCTTAAAAACCTTTGCTCCTTCTCTCCTTTTTCCTTGTTAAAAAATTTAACTCATCTCATTCCCTGTCCCCTTTGCTGATAAAAGGTCAGAAAGGATATTAGAGTTTCACCAGCTGCCTTCCCCTCTGGACATCTCATTAACAAAGTGGAGAGCGCACTCGTTACCCGAAAGGAGAGAAGGTGACACTGAGATGTATGCGGATAAAATGAGTTAGACAGAAAGATGAGTGTGAACACAGAGGAGGAGGTTCAAAAATATGATCCACTTCTTTTTTCACTTGTTGGCCTAAAAGGTGTGATTTGTCCGAACACTGCCTGTATGTTTCAGTTTTCCAGATGTTTGAGTCAAGGTGTGCAGTGTGTTGCAGCCGTGATTCAGTGTGGTGAATTTAAGTACAGGCCTTTTCACATGCAGATGAAAGAGCAGTAATGATACTCCTCACCTGTCACTTTAGTTTTATGATTTTTTTAAATGATCAATAAAAACTTCCCCCTTTGTTTTATTTCAATTAAATATTTGGGCTCATTCTGGTTTTTCCCACTTTAGGTTCAGATGAAAGTTGCTCGGTGAGCATCATCAACTGAAGATTGTAAAACACACAGCAAGAGCTTTTTTTTTTCTTCTCAGGAAAGGAAGGTCTAAAATTACAGTTCAAAGGAAGCTTCATACATCAGTAATTGCCACCTGAGTAATCCCTGTGTTTATATATCTTCACGTGCCAGTTGCCCAACTCTCTGTTTTTTTTTTTTTACAAAAAGTGCAAAGGAAAAAAGTAACGGCTCCAAAATGGTTTAGTAATGTCCTGCCAATGCATTTACAAATTCCTTTTAGCGTTCTGATTTTTTGCAAGTTTTCAAGCATGGTTTATGTAAATACTAACAACTACAAAGATTAAAAATATAAATATAATTAGTTTTAAACTTATTTAAGCTATTTTTGCCTATTTTTTGTTATTAAGTACAAGTAAGGATATGGAATAAAAAGCACAGCACAATAGTAAGCCAGCCAGAGCATCATGGAATAGTTTTATTCACTTTTGAAGACATGCTGCAGAAATAAATTTTATTTTTATGTTACTAAATGCTTATAACTTGGGAGGTACATGATTGGCAGGCAGCTGAGGTAAGCGTTTATTTTAAAATGATGGCATATCCACTTTGGTTAAGCATTTCAACTAAATTCAACAATCAATACCTGAACAAAACATAAAGAATAGCTGTGCAAGTTTTAAGCTTCAAATGCATTCATTCTTCCTCTGCTGACACACAAAGAACATAATTCCATAAAAAATGAACAGATTTAGCACCTCTGCAAAATCACTTACTAAAACTGAAATATGAATAAATAAGTTTGGTGACTTCAGGGTTAGGTGGAGTTCATGAAAACTGCGGTCTCACTAGCAGCTTTAGCCAAAGCATCACAACAGGACAGAGGAGGCAGCACTAAGCCTGACCATCTACCAGCAGCCTGCTGACATTTTGACACAAAACAAGCTGTGCAGTGGCTTCATTAGCTGTGAAATTGATGGTTGTCCTAAAGAAGGATCTCATTTCACTCTGCAGGCCTGCTGGTCTGCTGCCAAGAGTCTTCAATGATGCAAATTTAACTCACACGGAGCAAAAAAAAAAAAAGCAATCAGTAGGTCCTCTTTTTTTCTTTCCTTAAAAAGAGCATGTACCTACAGGGCAAGTCAATAATAACACCTTGATTTATGAAGTTTGATGGGTCAAACATCCAGATAGTTAAGGTGTATTAACATCTGTAGACATGTGTTTAAAGTCTTTAAATGTTGTGCAGCCAAAGCTTAAGGTCAATTATTTCTGAAGACGGCGTGGTTTCAGTGTTCGTAACTCAATACTCTGTGTAATTAAGCTAACAGCCCTGAGTTAACTAAAGGTGTAAGCAAATAAAAGGATGACTGAGATGAAGGTAATTCAAATGCATTTGAAATAATCTCCCTTGCTCCAGAAGTCTAGACAGAATATAGATGAAACAAATCTGTGTGTGTATCAGGGGGAAATGTGCTAGTTTCTCAATATGTGCAATGTGTGGAGAACATCAAAGCTAAAAGATCAATAGTTAGGTCATATTTGAAACACATGGTAATGTGCACAATGGAGTTCACTCCAAGAAACCATAAAAAGCTGACCTCCTGTTTTATTGAGCTTACTATTGATCTTTCTCTATATTTGCCCTCTTGACCAGAAGCAGGTTAAAAATATTTCAGTTCTGATGTAACTCACATTTTCTATTCAGCGTCACATTTTCCCTCTGAGATCACATTCATCTTTGTCTACATTGCTTTGATACCAGATGTTATGGAAATAATTGTATGGATAAATACTGAAAACCACATCCCTCCTCATCTCCCTGAACTGCTTCCAAGTCCTCCGTTTGTGAAAAATTCACACAATTCCACCCGCGCCCAAGTCTGTGGGTGTGTATGTATCGGTTTGTCTGAACTGACTGAAGGGTGTGTGCAAATATAACTGGCAGAGCCCATGAGGCATGTATTAGGACTTGGATGTTTATCATTCCATAATGATAGGATCCAACTTCAGCCTTTTCACAGCACTGTGTGCTAGCCAGGACACGCATTCGAGCATCGAAACAGACAGGGGAGGGATGTCAATCACCTTGGCAGTTCTGCCCGCAGGTAGCTAACGAACTGCGTAAAGTATGGAAGAAACAACCACACCTGATATTTACATTACATTAATGATTAAGCTTGTCAGCGGTTATCTGATTACTTGTGTTAAAAATGAAACAAGATCTCCAGAGGATTCATCTCGTCCTAAATAAGCTAATTACATAATTATTTTACTTCTGTTCTTCAACAAGTACATTGCACATTGTGCAAATTTTACAATGTTTTTTTTTTTATTCATCCTACTGATGGACAAGTCTTGTCAATTTTCATTATGTACTCCAAGTGCAGATTTATGAGCTACTGACCATCCAAATTCCTCACCTATTTCCAGCCTTGACTAACAGGCTTATGTGGAATCATCTCCTTCTGTTGCTATAGAGATCAAAAGGAAGGAGAAAAAATACCATGTTTACTCAGGAGTTTTATCTGCAAAGATAAAAACCCTCATTATTGTCGGAGAAATACACAGCAGTCAGTCTTCAGACCAGTGTGTGCACGTCCATATTACACACTTAACAACACAAGTAAGCAGCCACAAGCACACAAACACTTCTCACAGAGACATTCTCATGTCAAAAGATAAATGAAAATATATTCCATCACTCAGCCACTATGACACGAGCGAAAGCCACAATGTGGGTTTTCAGCCACCATAGCTGAGAGACCAAAACAAACTCTAAGGAGGGGTGTGAGTGAAGAAAACCTAGAAAAAAATCACTCCAAAAAACAGAAGTTACTCTTCTTAGATCCTCCATCTGCATGTTGGGTTTCCTCCCAGGTGAAATCATAAATCTTCAATGACCATATCATTACATAGCCATATAAACCTGCAAGCTTCTTTTTCTCACCCCAAAGAAAATACAGCTTCTTTGACTTATTTGCTTTCCCTGTGTTGTCTCGTATTTTCCCCTTTTGATTTACAAACATGCAAAGCTATTGAAGAATGTGTTTTTAAACTACAAATGTTGCATTGTCATTCAAATATTAAAACGTTACCATCCTGGATTACTTTGGGTTTTGATGAAAACAACATAGCCATCAGTCAATAACAAGGGACATGTGCAAAGTGATGCACCTGTTTCATTCTCTATTTGCAGCAGTGATGGTTCTGAGTGAAGAAAATTACACTTTGTTTAACTCAAAAGACTGTTTTTTGCATTATTGGAGCAGAGTATGCTTTTAATTATACTACATTACTAGCTATCTTCTACGAAGAAAATTTAAAATAGCACAGTTGTGAGTTTTTGAACTACCTTTGTGGGAGAGACGAATTCTTGGGTAGATGCTGTCGGCTGTGAGAGCCATGCCAAGCAGATGAAGATATAACAGCATCAGTGACTTATTCACTGTCCATTTGCATCCTGCCATTGTCACCAAAACAAACATTTTACATTCATCAAGTTCAAAACCAAAAGTCCCTTCAGCGTGAGCAGCAGAGTCTATCAAAAGGGTAAAAATCCACAGGTTTTTGCACTGTTTGGTATCCACAAAAAAAGTGTTCTTAAAGCAAAAAGCTTATTTTCTTAGGATCACCACAGTGTCGATCTACTAGATGTATATCCGCAGTCTCTGTGCAGGGGCTGTTTTCCCCTATAGCAGACTGCTGAAAGCTGCATCCACCCACTACCTTAGTGGAAAAGATAGTGATTTGGCTATTATCCTTGTTTGGTCTTAGTAACCAGGGAAAAGAGAAGTCCAGTTGCTACATTCACGCTGCAGTGCTCACTGCTCCCTGTCCATATGTCAGTCCGTCTGCATGTAGAGCCACTCTTTCTGATCTGAACAACAAGAAAGTAAAAACTGGAGAAAAAAAAATCAAGTCTAAAAAATATCCCAGAAAGGTGTAGAAGCTGCTAATTTTAAAACCTTTGTCTGTCCCTGCAGGCAGACAGACAGGCAGGCAGAGCTGAAGCTGCTGTAATGTGTCCTCAGTTTCTGATCCTCCTCTTGGGTCCACTGAGGCCAGTCATTCTCTGGACATAAGCCCAGGAAAAATCAGAGTGGAAGAAGGGAGGAGGGTGGGGGAGCAGGGAGCCTCGTGCCTGGCGTGCAGTCTCTTAGCACTGGGGGAAGAAAGTGAAGCTTTAGCTCCTGACTCTGCTCTCGCTCAGGCAGGCAGGCGGGGAGGATCCAAAGCTCAGCTCAAACCACTGAGTCCGTCAGTTGGAAACAGATTTCCTGATCTGAGGTCACCTGCTACAGTGTGCTTGGAGTGAGTAAAAGCTCATAAAAGTAAACAGTAATGTGTGGAGTGTTTATCAGTGAAGAGGTTTTAAAAATCATCATGCATTCTCAAGATTGTTTTAAGATCTCCTGTTCACTCCAGGCAAGCTGTGTACTGTGTCAAATTCTGTAGGACTTTTCCCTCCTGGAAAAAAAAAAGAGTCTCCTCTGTCACTCTTCAGACCACCCCCTGCTTTCCCTCCACTGCACTTCTGCTTTTCTTCTCAACCATTTTTTCCCCCTCCAGCTCCTGCCGCACTGACATGGACCTCCGCCAAGGCGAACTGGCATTACATTCATTTTCAATTATCCCTCTTTGTGCTTTTTTCTGTGCAATTAATTATTATCACTGTTACCATGGATTTTCATACATGGGCTTCCTTTCATCAAACTAGTTTTTTCACCCTGCCCAATTATTCTTTCGCTTTGTTTACATGTCAGTTCTATAAGGCCTGGTTATCGCTTTATTCAGGCGTGTCCCACAATTTGCTCTGACTCCTCACACCAGGAATTTTATATGCCTGTTATTAAGGCTTTTTGTTTTCCTATATTTCTGTGTGTACCAGTGTATGTGGTGACGGCATGCAGTTTTACATCATGCCAATGGACTAAAAAACAACGTTCAAGATTTGATCGATGTCAAGAGAAGTTGCAAACGCTTTAGAACTGCAAGAAAGTCTTAATGATCAACGTTTCATGCGGCCAAGCAACGTCTGTTTCCCATACATCTTTCTGGGGTGCATCTGTTTGTCTTTGATTCATTTCTGGATTAATTTAATTATCACAAAAGAAGTACTTAAATCAGGAGGATGCATCTAAATAAAGATAAGCAACAGAGATACGCACAGTGAGAATCAGTTGACATCAACACATAGCAGGTCTATAAATTAAGACCCATGTGGTGATATGGAATTGCAAATGATTGCACTGGGCCGTAGCAGCTGCAGTCACACACCCCCACCCCTACACCACCCTGGGATCTGATGACTGGCTGCAACTCCCACATTGCACCTGTTCCCTAGCAGAACAGAAGGACTTTGTGTGAGTAGAGGTCTTGTAATATGCACTATATCTGTTATTCTATTGCCTGGTGTAATTATAGACTCTCATCTGTTGTTACGGGGTGAGACAACTGTTCAACGTCAGCTCCCCCCTCAACTGATACTATCAAACTCTTTGTGACACACAGTTTCATCAGTCTTAAGGCATTAACGTAGGAACATATTTTAGCTTTGCATCCACACTAAAAGCCCCTCAGACAGATTCTCATTTCCGAGACCTCAGATTAATAGCCGATTAAAGCAACTAATGCACCGGAACCAGTGGCTACATTCTCTTCTCCAGTTCCTTCAACAGTGGCAGCAATCAGTCAGAAATCTGCCTCAGATCAGAAAGAAAAACAATTGTTCATGCCTCCATAATTTCTGACTGTTCTCCTATAGTAGCTTGCACCAAGGACCCTCCCGTGCTGCACTCCTACACACACATAATAAAAGCTGCAGTCACAGACTCACTTTGTTACTACCTCCATTAAAATTCTGTTCTTCTACACATGTCCCTGGGATTCTACCAGTATCAATTTTTATTCAGCGTGTTGTGCACTGCAGATTTTTTCACTCTGCAATATTTGTACACTGCAATTGTTACAAGTTTCATGAATGGTAACATTCATCTTTTAAAGTCCTGTTCCTTTACAGCTTTGTTTTTGTTCAGGAAGTTTAAGGTTTTGAAGGAGAGTTTGATTGAGACTTGGCGGCGAGTGTTTGTTTGAATAAGACATGTCAAAATGCCTTGCAGCATTTCTTTCATGCTGACTGGGCACAAAAAATATTTTCACTCAAGGCCATGCTGTGTCAATATCCAGCCAGCTCAATAGAGGCCTTTCTCACCTCTTGTTTGACCCACAGAGACAGAAATGCAAGCTCTTCCTGCCCTCAACATGCTGTTTTCATGTCCATACAGGAGCTGTGTACCGCCGTGCACTGAATTGCAAAATGCATGAAAGAAAGAGTAAAAAAGGAAACGTGAAGATTCAAAGCAAGATATGTAAAACAGAGTGTACATGGATATGGGTTTTGCCTGAAACCAAGTATGGTTGACGTACTTCAGTTCTACTGCTCACCACCTGCTGTGCTCTTCCCTTCTGAAGCGAGGTCACAGCTCAGGTCTCCTACGGCAACAAGTACAGCACTCTGAGGATCCTGTGTTTCAGAGCCATGAAATACTCCAACCGTTTACACAGGTGGCTGTCATATGGCCAGTTAGGATTGTCCCCATGGTGCACATGCACAGACACACACAACACAGACACACACATAGAACACACTATTTTGTGTTAAAAGGCAGGAAACAAAAACTTGTTTCCTTGGGATCATTGATTACATTAGAAGTTTAAGATAAGAAAACCTCAAGACCCACAAATGTTTATCCTGTTTTTACAGCCAGAGCGCTCATGTTTCTTTGTGTATGATTCCACGTGGAGAGAGACAGAGACTGCTGATGATACACAAAGGAGAGGAAAAAAATAGGATTTCAGCCGATGGCCTATTTTGACTGGAAAGCCAGGTGTGTTATGGTTGAGTTTTCTGAGTTTGCTGAGTGAGAACACTACAGCAAAAAACCCACCAAGCATAATTTTACCCATAAGAATTTGTACTTGTAACCTCCTTTAGCATATGTTGGAAAAAAGTGGAAAAAAAGTCTGCATATATTTTGTTATACACCAGTATCTTCTAGCATCCTGCTGAGTGCTGCTAACCCTCAGGTGAGGCAGTAAGTATGTGTGCGTCTCGCTTGAGTGTCTGTGGCACTAAAGCATGGCAAATACTTTTTCTCCTTGCCACATATGAAGTGAGAGACCACTCCGAGTCATCAAAGATCCATTTACCAGCTTTTAAAGAACTTAGTTGGCCAGACTTTTTTGTTCTTCCTGTAACTCAGTTTTTGAAACGTTTTCAGGTCATAGCAAAAGTAATATAAACCCGGCCCGGATCAGTGTGTTGCGATCACAAAATGGAGATTAGGTGAAATAGGTTACATCCATGCATTGATTTGAGGAAGTGAGTATATTTGCATCCATCATTGCGCTAAAAAACATGCACTCTTCAGGTGAGTGGAGGAGCAGTGTTTTTGTAATTTGTGTTCATATGACTACAGGTGATTGTCAGCCAATCTAAGCACACATCCTAAATACTACACCACACAATACAGCACACTTTTATCGACCTGTGAGTTGCCATCCATCATGCTTTGCACAGAGACACAACTATATATGTTGAAGGATATATATACTTAAAAATACTTATTTTACTAGAGTCTTGTCTTGGTTTTAACTATTTTTCTACAACACACTGTGATTACTTTTGGCAGACAAAATAAAATAGATGTAAGAATCATGGAGAGCAGTACAGACTAAACATCTGCCTCCAACATGTACTTAACTTCAGTGTTTTTGAACAATTTATGTTTCTACTGAAAGGCCACGCACATTTCATTCTGCGCCAGTAAGTACAACAGAGAGTGGGTTCTTAGAAAAGCTGAGGAGACTGAGATAATGTTAAAATGTGAGGTATGATGCTTTATTAAACTCATGTATAACTAAAAAATATGTATAAAGGTAAAGGATTTCAGTGCCACATGTGTGTAGGTGTGGGTTGAAAAGGTTTGCACACGCATCATTATTTTTTTTTCTACAGTAAAAATTGTGAAGATGAATTGCTGATGATTGCTTCCATTGCCTTCTAACGTAGAATTCTGCAAATCAAATGGGATTAAGTTTTACAACCAAAAGAATGATGATTTGACAATAATTGCTCAATCAAATTGACAAACAAAATCCAACCAGAAAGACAGAAACCAAAAACTAATTGAATTTAATGGAGACCAAATGTTTGAAAAACATAAACGTCCTCTTCTGTGAACTGAAAGTATTAGTCTTGTTTCAGTACAGTCTTTTGTTTTTCTTAGTTAATTACTTTCCAGCATAATTTCAATGCTGCTCAAATTCAATGCGCTGTTCTCGCCAAATCCAGGCCTTAAGTTTCAAAAGAACAGAGGTGTGGGCTGACCTCTGACTACTAACAAGTTCTACCGTGCCTTAGTAGCACCCTTTGCATACATTCTGACAAGCGGGACGTGATCGCCATCTACAAACATACGTCGGAATGTGAGTGGGAAGTTAAGAATTTGTTGGAAGATTCTCTGCTGTTGCTTATCCCAGAGGCATTGCTCCTCCTGGCAGAGTTATCAGCTAACCTGTTAACCTGCACTACATCACTCTGACTGCTTCAGCAGATGCTATCAGCGACTCGTGTCAGAATCTCTTGTTATTCTGCCTGTAGATGTCACTGAGTTTACATTTCCCCCTACCTCTGATTAACAACCTCGAGTGGTCATTTAGATTAGAACGAGAGACATGTTGCAGAGATTTCTGAAATACAAGCCAGCTGAAGCTGGATGTGTTAAGACATACGTACGTGTGTTAAAAAAGGGAACAGAGGAAAAATATTTCAGGAAAAATTAGAAAAGCGTTAGCATTTTTTTCGTTGCAGTTAAATGTTAAACCTTGAGATAATAGTTGATATTTCTGATGTGGGTTTCTGTGGTAAGGTTAAAAACATTCATTACCATAACTGTTGAAAATAAATATTTAAACAAACTCAGTTTGACCAAATAAAATGCAAATCTTCATGAGTTTCTGCTGCTCTAAATAAACTCTAATCTCAAACATTCCGGTGTATTTCATTCAATTATTAGTTTACAAACAGCAGTTTAGCATTTTGATTATCATGAGGAGATTTTTAGATTGAGGTGTCAACTCAGTTACACAAAAGAGCCAACATTCAAAACCTGGTTCAAGCCAAGGGCCTATTTCTGTTTCTTTATTGAAAAAAATATTCTAAAACAAATATTCTTATAGAAATGCAGATTACCTTTTCCAAATTGTGTTTTTGTGGGATTTAGAACATAAAAATCAGACAGAGAAAACAATTCTAAGTAGACATCATTACTATTCATTACTTATGCTTTACACTCAACAACATTTTCATTGATTTTAATCTTAGAGATACATATGATCACAATCCAGCAACCCAGTTAAAACATGGAAACCATGCATCCATCCAGTCTTTTAACCCACTTCTTCCTTTCAGGGTCAAGGGGGGTCACTGGCACCCATATCCAGCAGTCTCAGTGGGAGGGGTGGGGTACACCCTGGACAGGTCACAAGTCCATCACAGGGAAACAAGAAACAAGAAAACATTCACTAAAAATACAAATATCTCAAAACTAAATAGAGAATGCAGAAATAGATAATTATGCTCAATTTTCTGTTGCTCTTTCCACATGAAAACCAAAGATTACTGGAAAATTATATTTTAATTTTCTTGGCTTGAAATTTGGCCTACTGTCGTGAGAAGAATGCACTAAATTCAGTGACCAAAAGAGAAACCATAAAACTGTGTTCCGTTAGAAGTATTACATTTGTGGGCGGATAAAATGGTAACGAGAGACAGATTTGTCCACAGGGCCTCAAGTTTTTGAGTGTTTTAGATAATCACGTCCTGCAAGAATGTTATTATAATCCTGTTAGAATAACTGTGGAATGTAAAAGAGTCTGATGAAATAATTATAATTGTAAAACAGCTTTATATTTTGAAATTGTATTGGTTTCAAGTTGATGGTAATCTAATTTGATAAATTGCTGATTTAGCCAGAACTAACATTTTTGTCCAAACTGAGGCCATTAAAAGTTCTATGTACAAAAAACAATACATTAATTATTTGTCACCTTTCACATATATCTAAATTAAATTATCTATATTAAATCTTGGACTTGGGAAGAAACAAAAACTCAAAATATCACAAAGTTTTGGATTCTTAAATTTTATTATTAAAAACATTTGATTTCTCTTACCCCGCTACACGTCACACAGACTCCAACGTGACAGACAGGTCATTTGCTGTGTTACTTTTGATTTCATGCCTTTGCAACCACCACAAGCTTTCTGTTTGTCACTTCATACCTCCATAATTACTGGACTTGCAATTCCACAAAAAACAGCAAAATCTGCTTCAATCCAGGAAGTAAACACTGTGGTTTTAAACTGTCAATAAAATGTGCCACTTATGACAACTGGCGAACACTCTTCTCGGAACAAAACACAGTTGTTTTGAGTCACATTCTTGGATTCTCCAGTAAATACTTATCTGTATAGTCTCTTACAGCCAGCATGAACTATGAAAAGCAGATTTTGTGGTGGCTGAGCATTTTTCACCAACAACCACTAATTGGATAATGTGGCAACAGCACCAAGCAGATGTGCTGTTTCCCCACTTTCTCCACATGAAAAGGTTAGTTTATTGTTTAAATGAAAAACACCTCAAAGCCAACACTTCGGATTAAAGTTGTCATTCATCAAAACTTTCGAATATTTTTTTCTTCGTATCTTGACAGCAAATAATAACTTTGAATAAAGTTTTGAAAAAGCAAGGACGTTTATTTTTTATTATTTTACAAATGCCCGTGCACCCAAATGAGAAAGCAATTTGCAATCGATAGATGCCTTTTTTTCTTTAGTTTGGTTCTGTAGTTTTCCTAAAATTCCCACAAAACATCTACTGTAGTGAAACAAATAGTTTTCCAGAGTTGTTTTCAGAATGAAGTTTAAAAGTTTTGACCAAAAATGCGTGTTTCTTTATAAGAATAAAAGACAAACTTTTGTGTCCTCTGGTTGATGAGCTCCAGGAGTTTAAGTTAAACCTTGTTTAAGCAGATCTCAATCAGTTACAGATTAGAAGTGTGGAAGGGATCAACCAGTCAACAGTTAGACACGTTGCAGGTCCTAAACACATTTCTCCTGATAAATTGACCTCTGATCCTAAGTGCACCCCTGGCCCATCTGAGTCAAGCCGAAGGGCTCATTTAGCCATTGTCTAATCCTATTTCATCAACTCTTTTCAGCAGCTTTCATGCTTCAGTATTCACCTTTCAAGTCTGATTTTTGCCAACAGCATTTCTCTTTCTGTAGTAATCTTTTCTTCTGGGTGTTTTAAAACTTTCCACAAGTTCCTAAAAATTATGTCTTTATTTTTTCTTAAAACACTGAGTCACAATTCCTCACTTCAATACATTTTCATAAATTTGTAAGTAAGTAAGTAAGTAAGTAAGTAAGTAAGTAAGTAAGTAAGTAAGTAAGTAAGTAAGTAAGTAAGTAAGTAAA